>SJYV01047800.1:54128-79452 GCA_006410875.1 Neotragus pygmaeus | reverse complement strand
TTTGTTGGCAAAGTAATGTCTCTGGTTTTTAATATGCTGTCTAGGTTGGTCTAAGCTTTTCTTCCAAGGAGCAAGTGTCTTTTAATTTCATGGTTGCAGTTACCATCTGCAGTGATTCTGGAATCCAAGGAGATTATCCATTTTAAAATCATCCATGTAAAAGTATCCATTGCCAAAGATAACTTTGCACCAATTTTCTACTCTGACTCAGGGAAATCCCCAAGAAGCCTTCTCTTTGGGTTGCATTCACCTCAGGAGGATTTCTCACAGAATTTGCTAACAATAGAAATCATTTCTTGGTTATGATACAATACCAGCAGGATGTTCAAAATGCCACCGGCCATTCTGTAGTCCTACCTGGCCAAGCCTGCTGGTAGGTACCATATGAGCCATATGGAAATTGCTAAAATAGGAAATAAAGCAGCAGGTTCTGAAGCCATCAGCTTCCCCTGCCATGGTAGAATTAACATTAGTCTATGATGCAAAACATTTCTGCCTTTGAAATGCCCAATATCCATGGAATATCACCCATCCATGGTGCTACATCAAATAGTATTTCAACATATTCTTATTACCTTTGCACCTCTTTGGTGCCTGAAATAGCTACATTTTGAAATAAGAAAATGTACCCNAGAGTCTGTGCCCTGGGGCCCGAGAACCTCAACCACTGAGTCCATGCGTCACAACTACTGGAGCCCACATCAAATAGTATTTCAACATATTCTTATTACCTTTTCACCTCTTTGGTGCCTGAAATAGCTACATTTTGAAATAAGAAAATGTACCCAGAAAAACATCCATACAGGCCATATTTTACTCAGCAGAATTAACATTCTATAGACACTAATGTTGTGATAGGATAGCTTGAAGATGTAATGTAAATTTCCCATAACTCCTAATGTATGTCTGTACTTCCTCCCTGAGAGATAAAATCAAGGGATCTTTTTTTCCTAACATAAAAATGCTCAGACTTGAACTGTAATGTGTGAATAATACAGGGAAGCAATTGCACTAACACAATGGACTTAGAGGAGTGAAAATCACCTACCAGAAAATCCACAATAAGGAAAAAAACAGCAACAACTCAAGTTTAAAAGATGTTTAAGGTCAGGCTCTCTTGAACAAGAAATCCTTGAAGAAAGAAATAATACCAATATAAAATGTACAGAAATACCTCCCAACTGAATAAAACTGAAATAATCTCAGAAATATAAATGCTATAAAGGCAATAAATCTGAGATCCTTGCATAAACATATGGCATACTTTGTTTCCATGGGTAAACTTCCTATAACATACTACTTAACACTGGTTGTGAAAATACATGGTATTTACTGTGTAAATTAATATGCACATGGGTGCAGCTTATGTCAAAGACTGCTACAGTATACTACTAACAGTTTTTTGGAGTCAGTGGATAAAATTTTTTTAAAAAGAAAAAGGTATCAGTAGGTGAGCGTATTCCTGATATTGTTTACCCCAAGTAATAAGTGCCATGTTCAGCTACATTATAAAAAATCCCTGAAATCTATGCCATCATCTGTATTATATTATATAATCAGCATTATCAATCATATATTACTTTTTCATTGATTTAAAAAAAAAACATTATTTAGAAAGACACTTCAACTGAAAATGGGATAAGGCATTTAGCATATTCTTCCTACTTAAAAAAAGAAGCTGATCTATGAATATTAAGGAATCTCTAGAAGATAATTTAGAACAGTAGATACACTCCCATATGTATATCTGTGACAGTTAAAGAACATTTCTTTATCACAAATTTGCAAAAAGCCTTCAATTTCAAATAAAACAGAATGAACTCTTGGGTTTACTGACTGCCCAAGCATTCTAAACCCCCCACTTGACATAGAGGCATAGAGAATTGATAAATCATTAGGCTGCAAATGGCATCTTAGGTTCATCCATTCATCATTCATTTATGAAAGACCTATTGAGTATCTGGCATATGTCAGACATGATGCTAAAAACTGGGCATATAATGATGAATGAAAGATATGTTACCTAACCTTTTAAGTCTCACTGTGAGACTTAAAGAAGAGAGATAGAACTCCAGACAAAGGAAACATGCGTGAAGGGTTTGAGCCCCAAGAGTCATAAGTATTTAAGAACTAGAAGGGGTCGGCATGGTGACACTATAAGAAGCAAAGAAGAGTGAGATCTTAGCAAAGCCTGAAAGGTAGGCAACAAGAGATCACCATTGTGAGAGGTCTGTACTTCAAGGTCATCATGAAGTCATTCAAAGGATACAAGCAGCATGACCTGGATCTAAGCCTTAAGTAGACTGTTTAGAGAGTGCTTGTAGATAATACAACCTCAATATCTTCCTAAGATCTTTTTTCTACTGCCAGAAACCAACCCCCTGCAAGATGAAATTCATCCATCTGTCCCATACATCTGGGAAGAATGGTCAAAAGCAAGCATCCGAGGAAGAAAGGATTTTCACATACCAACTTCTGCCAGAGATTCCCCAGGCTTATGGGAAGTTTTCCACCTCATTCTCATGATGGCAGACCCTTTTTAAGCGACTTGTAGAACCATACCCAGACAATTTTGATCTTCTATGGATTTGACCCCCCAGAACTTTTATACCCCTCATCCTTACAATGCTGCAAAGAAATGCAGTTGTGTCAAAACAAAAAGTTAGGCAAATGGATATGGGAGGAAAAGGGATGTGTATTCTGAACACTATTTCTACATGGAGTGGGGGTGAAGGGAACAGGTTGATGGAAGTAAATTCCAGGAATATATTCTGGGTAGTGATGGAAGCCTGCAGAGCTGATCAGCAGATGCTTGGATCTAGGGCAGTGCTATGAAAAGTAAGTCAAAGTACTAGCTGCTCAGTTGTATCTAACTTTTTGTGACTCCATGGACTGAAGCCCACCAGGCTCCTCTGTTCATGGGATTCTCCAGGCAAGAATACTGGAGTGTGTAGCTATCCTCTTCTCCAGGGGATCTTCCCAACTCAGGGATCAAACCAGGTCTCCTGTATTGCAGGCAGATTCTTTACTGTCTGAGCCACCAGGGAAGGCCAAATCACAATAATAAAGCATCACCAAATATCTGCAATGATAAAAAACTAATTTATATATGGGTGCAAAGCTTCACAGATACTTCTTTCACCAAAGTTTTTAAAAACATCAGTTGTTCATTTCCTTGGAGGGCCTCCAGAAGGAATGAGTTTCCTTACTTTTCTAAAATAATCCAAACTGATGGGATGACACAACCTAGAGCAGCTTCCTTGGTTTCTGTCTATGTTTGTTGACACTGAACTATGTCAAAAAGATAAGGCGATTTCTCCTCTGTTGCCTAGTTAATGAAAACCCACTCTAGTATCCTTGCCTGGAGAATTCCATGAACAGAGGAGCCTGGCAGGCTGTCCACGGGGTCGCAAAGAGTCAGACATGACTGAAGCTACTGAGCACGCACACCTAGTTAATGTTTTAAAGGAATCTAAGTGTTTTCTACAGGATGAGAGGAAAATCTGAAAAAATTAAAATTGCCTCTTAAACTCCAAAACTACCCAAATAAATACACTAAGCGAGTGGGAAGTTGCTCGAAGTCTGAGTTCTCTAAATATTGAATTAACGGAGGGGCTATAACAAGAAATCCCACCAAGAACTGAGAAGTAAGACAGATAAGGTTTCCCTCTGAAAATTAAATTATAAAATAATCATATAATAGGTGAAAGAGAAACAAGCTGACTCATTTTGAAGAGTCACAAATGGCTCCCTGATAGGGAAACCTGATTATAATGAAACTAAAGCCAAAAATAATGCATCAGTCAAAGGGAAATCAGCAATGAGATTTGAGAAAAATATAGAAGACAAACATTCTTAGAGTTCTGCTGCAAGGAAGAGAATGATTTTGCCCAAGGATGAGTTCGCNAGGGAAACCTGATTATAATGAAACTAAAGCCAAAAATAATGCATCAGTCAAAGGGAAATCAGCAATGAGATTTGAGAAAAATATAGAAGACAAACATTCTTAGAGTTCTGCTGCAAGGAAGAGAATGATTTTGCCCAAGGATGAGTTCGCACTGATTCCATGGACAAATAAATCTTATTTGCATGAATTGAGTTACCTTACATTGATGCCATTCAACTTAAACTGATTTTGTGCAATCAGTAAAGGTTTTTAAAATATATTCTGGTCTGTCAGCTAGACTGCCTTTGTGGAAAAATCAGCTAGCCAAAAAATAATGGTCCCTTTAGTAGTGCTATTTTCATTACACATTAATATGCCAGCATTCTGCTTGTTTCCATTAATTTCTGGGAGCTTGCATGCTGGATGCTGAGAGACAGACTCACATCCAGAATGCCAATAAATTAGGTTTCTGAGACTGTAAAGCTGAAAACCAGAACATATCATGTAATATCATCTTGCAAACATGATATTAGTGTTTCTAAACAAGTAGGGAAAACACAACCCATACATTTGGCAGATGAGATAATTAAAGGCACACAGCTTCTATGTGGCACAACCAGAACTGGAATCTGGCGCTGATTCCTTGTCCACCTTGTATCAGAAATGTATGTAACACATTAATTGTCTACTGACTCTCTGTCTAAATTCCAGAATGTGGGATAAGTAAGAATTCCCTAGGCATTCCAATTCAACACTGCTAAGCTGAATTTATAATTAAGTGATTTTTTTCAGACTCCCCCTCACCATCACCCAGTGCATCCTATCTCCTTCTTCACTAGCCATGTATGAGGCTGTCTCTGAAAGTTTAAAAAAACAGTAGCATCATACCATGTCTAACACCCAATATGTGTGTACAGATGGCATTTCACAGGACATGATCCTTTTCTATAAATGACAGAAAGTGAAAAGTAATCCCTCAAAGATAGCAGGCTCTTTTGCACAATAACATGCCAGAGAGTAATTTTTCATCTTAGCAATTTCAACTGAGGAGCCTGCCTGTTTCAACTCTCAAGACTTATCATTTCTCATGTTTTCCTATGAACTGTATTCTCACATACATTAACAAGCTCTCACAGAATGTCCTGAATATTACTATTCAGTATTTAAGTAGCTTTCTGAGAACACAAAGTGTCCTGCCAATCATGGGTACTTTGCTACTAACACCATCTCTTTGGAGGCAGGCATAAATCATTCTCACTTTAATAGCTGAGAAACTAAGTTGGAGTAAGTTAATAACAAAACTGTTTAAATAATAAGCCCAGTTAGAATCAAAGATGTATTTACCCAGTTTGGGCCATTCTCTTGTGAGACTCTTTTAACCCTTCATGGACTAGCTCTTTTTGAAACTTTCTTTTGGGCTAATAGAAACCTCACTGATAAACTAGCCCAAATATATACATGGAGAAGGCAGTTTAAGGAACAGAAAACCAGGAGCCTTGTCATGTCAGAAACTCAGCAGGTCAAGCTGGGGAAAAAAAAAAAAAACCCTGATGAAAGGACCTGAAGTCCTGATAAGCTGTTACAGATTAAATCTCAGTGATGGCACAAAATTCCAACTTAGGAGACTATTCACTATTACTGAACATTTCTGATTGAATAGATAAATAAAAACTGAACTGTCTTGATATTCACCTGACTAGTTCATATTAATTTCTTCATAAGTGAAAGTGAAAGTTGCTTATTTGTGTCCAACTCTTTGTGACCCCATGGACTCATCCATGGAATTCTCCAGGCCAGAATACTGGAGTGGGTAGCCTTTCCCTTCTCCAGGGGATCTTCCCAACCCAGGGATCGAACCCAGGTCTCCTGCATTGCAGGCGGATTCTTTATCAGCTGAGCCACAAAGGAAGCCCAATTTCTTCCTGCTCTAACTCAAATTCTATAAAGTAAAATCCTGATGCCTTTAACACTGAGGAGCTGCCCTGGTGGCTCAAAAGGTGAAGAATCTGCCCACAATGTGGGAGACCCTGGTTCAATCCCTGGGTCAGGAAGATCCTCTGGAGATGAAAATGGCAACTTCCTCCAGTATTCTTGCCTGGAGAATTCCATGGACAGAGGAGTCTGGTGGGCTTACACTCCACGGGGCTGCAAAGTGTTGAATATGGCTGAGCCACTAACACTTTCATTTTCTTTAGCATTGAAAGATAACAAACTCAATGGCCTCCAGTAGGATAAAATTGATGAAATTTTAATTTTAAAATTTAAAATCCCCTACTCCCAGTAACATCCAGATGCTAGTACATTTAACTCTAAAGAATGAGGGAAGAAACTCCATAGATAAAGAAATCCTCAGTGGAGAAGCCCTTCTAAGCTACTGTTTCCTGCATCTCCCACAGAGTGTAAAATGCCTCAGCCACCTAGCAGACTCTCCAGCACGTGACTGATTGAAAAAGTTCGGTAGCCCAAGTGACTTGCCATCGCTGGTGGTCTCAGTCAGGCCTTCTGCTCTCACAGGATCCTAGAGCATATGGTTGTAAACAGTCCTACAGACGTATACAGAGAACTCAGCAGAAGCCCAGGGGGTAATCTGGCCTACAGATGTATGATTATACCAGTGGGCCTGTGTTACTCAGAAACCATGCAAGTTAAAATACTTACAAAATGAATACAAGAAACACAAAGTACACATGAATGTAAAAGATAAGGATTTATTACACTACTAAATTTTGCCCACCAATTAGAAGTTTGTTATCTAGATTCATGGGTGTATGATATAAGACGAAAGTGAAAGTCACTCAGTCATATGGACTATACAGTTCATGGAATTCTCCAGGCCAGAATACTGGAGTGGGTAGCCTTTCCCTTCTCTGGGGATCTTCCCAACCTAGGTCTCCCTCATTGCAGGCAGATTCTTTACTAGATGAGCCACAGTGGAATCCCATGATATAAGATAAGGGTTATGAAATCTAAATCAACAACAGCCTATTTTAGAGTGAGAGCTAGTTTCACCAGTATATATTTTCAATTTTACAAGTTTTACTTGACTAAGAAAAACAATGATCACCATCTAATTTCATACAACAGAAGTTACCAGTTATACCAGGGGAAAAAAGCACATAATAATGATTATTTAAATTCAGATGATGATAAGTGTAGTACGTCTCATGACATTTTAGTTTAACTAATTCACAGGCAGCATTTATACATTTAACATATTCACTGTTTGATACAGCAAACCACAAACATAAAATAGCTTTCTCCCCAAACAAATGTCTTACTTAAAACCCATGATGATGATCCCTGCATATGGGGAAAACGTTCAAAACGTAAAAGTAAAGTGTTTGCAGAGAGATATTATTCACATAAGGCACTGTTAAGTAAAGACAGATTTTATAAGCATGTTCTTTATATACTGGGAAAGCCTGAGCCTCTAAATACAGGAATTTAATGATATAAAGAGGGATAATACCATCGTCTTAAAGCCTTTCCTTTCTACTGTAATTTCTAAAGCAGTTGAAACAGCTTGGATTGCCGTCTATCCAAAGGAAGCTGATTTTATCATATTGCAGCAGACTGCTACTAAAGGGGCCAATTGTCATTGGTCTCCACATTTGCTCCTTTATGTTGCTATAACAATTGAAAACTGCATTCAATTGCACATTAAAAAAAAAACAAACTGCTTTCAGCATGTAGGAGTTTACATAATAGAAAGCCCAATTTTAAGTAGTCCAAGATGATGCAACAACTATAAGAAGTCTTGAATGAATACTCCAGACACCATCCATTTTGGTGTCTGGCATGCATCCTCATGGTCTCAAAAGGACGACTTTTTCTTTGGGCATCACATCTCTATTCCAGGCAACAGGAAGGGGAGGGAAGGGAGGAAAAGGAGAAAAGGAATATACAGCATCTTCCCTCTTTTAAAAGTGTCCCCATAAGTGTTACCAATGACTTATATTTTGAAATGACTGACCTGAGTATGTCACTTTTTAGTAAGAGAAGCAGAAAATTGTAGTTATTTACAATGGGCACATTAAATCAAATGTGTCTCAAATCAAAGTAAGATTCTGACATGAAGGGAGAAAGAGGCACAGGCAGTGGGTAGGCAACAAGCAGTAGCTTGCTGTTACAAATATACTGCTTTGTTGTCCAGGTATTTCTGTATATAACCCAACAAAACATAGTTCTGAAAGTCTCCGAAAAGGAGATTCAGTTTATACTGGTTCTTTTTATCAGGAAGTGATTGCTGCCCCAAAGGCACCCAAGCTCAAACTGCCATATTTAACACATGAGAATGACTTTGAAACACTAATAGTCAATGCACGTGCTTTTTCCCTTCTCCAACCCTCATCTTGCCAGTTTGAAAGAAAGGTCATGAAAGAACTGGACTTATCCTCATACCCTATATTTGTAGAACATCAGACCATATCTCTTAATGAAATTTTTAAATGCTTTTTTGGAAATAGCTAATCCAAACATAGTCTAAGATGTTTAAATTTTGGTTTGCAGGAATTTCTTCCAAAACACCATTATTTTTGTCCTTCCCTTCTAAGATAGGATAAAGATGGAAAGAGTTAAACATAAAGCCTAAAAACTAATTATTGCCAAAATTCCAAGTTAAAACAAAGACACACAGGCAGTAACTAGAAGGTAATTCAGAAATAGCCCACAGTTTCTGGATAGTATGCAAATCCATCTGTTTCTTCATTTGTTTTTAAAGTATCATTGCTGAGAAGTCAGTATTTTGTCTTTTAATATTTATTTCTTTGGCTGCTTCAGGTCCTGGTTGCATCGTGCAGGCTCTTTCCTTGTGGACCCTCTAGCTGGGTGCACAGGCTTAGTTCCTCCGTACAATGTGGGATCTTAGTTTCCTGACCAGGGATCAAACCCACATCCCCTGCATTTGGTGGATTCTTAACCACTGAACCACCAGAGAAGTCCCAGACATCAGCATTTTTCAGTTCTCATGAACTTTATCACATGATATGAGTTTACAAGTAAATGTGACAAAACAACATACATTTTGTGCTCAAGAAGGTGAAAATACATATACATATTATAGAAATACATATTTCAGAAGAGTAGTAAGTTTTAAAAGTAGGTATTACGTATCAGTTTCAAGCAGATAGAGAAAATAATTCATGAATAATTTTTATGTTGTACAGTTTTTGAGATTACTCATAAAGAAAAGACTACAAATGGTTTCAACCTGTTTAAAAATTTACTCTATAGTGATCTGTTATCAAAGAAAAATGGAAAATTCCCTGCCACTTTTTCCATTAAAATAAACGCCAAACGTATAACTGCCAAACATTTGTAAACTTTGTCCTCCAGTGATGGATAGCCCTATAATTCTTATGATGAACAGTCTTAAACTAAATTTTGAGAGACAGGTTTTGGANTTTTCCATTAAAATAAACGCCAAACGTATAACTGCCAAACATTTGTAAACTTTGTCCTCCAGTGATGGATAGCCCTATAATTCTTATGATGAACAGTCTTAAACTAAATTTTGAGAGACAGGTTTTGGAATTCCAGCTTCAGCTACTCAAGCACTCTCCATCTGGTAAGTGCAAAGGAGTCCATTCGGGAAATTCATTTATGATTGAATACCTGCCCAAGCAGGAAGCAAAAACCACAAGCAAACATGTTTAAAGTAACCCACTTCCTGTTAAAATTTCTTGCCCAAGACTTGGATTGTTTTTATTGCATTTGTTCAGGAACACTTTAATAATCAAATAGATTAGAAATTGTTTCTTTATTAAGCACCCCATCAGTGTTTCTTTAGACATAAGAGTTTCCAATTCAAATACTTCTGATGAGCCTCATTAAACTTATATTATCCTGAAACTCATTTCTAGGAGTCAGAAAAGTGTTTGGAAGGGGAGAAGAAAGAGAAGAGGAGAAGAGAAGGCAGAGAGAATTAATCAGGTGGAATTCTTTTTAACATTATTCTTGAAACCACTCCAACACAGCTTGATTCTCCAGATTATATTCCAAATGTTTAGAAAAAAGTAATACTAAATTGAGAGAATTCCTAAAAACCCAGAGAGGTGCTACAATAATAGATGCCAACATCAGGCACAAGTGTTCCTGCCTTCTAAAATCAACCACTTCCTTCTGTACTCATGAGTCAGTGGGATCAGATCCTTGAGAATGCAGTGTTTCTTTGCCTACAGATCTATAACTGTGGGCCCTGTCGGATTTAATGCGACAGTGCAGGTAATCCCAGAGTATGTGAGTCTCTGACACTCACATTTAATAAGCCTAAGAAGCAGTAAGAAAAGGCCAGAGGTGCTGTCATCCACCTTGAGAGTCTAGGCTTTGGGGGACGGCATGGCTGTGCAGCAAAAAACTGGTTGCTGCATTTTTCTGAATTCCTGCCTGAGCTCCTCTTTAATGACCACATCATCATTTTCCTCCAGAGACCCTGCCCTTCTTGGACCAAATGTTCACTGCCCACATCAACCCTCTGAAGGTTGACTCACTGTTGTCCTTGTTCACTGGAAGTACTTCTCAAAGNTGAATTCCTGCCTGAGCTCCTCTTTAATGACCACATCATCATTTTCCTCCAGAGACCCTGCCCTTCTTGGACCAAATGTTCACTGCCCACGTCAACCCTCTGAAGGTTGACTCACTGTTGTCCTTGTTCACTGGAAGTACTTCTCAAAGACGAGTAAGAGAGTTTCTTTTCAACATGTGAACACAGTACTTCATGGCAGGTAGTGACAAGGTAGTAGGAGAAAAAGATTTTAGGAATATCTCCACAATGTCTTAAGGAACTTAGCTTCATGGATAAGAAACACACTTGGTAAAAAATTAAAGAAATTCATCTCTCTTGATTTGTCTCCACTGGGATATGATATACCATGAGACCCCAAATTTCTGCTGCTTCGGATGTGTTGCCAATGACTTTTCCAACTTGAGATGATGGAACTTGGCTTGTTGTTAATGTCCAGCAGAATCAGCACCAAGGCCAGGGCAGACAGAAGCAGGGTGTGGGCAAGGGGCCTCAGCCTCCTCTAAGAACCATTGTGTGGCCAACAGATGGACTACTTTACAGTCTTTTCAAGGAAGTGGGAATCTTACTTGCATGACAATGAAAGTTCTCAGTTCAGGAGATTATCTGAATCTCTCTGCCCTGAGTCCTCTCACCATACTTTAGGAATAGTGCCACTGGACTCCAGATTTCCCCTGCATTGACTCTGTGTCTGTTATTATTTCTATTAGAGCATTCACACTATCAATAAACACATTTTTCCTACACCTAAAATGAGACGCATAAAATTATGCCACTTGATAGAAATAATAAATGAATGAAATTATGTATTTAAAAAAAACACTTTAAATTCTTATAATGTGCATCATTTTAAGTAAATATTTTTCTAAATTTGCATTTTCTCTCCTTTTCCTTCCTTTCATTAAACACGAAATACTTTAGTCTCTAGAGTCTGAAATATTTTCTCAGATTTTTTATGACATTTATAAAAATTTTCAATATTTAATTTTCTAATTTATTCTTTAATTTTCTTAGAATTGCTGGTGGAATTTGATGTTTTTAAGATTAACTGAATGTGCAACGATTAACTTTTTTTAACCTAGTGGTACCCTAGTATTTATATGCTTCAACATAACATGGAAATGTAAACTAGCAAAATAATTTTCACATAAAAAGGTATGTTACAGGTTACTTGAGCTAAACATTTCACTAGTTAATATAAGAAGGCTTTTAAAAGGACAGAAATGCTCCTCTGCCTCCTAAAAGGAGACTTTTTGCCTAAGAAGAAATCACTTTTTTTAGACAAAACTTCATTAACTCTATAATAAACTCATAGATCATTGGTACTAGGAAAAAATCGCTTACTCATTTTAATTAGGGTGAACCAGACTGCCAGTATGGAAGTGTTTGACCAAAAAAAAAAAAAGCAAACAAAATGATAGAAAAACACTATTTTTGTGGTATAGGCAGTGCTCATCAATGGATGATTAAACTATTAAGGAAAAAAGGTTGATAGTATACTTTTTAATGATTCAGCTATTACCACTTGAATCTACCAATCAATGTAGCATCACTAAAAGTAGGATAACCAGACATTACATGCCTGCTGATGTGATGCAACATAACCTACATGGCACCACCTATGAGATATTCTTGCTTAAGAAGCTAAAACAATTTAACTGAACCTTTAGTTTTAACTTTCAGTTTATAGGAGATACAGTGGATGGGGGACAAGTTGAATTACACTATGAAGAAGCAGTTTTCCAAATCCAGAAGGTAAGATATTCTGCAGGGTTACAAACCTGATTTTATCAAGTCAAGAGCATGAGTATGCAGGTCAGGAAGCAACAGTTAGAACTGGACATGGAACAACAGACTGGTTCCAAATAGGAAAAGGAGTATGTCAAGACTGTATATCGTCACCCTGCTTATTTAAATTATATGCAGCATACATCATGAGAAACGCTGGGCTGGAAGAAGCACAAGCTGGAATCAAGATTGCCGGGAGAAACATCAATAACCTCAGACATGCAGATGACACCACACTTATGGCAGAAAGCAAAGAACTAAAGAGCCTCTTGATGAAAGTGAAAGAGGAGAATGGAAAAGTTGGCTTAAAACTCAACATTCAGAAAACTAAGATCATGGTATCCAGTCCCATTACTTCATGGCAGATAGATGGGAAAACAGTGGAAACAGTGTCAGACTTTATTTTGGGGGGCTCCAAAATCACTGCAGATGGTGACTGCAGCTATGAAATTAAAAGACATTTGCTCCTTGGAAGGATGATGTTTTTAAGATTAACTGAATGTGCAACGATTAACTTTTTTTAACCTAGTGGTACCCTAGTATTTATATGCTTCAACATAACATGGAAATGTAAACTAGCAAAATAATTTTCACATAAAAAGGTATGTTACAGGTTACTTGAGCTAAACATTTCACTAGTTAATATAAGAAGGCTTTTAAAAGGACAGAAATGCTCCTCTGCCTCCTAAAAGGAGACTTTTTGCCTAAGAAGAAATCACTTTTTTTAGACAAAACTTCATTAACTCTATAATAAACTCATAGATCATTGGTACTAGGAAAAAATCGCTTACTCATTTTAATTAGGGTGAACCAGACTGCCAGTATGGAAGTGTTTGACCAAAAAAAAAAAAAGCAAACAAAATGATAGAAAAACACTATTTTTGTGGTATAGGCAGTGCTCATCAATGGATGATTAAACTATTAAGGAAAAAAGGTTGATAGTATACTTTTTAATGATTCAGCTATTACCACTTGAATCTACCAATCAATGTAGCATCACTAAAAGTAGGATAACCAGACATTACATGCCTGCTGATGTGATGCAACATAACCTACATGGCACCACCTATGAGATATTCTTGCTTAAGAAGCTAAAACAATTTAACTGAACCTTTAGTTTTAACTTTCAGTTTATAGGAGATACAGTGGATGGGGGACAAGTTGAATTACACTATGAAGAAGCAGTTTTCCAAATCCAGAAGGTAAGATATTCTGCAGGGTTACAAACCTGATTTTATCAAGTCAAGAGCATGAGTATGCAGGTCAGGAAGCAACAGTTAGAACTGGACATGGAACAACAGACTGGTTCCAAATAGGAAAAGGAGTATGTCAAGACTGTATATCGTCACCCTGCTTATTTAAATTATATGCAGCATACATCATGAGAAACGCTGGGCTGGAAGAAGCACAAGCTGGAATCAAGATTGCCGGGAGAAACATCAATAACCTCAGACATGCAGATGACACCACACTTATGGCAGAAAGCAAAGAACTAAAGAGCCTCTTGATGAAAGTGAAAGAGGAGAATGGAAAAGTTGGCTTAAAACTCAACATTCAGAAAACTAAGATCATGGTATCCAGTCCCATTACTTCATGGCAGATAGATGGGAAAACAGTGGAAACAGTGTCAGACTTTATTTTGGGGGGCTCCAAAATCACTGCAGATGGTGACTGCAGCNCTCTTTTTTTTAAAAATTTATTTATTTTTTAAATTTTACTTTACAATACTCTATTGGCTTTGCCATACATCGACATGAATCCACCACAGGTGTACACAAACTCCCAATCCTGAATCCCCCTCCCACCTCCCACCCCACAACGTCTCTCTGGATCATCCCCGTACACCAGCCCCAAGCCTCCTGCATCCTGCATCGAACATAGACCGGCACATAGTTAAACTGATGGATATACTATCCTCTTTTCAGTAAATGTTTAAATCTATTTTCACTTAAAAGTTACTGATGATAGGATTCAGATGTAAGGTTCAATTAATTTACTTTATGTGATTAAGTATGTCATTCACAAAGGCTAAACCCAATTCTGAATATTTCTTCCTTTAATTTATGTTAATTAAATTATTCTAATTAAATTACTTAAAATTAATTTATTTTACAGATTTCTACCTTCAGTCCTTTCACATTTACTATATATATTCAGGAAAAATATTCTGTATTATTTCAAGATAAAAACTTTAATGCTTCTATGAAAAGGGACTTCTCTGGTGGCTCAGATGGTAAAGTGTCTGTCTATAATGCGGGGGACCTGGGTTCAATCCCCTGGGTTGGGAGAAGGAAATGGCAATCCACTCCAGTACTCTTGCCTGGAAAATCCCATAGACAGAGGAGCCTGTAGAATCCCATGGACAAAGGAGCCTGGTAGGCTACAGTCCATGGGGCCCCAAAGGGTTGGACACGACTGAGTGACTTCACTTTCAGTCCTTTCACATTTACTATATATTTTCAGGAAAAATATTCTGTATTATTTCAAGATAACAACTTTAATGTTTCTATGAATAAATTTAAAAGCCTCTCTCCTGAATTCTCTGGGGGCAACTTTTCATCTTTCATTTCAATCTTTCACCTTTCATTTCTAATGTGGTTCATATCATAGTCGCTCACTTTGTATTTTAAGCTTTCTTAGTTGTTATGTAAGAAAATATCATAAAATGAAAGCAAGAAATTCTTATCCTAGCACTGAATTCTATTCAACTTACAAGACAAACAAAGAAAAGAGTATAAAATGTATGCAGTTAAGCATGAACTCAAATAATTATGATTCTCTTCTCATGGACTGACTTTAATCAGCATGCTACAAGATCCATTCTTTTAAATAACAAAACATAATATTAAGGTATGTCCTTCAGTGAAACTCTCTGTTTGAATTTAATGAGATTGACAGAAAGTATACATTTTTAAAGAGGGAATCTGCTTTTCATGTGGTGCATGCTTAGTTCTGTCTGACTCTTTGCAACCCCATGGACCGTAGCCCACCCAGGCTCCTCTGGTCCCTGGGATTTTCTAGGCAAGAATATTAAATGGCAACCCACTCCAGTACTCTTGCCTGGAGAATCCCACGGATGGAGGAGCATGGTAGGCTACAGTCCATGGGGTCGCAAAGAGTCAAACACGACTGAGTGACTTCAATTTTTGCAGTGGGTGCCATTTCTTCCATGGGATCTTCCCAACCCAGGGATTGAACTCAACTCCTGCTTGGGAGGCAGATTTTTTACCACTGTGCCACCTGAGAAACCCCACTGCCTGATAGGCACTGCTCTAAACTAAGAGAACAAAGTAATATAAGACATATGAGGTGTTTACTCTCATGGAACATATACTCTGACTATAAGGAAGAAAATGCCCAGTGGGTAATATACTCTTATTTCTTTTTTTTCTACCGTGAAAAGAATAATCTATTAATATAACATTAAGACAAAGGGACGATTTACAGTAAATCTTTGTATACCTTTAATACCACTAATTTCTTTGTTTTTAATCGGTAATTAGAAATAAAAGACAATCTTATACAGATCAGATACTAAATCAAATTTTGGTATTTCTTGGTTCTCTTTAGTAATGGATTCCTATTTGAATATAATCAGCAAACTATTTCAAAATTTATTTTGGAAAAGAAATAATTCTAGGAAAATTGCAACATATTTTACCTAATTCTATAAAAATACTACAATCTAAAATTTTCTTTATCACTTACCAAATTCTGTGAATTAATGGAACTTGTATTAAGAAGATTTTCTTAAATGCACAAAAGCATTTTTTAAAGTTATACTCCTAGCCATGTATTGGTTTCCACTTGCACTGAGAAAAGTAATATGCTTTCAATAATTTGTAGGAAATATACTAATATAATGCAGTATTATTTAGATCTCTATTTTCAAAAAACACAAGATCTCCCACAGACTTTCAGAATTTTATAATACACACATGTACCAATATCTGTAATGATATCTTTTAAAATGCTGGTTAAGTGTCTATGTTAGTTTTGAAAATTATCAAATATCCAAGAGAAATGTTAGCCAAAGTGCTGTCTGCTATGTACTTCTTTGTCAAAAAGTACTTTAGGTCATTGCCAAGTTCAGGAGTACTATACAGGGTGACTTTGAAGAGGAAGTATGAAAACATTAATTCAATCAGTTCTCATACATTTTAGGTTGGTTTAAGAATCTGCCTGCAATGTAGGAAACCTGGGTTCAATCCCTGGGTCAGGAACAGCCCCTGGAGAAGGGACTGGCAACCCACTCCAGTATCCTTGCCTGGAGAATTCCAAAGACAAAGAAGCCTGTCAGTCTATATAGTCCATGGGGTCTCAAAGAGTTGGACACAACTTAGCAACTAACACTTCTTCTACGGTAAAATAAGACAATTGTATATAACTGCATAGGAGATCAAAGTTTCTTACTAAAGAGTTCTTAATTGGTTTAGATTTCCTCACAATTTAAATCTATCATCCTCTTGTGTAAACTCAGACATGAACATAAAAGTCGCTCAGTCATGTTCAACTCTTTGTAACCCCATGGACTATACAGTTCATGGAATTCTCCAGGCCAGAATACTGGAGTGGGTAGCCTTTCCCTTCTCCAGTGGATCTCCCCAACCCAGGGATCAAACCCAGGTCTCTGACATTGCAGGCAGATTCTTTACCAGCTGAATCATCAGGGAAGCCAAATTTAGTAAATCATCTCCCATCTTCAGTAAATGTTATAATGGTATTCTAACTCTATAGAAAGCAAGCTTATTACTATATTTTTAAAGTAAATGATAGCCCCTGCTCTTTTTTTTTTTTTTCCTCTGCAACTCTGTTCAGGTATCAGTACTTTTTCTAAAATTACATCCCTTTTTTCCATCAATTTTCTGAAGAAAGAAGACATATGATCAAGAACCAATAAAAATGTAATGTGGTTAGAAATATTTCAAATCTAAGAAAGAGCTACGTGTAGCAAAATAAGCATCATCTCCAATAAATACTACTAAATCAGTAGAGTGACCAAAGAAAGCATTATGAACAGGAATTCAGATAGTGGTTCAGTAACTATCCCCATCTAGCCAAAAAAAAAAAAAAAAATTCAAGAAGTGTTACTGGCCAACCTAGTATTAAATACAGTGTATATCAGGACCTAGGGTTGTCGGTGAGTAATGGACTTCATTAGACATTATATTTATTAGTAATAACAACTTCAGAAAGCAGATGTTAAGTTCTTAAGCATTTTGGTACATACTGACTATAATGAAACAACCCTAAATAGGCATGGGTGCCATGTTATTATTCTGCATATTTAAAAAATATGTTTCCCCAAAGGCATACAATGCAGTCTATTATGAATAAGGTTAAAGTACTGAATAATTATCCCCTTAAAATATATAGTATGAATGTGGAGTATTAGATTCATTTAAAATGCACTAATCATTATAATATCAAAGTATTTCCAGGGAGTAAATAGAGCTTAGAAAACAATGTCTCTGAAAGTCACTTAAATTAATTCATTACTTCTATTCTTTTTTATCAATGCTTTGTCTGACTATGAGCAATAGTAGGCATCAAAGTAGTTCAAAATAGTAGGCATCAAAGAAGTTTAAAAACATAGGGCATTAATCAAATATAAGTAACAATCTTATACATCAGTTTAGAAAAATTCACTTCAAACAGTAGCCTCGAATTTTAAAAAATTTCTGAATAGTAATAATTTAGTTAACTTTATAATTTAAAATTATTTTCTCTTCTATATATGCTAGCAGTTTTAATATTCTATATTAAATGAGAATAATATAATATATATATAATATATAAAGTAATATATACATTATTTAAGGGCTTCCCTGGTGGCTCAGATGGTAAAGAATCTGCCTGCAATGATGAGACTTCGGTTCAATCCCTGGATTAGGAAGATTTCTAAATTTTCATATTTGTTATTCCTAGAGATACCTTCATTATTTCTTAAGGCATCTTGAAGCCAATGTATTGAGATAATGTTTCAGTATATTAAAATAAAATTATGTCAATTATTTAAATACTTTAAATTCTATGTTCAAAGACACAGCTCTAGTTAATACAGCTTTCTTTTTTTTTAATTTTAGCATGTGGAAGGATTCCTGGTCATATCCAAATTGCCCAACTAATATCTAGACTTTAGTTTTTAAAACTGAGGAAAATTCTGATCTTTTAAGACAGATGTGCAAGAAATCCACTATTTCCCCTGACTAAAGTGTACAGATTAAAACTGCACATATGAAAAGACAGACACAATCAAATCCCTACAGGAAAGGGGAGAAAGAATGCTGTTCATACTAACATTGAAAATTCACTAACTGGATAATATAATCTCCAGAGTGAAAAACAAACAATAGCAAAAATATATATATACACACACACACATATCAGGTAAAGAAGGCCTTATTTCTATATTAATGTGTGTTCTTTAGTATCTGAATAAGCTAATTATCAGTACTCATATTTTTGAACACTAGAGGGAGTACACAAAAGGAAAAAAAGAAAAAGAGGCCAAATACAAACATTATCTAGCTTCTGAATATTTTGTATAATATCAGGTCTTCTCAACAAACTGCTTTCTTATTTCTTATGGACATAGTGGAATAATTAAAATATATTTAAACAATATCAAAAATCTTTTTTGCATGTCATTTTCCAGTTAATTTAAAATTTATAATGACTAATGGTAAGACAGGTACACAATGTTCAAAAAGCAGAAAAACATAGTAAATGCTATAAAATATATATATATATATATATACTTTCTCCACATTTTAGTTTACACACTCGATTAGAAGAAAGTAGAATTGCATCTAATGTGCTTCAAAGAGCTTAAAATGACAACTCTGATCTTTAGGGAATAATGAGCTCTGAAATGAAAGCCAGACTTGTCTGAAGGTGAGGGCCTAAAGTTACACCACATTCACGGTTTAAATAGACAGGATGTCTCTAGAATTTCCATATGGGAGGGATAATAAGGGAGCCAGTGGTTGGGTTCAAGAAAGGTGAGGACTTAATGAGTTAATGTTTTTTCAACATTTAGAACCTTACATGAAACATAGTAAACATTACTGAGAGATCCTTGGTCCATTTCAAAGAATATGAATATGAACTGGGTTTAGTGTAGTGGGTTTAGTGAGGTGAGTAGATTACAAAAATCAAAGCAGGGGACCAAGGGCTGCCTCCAGCCTACCTACAAACTACCACCACATGAAAAGGCAGGAAGATAAAGAATCCAGGTAAAAAGTATTTAGAAAGCATCGACTGCATGTTCTTTCTCTCTAACTGATACATATGCATTGGAAAGGGAAAGGTAATAGTTTGATCTTTGAGAACTTTAATGGAACATGACTTGGAAGAGCCTTGGTTATTCATAAATTCATTTAATGAGCACCTATTATATGATAGACACTGCTCTAGTTCTTTGAGATATACAAAACAAAGGTCACTGACCTTTAGGAGTGAATATTCTAGATGTGGGAAACAAACAAACAATGAATAGTAGAAATAAGCTGTTTAGTATATCAGAAACTATTAAGAAAGAGAGAAAAGTTGAAAAAAGAAAGGTAGAAGATGCCAGAGTATATAGCAACATAGGGAGCCACCGGAATCAGCTGTGGTGGGATAACACATGGGGAAAACTTTAATAAAATAACAGAGCAGTAGGGCAGAGTTAACCATGGAAATGTGGATGACACATTCAAGCCTGAAATAGCCAAGATTAATGAAGCTGAAGCAGAGACAGCCAAAAAACTAGTAAGTGAGCACGAAAGTGGAAGTCGGCATGAAAACAGGGGTGAAAGGAAATTTGGGGCCTTGTAACCACTGTAAGGAATTTGCGAACAGCCAATCATTACACAGATTTGAGAACAATATGATCCTGGTTTACCCAGACTGCTGAGCTAAAAATGAAGCCACAAGGAAGCAAAAGAGAACAATCAGGATGTTACTGTAGCAACTGAAGTGAGAGGATGTTGCTGCCATGGACCAGTGTGGTAGCAGAGGAGGAGCAGGTCAAATTTTACAAATATTTTGAAGGTACAGCTAACCAGACTGTGATGAATTTGACTCTAACACTATCCATTGACTTGGGAGAGACTACAAAACCTAAGTTTTGAGGGAAAGAGAAAAAACAGTATTCCAATTTGCACACAAAAAGGTGAAGATGTCTCTTAAGACATTTAGGTGGAGATACAGAGAAGACCACTGATATTAAAAAAATAGAAGAAAGGTCTGGAGAAACCAGGATTCTCTGCCATGGGGATTCTCTAGGTAAGAATACTGGAGTGGGTTGCTATGTCCTCCTCCAGGGGATCGTCCCAATCCAGGGATCGAATCTAGGTCTCCCGCATGGCTTGTAGCGACTTTACCATCTGAGCCACCAGGGAAGCCCCAGGTAGAGTACAGGTCTGATCAAAGGGGGTTTAGGAAAGAGTAAGATGGAATAGGTGATAGCAAATATAAAACTCAGGATATTCGATAAAAGAGAGCTAAGAAGTGGGATGGTAATTTTCAAGGCAAGTGGAGTCAAGAGAGGGCTTTACTATTATCATTATTTTCAGTTTTAGATTCATGGGAATCATCTGGGGAGAATGAACAAAAGATAATGTAGCAGAAATAGGTGAGAATTGTTAAGTGATTTTTCTTGAGTAGACGAGAAAGAACAGGCTGTTATGCACAAGTAGAATTACTGAGTTTTAGTCCTTAACATCTTTAATAAGTATTACTCAGAACTGGATTCTCAAATTTAAGTTCCTCATCAGATAAGAAGAGTAAGACTTTGAAAATGTTGCAATGAATATTACATGGGTACTAACTAAAAGAGAAAGGTTACTAACTTTTTTAAAGGCACAATCATGGAACGATTGTTAAGGAATGTAAGAAAACACAGCTGAGTGGCATAGTGACCATAAACATGAGGAATACAGAATTCGAGTTGGGTAAAAACTGTGATGTCAAGATTGTCTGGGATGGTCTCTGCTTTACTCTCCAAAAAAGAGGAGATAAGGCCATGCTATAAAAATGGAACTGCTAGACATCAGCCTGGAAGTCTGGGTTTGTTCATTTGACATTTTAAGTATCAGGAGAATAGTGTGTGATCTTTTAAGCAGGGGAGTGGCCTGAAGAAAGCAGTGTGTTAAGCAGATTAATCTAGTAGTGTTTAAAGAATGAACTGGCAGAGGAGAGGCGAACAAGAGACAGACACCTCTAGGGCTAATAAAACATCATCCATGAAATTCACAGCACAAGGATAGGACAGGTGGCAGCAGGAAGGCAGGCGGTCAATCTGAAACCCTCTACTTAGAAGAATTTGTAAGACTTTCCAATGATTTTATGCTCCTGCTGTACCAGGAGCTTTTCTTTCACAGCCTTTAACACTCCTTAAACAATATTATCTCTGTTATTATTTGAATAATGTCTTCCTATTAGTATGCAAGTTCCAGATGTCAGGGGTGTTGTGTGTTGCTCAATACTGTACTTTTATTCCCTAGTACACTGCCTTGCATATAGTAGCTGTTTAAAGAATGTAGAAATTTAAACAAAATTTTTGCATAAGTGTATAATATATTGAGGCATAATCAAAGAAGCTTATGCGGCATATCAAAGAAGCTTATGTGGAAGGAGAAGAAGGAAAAGAGACGTTTCAAGAACAAAAAAATGAAGAAGACAGAGAAGAATGGAAGAACAAGAAAGGCAAGTGTGACAGATGAGGTAGAGGAGGAAGGAGAGGGAAAGAGATTATACTGAAGTTAAAAGCCCGTAAAATAGCAGAGTAACACTGTTGCTGCTGACAGCTGGGAAGCTGTACTTCTGGACAACGATCTAAAGGGAGAGGTATCAAGAGACCAATTCCATCTCTGCTCTCTATATTGGTGGATCAGCCAAAAAGAGCATTCGGGCTTTCCCATAACATCTTACAGGGGAAACTCAAAACAAACATTTTGGCCAGCTCAAGTTATCTCTCCATTTCAGCTTCCTCATACATGAAAGTGAAAGTGAAGTCGTTCAGTCGTGTCTGACTCTTTGTGAGCCCAAGGACAGTAGCCTACTAGGCT
This sequence comes from Neotragus pygmaeus, assembly GCA_006410875.1. Lineage (NCBI taxonomy): Eukaryota > Metazoa > Chordata > Mammalia > Artiodactyla > Bovidae > Neotragus > Neotragus pygmaeus. The sequence continues at coordinate 57,203 of SJYV01047800.1, read as the reverse complement.
CCACCGCCCATGGGATTTTCCAGGCAAGAATACTGGAGTGGGTTGCCATTACCTTCTCCAGGGGATCTTCCCAACCNTCATACATGAAAGTGAAAGTGAAGTCGTTCAGTCGTGTCTGACTCTTTGTGAGCCCAAGGACAGTAGCCTACTAGGCTCCACCGCCCATGGGATTTTCCAGGCAAGAATACTGGAGTGGGTTGCCATTACCTTCTCCAGGGGATCTTCCCAACCCAGGGATCCCAAACCCGAGTCTCCTGCATTGCAGACAGATGTTTTACTGTCTGAGCCACATAGGACAATTATAAGGAACTAAAGGGATGACTGAGAGGATTAAGTGTGCTAACTCAGAACAGCTCTTGGTACATGTGAGCACTAAACAGATCTTAGTCGCCTTCCTGTTCCTCTTCATCATCATCACCACCATTATCATCATGACCATCACTGCATTTCTTCTATAACTTGTACCATTCCACAGGGCAGTGGCACCATTCAAACCTCCCCTATCTCTACATACAAACACATATGACACTGTTGTTGTTTAGTTGGGAAATCCTATCCGACTTTTTTGTGACCCCATGGACTGTAGGCCACCAGGCCCCTCTGCCCATGGAATTTCCCAGGCAAGAATACTGGAGTGGGTTGCCATTTCCTTCTCCAAGGGATCTTCCTGATACAGGATCAAATCCACACCTTCTGCAACTGCAGGAAGATTCTTTACCACTGAGCCACCAGGGAAGCCCATGATATTGTTAGGCTGCTCGATAATTTGGAGCCTTGTAAATAACTCCACAAGCTTCTCTATTCATCTGTCACAGCAGAAAGTGAAACAACTGTAAAACCCCCGACATTTCAGAAAACTTAAGGACAGGAGTCTCTTTCCAATACAATTTGAAAACAACAAAAGAGAATAAAAGTTATTGAAACAGTGACAGACTTTATTTTCTTGGCTTCCAAAATAACTGTGGATGGTGACTGCAGCCATGAAATTAAAAGACATCTGCTCCTTGGAAGAGAAGTTATGACAAACCTAGACAGCATATTAAAAACCAGAGACATCGCTTTGCCAACAAAGGTCTGTATGGTCAAAGCTATGGCTTTTCCAGAAGTCATGGACAGGAATGAGACTTGGACCATAAAGAAGGCTGAGCACCAAAGAATGGATGCTTTCAAACTGTGGTGCCAGAGAAGACTCTTGAGAGTCCCTTGGACAGCAAGGAGATCAAACCAGTCAATCCTAAAGGAANTGGCTTTTCCAGAAGTCATGGACAGGAATGAGACTTGGACCATAAAGAAGGCTGAGCACCAAAGAATGGATGCTTTCAAACTGTGGTGCCAGAGAAGACTCTTGAGAGTCCCTTGGACAGCAAGGAGATCAAACCAGTCAATCCTAAAGGAAATCAACCCTGAATAGTTACTGGAAGGACTGATGCTGAAGCTGAAGCTGCAATGCTTTGTCCACCTGATGTGAAGAGTTGACTCATTGGAAAAGACCATGATGCTGGGAAAGACTGAGGGCAAGAGGAGAAGGGAGAGACAGAGGATGAGATAGTTGGATGGCATCATCAACTCACTGGACATGGGTTTGAGTAAACTCTGGAAGACAGTGAAGGACAGGGAAGCCTGGCATGCTACAGGCCATGGGGTCACAAAGAGTCGGACATACTGAATGACTGAACAACAAATTCTTTTAAATTCATTTGAAACTTCTCTATACAATGCTCAAGATCAGGAAGTACCCATATTAGTTGCTCCTTTATTTTCTAAGTCATAATATAAAAAAAGAGATGTCATATTATTATTAATCTTTTTGCTGAAGAGTAAATAGGTCAAAAGTAATTCATGCAGTACCTACTTATTTGAAGGATGAAAAGTACAAAGTTTAATCAACCCACTGTTAGTTCTGCTTCAATACTGGTGTCCAAAACTGAGTACAACCCAACAAAAACAATGTTATCACAAAGAAGTAATCCACTCACAACAAGATGAAAAGTTATATCATTTTCACGAGAAATTGAAGAAGCAGAGTCCATACATATACAGATACCAGAGGTAAAAAAAACTTGTGAAAAACTCCCTGGAAGACAGCTTGGCAAAGTGGATTGAGACTTTAAAACTTCCACACCCTGGATTTCTAAACAAATGGGGGGAAAGTAGGAAAATCCTGAACTTAGTGGTTAAACGCCTGAGTTGTGCTGTGTGTCCAGTCGTGTCCAACTCTTTGGGGCCCCATGCACTGGAGCCCACTAGGCTCCTCTGCCCATGGAATTTTCCAGGCAACAATACTGAAGCAGGGTGCCATTTCCTACTCCAGAGGATCTTCCCAACCCAAGATTCAAATCTGTGTTTCTTGAGTCTCGTGCATTGGCAGGCGAGTTCTTCACCACAAGTGCCACCTGGGAAATGCCTGGGCTGGAGCAATAAAATGCCTAGCAATGAAGCCTCACTTACAAGTAAGGGACCTTGGCAGGTGACTATATTCTGACCTCTGTTTTCTTATCTGTAAAACAGTAACAACTCTACCTTCCTCACATGTCTGTTTTGAGAGTTAGAAGTCCTAATATTAAGAAATATACTTAGAACGGTACCAGGCAGAGGTTTTTATTGTCAAAGCTGTTCTTTTAGAGATCCTTAACAACCACAAAAACTTGTTAATAAATAGGCTGTTGAACATTCAGTTCAGTTCAGTTCAGTCACTCAGTTATGTCCCACTCTTCGTGACCCCATGAATTGCAGCACGCCAGGCTTGCCTGTCCATCACCAACTCCCGGAGTTCACTCAGATTCACCTCCATCGAGTCCATGATGCTATCCAGCCATCTCATCCTCTGTCGTCCTCTTCTCCTCCTGCCCCCAGTCCCTCCCAGCATCAGAGTCTTTTCCAATAAGTCAACTCTTCACATGAGGTGGCCAAAGTACTGGAGTTTCAGCTTTAGCATCATTTCTTCCAAAGAAATCCCAGGGCTGATCTCCTTCACAATGGACTGGTTGGATCTCCTTGCAGCCCAAGGGACTCAAGAGTCTTCTCCATCACCACAGTTCAAAAGCATCAATTCTTCGACGCTCAGCTTTCTTCACA
>SJYV01047800.1:0-42888 GCA_006410875.1 Neotragus pygmaeus | reverse complement strand
GTAAAAAAAAAAAAAAAAAAAAAAAAAAAGGAGTGTTGTCGATAAAATTGACCCCTCACCCCCTGGAATCATGCTAGTTAAACAGTGTTATTGAAAGAGGTAGCTTAATCCTGCTGATTCCACAAAGCTAATAGAAGATTTATTAATTGCACGTCCTCTCACCAAAAAATCCCCTGGGAGACTGAGTCATCTTGGCTCTACTTATCTGGGACAGTTGTGTGTTTTGTTTTGTTTTTTTTTTTTAACTGTCCTTCCGCTTTTCACGACCTATGCTGACGTCTGTTTTGGGTAGAGGGGGAAATACCCTGGATCTCCTGCTGTGAGAGAGAATAAGAAGAGTTTGCTTCCAACTTTTTTCTTTTTTGTTTTTGTATCTATTTCAAATCTTTTGCAACTAAATAAAGAGGAAATAACTTTTCGAATGCTCTGTTAAAAAGATCCAGGGGAGGGAGTTAATAGGAAGCCTTGGGTTTAATTCTCAGTAGGTGGCTAGGATTCTCATTAGTTAAAAGTTCTAATTTCCTGAGTGGCAAGCTCATGGGTTATTAGCTATTGACCTAGAGGGCTGGATTTACTTTGTTTTCTTCAGTGCACTCTACTCCAAATTATTATTTTAATAGGCTTCCCATTTGGTCATGCCTTAGCAGGCATCTCTGTCTCTTACTTGTCATACCCCGGGTTGTTCCAACAGGCTTCCATACAAGAAGAAAATCTTGGCAGCTACCTTCTTCCTAGTCCCTTAGGCCCCTCATATTAGGTCTCTTCATTCTGAATAATTCATCTTGATAAATCCTTGTAAGTCTTATTTGCAATATGGAAGGAAAAAGGAGACAACAGAAGAAAAATAGGAATTTAGAAATGGTGTCAAGAGAATAAAAAATTTTAATTTAAAATTTAAAAATTTTAAATTCATTGAAAAATCAGAGGGAAAATAAGAAAGGTAGAAAGTAGAGGCTGCTGGAAAAAAAAATTAAAATAAGGCAAGAATAAAGAAACCAGTGTGCACTAAGTAAACTGGAGAGTAGAGAAAAGAAATAATTATAAGTGTTAAGTAATATGCTTGAGTTCTCTACGGTAAAGAGAATATATAGTTTTAAATGACCATGTGTCTGCAGGTTCTTCTTTATATTAAAAGATGTAACAGTAATAAGTATATACAGCAGGTTCACAAACTCCTCCATTGTAAATTCCTAATCTTTAATTATACTCTTACTTAATATCGGAAGAAGGATAAGTTGTCAGAAATGGCAGGAAACAAGGTGAGAAAGAGGGAAGGTGCTACTCCTTTATATCTGAATTTTTGACTCTCAATAGTAGACAAGTGAATAGAAAAGCCCTCAAAACTCAGAAATAACAAAGTTAGGCAAGAATACTGGAAAATAGGAAAGAAGATGATGTTTTGGTGGTTTTCTCCCACAGACAAAGTAAGTAAGTCCCATTAATATAAGAATATTTTCATGCTATGCTAAATCTCCTTCACTGACAATTTAAAAATTTCTTTTCTCCGATAATATCTATGAAATCAATCCTGAATATTCACTGGAAGGACTGTTACTTCATGAAGCTGAAGCTCCAATACTTTGACCACCTGATGCCAAGAGCCTGCTCATTGGAAACGATCTTGATGCTGGGAAAGGTTGAAGGCAGGAGGAGAAGGGACAACAGAGGATAAGATGGTTGGGTGGCATCACTAGCTCAATGGACATGAGTTTCAGCAAATGCAGGAGAAAGTGTGGACAGGGAAGCCTGGTGTGCTGCAGTCCATGGGGTCGCAAAGAGTTGAACACCAATTAGCGACTGAACAACAGTAGATTAGTGAGTCCAACTATTTTGGATCAAAATTGAATCACAATTATTACTATAAAACATCCTGTGCACATCCATATCACAAATTACTTTTAAGTAAAGGCTATCCTCCATCTATATATCTATCATCTGTAAATATGATATGGAGTTAACTGAAAGGAGAAAAGTTAAAATTGGCTTCCAAATCCAAACTACAACAGCTAGACAGCCCCCAACAGTGATGACTACCACTATCTATCAATCATGAATCAGGTATGCATAAAATATTCCTAAAGAAGAAAATTTCACAAAGAGAGTTAAAGATATTGAGGGGAAGGAGACAGAATGAGAAGAACAGAAGGATATAGTCAGGTCTATTCACTCTATTTTTTTAATTACCCTTGGGAAAAATTGGGCTTCCTTTGTGGCTCAGCTGGTAAAGAATCTACCTGAAATGCAGGAGACCTGGGTTTGATCCCTGGGTTGGGAAGATCCCCTGGAGAAGGGAAAGGCTACCCACTCNATTACCCTTGGGAAAAATTGGGCTTCCTTTGTGGCTCAGCTGGTAAAGAATCTACCTGAAATGCAGGAGACCTGGGTTTGATCCCTGGGTTGGGAAGATCCCCTGGAGAAGGGAAAGGCTACCCACTCCAGTATTCTGGCTTGGAGAATTCCATGGGGTTGCAAAGAGTCAGACACATCCCTTTGATACATCCTGTTCTTTCTCAGAGATTAGTATATATGATGTTTTAAAGCCAACTTATGGTGATCACACAGCAAAAATGACACCTAATAAAATTTCTTATGAATGTGTTCATAATACATTTATGTACTAGTGGTAGAGGCAAATGAGTACATACGCAAACCACATCACTTATAAACTTAGAATAACAGACTGCTAATTAAAAAGTATCTTTTTTTTTTTTTTAGAAATGACTGTGCAGCCAGCATTTTATTCTTTCTGTCTGTTTAGTCAGTATTTTCTGAGTGTTGCAGCAGGAAGGATTGTATAATTATAGGAGATCATCTAATGGTGGTTTGTTCAGTTCCGGGCACTTACCAATATTCTCCTCTGTGTGTGTTTAATCTACTGAGTTCAAGCTGTAATAATTAACCTACATAAGGAATGCTTCAACACTGCCATAGTTTTCAATTCATGAAGAACTCAAAAATATTCCCCAAATATTTTGTTGGCAGCAGCTTTTATTACTATACTATTATAATAATGTTCATTGCGTCTTTAAAAAGAGGATAATATACATAATAATGACAACACTGTTTTCAATTTTTTTTCTTTTGCATAAACTTTGTAAAATCCAGTGAAGTCATTAGAGATTTTTGGAAACATTAAGAAAAAAGAAAAACAAATGAGGGAGTGACAACTTTGTTCCCATCAAAATAGTTTTCACTGGGTGAAAAATAATGGAGAACAACATGGATATCTATGAGAGAAAATAGTGGTCATGAAATGGAACAGAGGAAAATGAGTTAAGCTCTCCACATGCACACTAAGAAATATACTGTACACAATATGCCTAGGCAGCGATTCTCAAAGGCACTAGAGTTTCTTAGTGTTAAGAAGAAGTAATTCATCACTGCTGGGGGCTGACTAGTTGTTATAGTTTGGATTTGGAAGCCAATTTTAACTTTTCTTCTTTCAGTTAACTCCATATCATATTTACAGATTGATAGATGATAGATATATAGATGGAGGATAGCCTTTACTTAAAAGTGATTTGTGATATGGATGTGCATAGCATGTTTTATAGTAATAATTATGATTCAATTTTCAACCTAAATAGTTGGGCTCACTAATCTACTGTTACAGTTCAGTTCAGTTCAGTCACTCAGTCGTGTCCGACTCTGCAACCTCATGGACTGCAGAATGCCAGGCTTCCCTGTCCATCACCAACTCCTGGAGTTTACTTAAACTCTTGTCCATTGAGCCAGTGATGCCACCCAACCATCTAATTCTCTGTCATCCCCTTCTCCTCCTGCCTTCAATCTTTCCCAGCATCAGGATCTTTTCCAATGAGTCAACTCTTTGCATGAGGTGGCCAAAGTATTGGAATTTCAGCTTCAGCATCAGTCCTTCCAATGAACACCCAGGACTGATCTCCTTTAGGATGGACTGGTTGGATCTCCTTACAGTCCAAGGGACTCTCAAGAGTCTTCTCCAACACCACAGTTCAAAAGCATCAGTTCTTCAGCACTCAGCTTTCTTTATAGTTCAACTCTCACACCATACCTGACTACTGGAAAACCATACATCAGAGCTTGTTAAGGGACCCCACTACCAGGGTGTCTGATCCAGAGGTCTGGGGAAAGGGTCTGAAGTTTGTGTTCTACTAAGTTTCTAGGCCGATGGAAAGGGTCAAACTCTAAAACCCACTACCTAGAAAGACTAAAAGAAAACTTTAGGCTCCTTTTAGCCAAAATAAACCTTAAAGATCATCCAGTTACAAATCTTCATTTGATAGATGAGGAAACATGGTCTGGGGAGGTTAAATGGTACCTCCAATACATCACATCTAGGGAATATAAATTGGAAGCTAGAACCTCATACTGTCTCAGACATCTTGTGGTTTTGTCTCCATTTGTCTGGAGAAGGTCTCCTTTTTAATGTATCCATTGCTCTTGGCATGATGGCTGTCTATTATAGAAGCATATTGGTGAAAAACAAATGTGATCAGGAAGTTAAAATACAAATATCCATTGTAGAATCCTAAGTAACTAGAGCTGTGTCTGTTCCAATGTAGCTGATCAATAAATACTTGATAAGGAGATGTCAGAATGGTCTATCTTGTGTGTTTTGAAACTAACTTAATTTGACAAATATTTAGCAAATGGTTAGCTTAGGTAAGTTTCTACGCTATGAAGTAGATGTGCCGCTAGAATTAGCAAGACACAGCCCCAGCAAGAACAATTAGATAATCCCACACATGACTCTAAAGAGTATCTCTTTTTTTGCCCTCTTTCTCAACTATAGTCAGTTTACTTTACTTACCTACAAAGTTAATGTATATTTAACATTGTTTTCCTTACTTTTTATTCATGAGACAGAAACTGAACTTTTGCTTAACTGAACAAAGGAAATTACCTCATGGCTTAACCATAGAAAGGCAAGAAGAGACGTATTTTCTAGTAGAACTGGAGCCAGAAATGGAGCCAGAGTCCATTGGAACTACTTATTTTTGTCCTTGTATCCCATCCTCTTTTAGTGGATTGGCTTCAGTTTCTCCCTAAAGTTGAACTTTGGTCAATGATAAATCCATACTCACATCTTATAACTCTGCAAGTAGAAAAACAAAGAGCTAATTACAGTAAGCTCCTAGGAGAGGACTTTGATTGGTCTAGCTTTGGTCACAGACATACACAGTGGCCAATCACTATGATAGGCTCAGGTACAAAGTAACTATTACAGTGTGTCATTCTTAGAGAGAAGTCTAAGATATAAATAAATATATTTGTATATTTATTACCATGACTCTCCAGCAGGTGGCAGTAAGATGAGTCAGTCTACAAAAATGGGTGTATTATGATAATTTTCTAATCTATAGAAGAAAAGTATCTTTAGGAAGCAAAACTATTTTCAGATTCATACAAAGAAAGACATCATATGAATCAGCAATGGTTCTACCTGGGTCAGGGCTTCCCAGGTAGTGTTAGAGGTAAAGATCCAGCCTGCCAATGAAGGAGATGTAAAAGATCCTGGTTTGATCCCTGGGTCAGGAAGGTCCCCTGGAGGAGGGCATGGCAACCCACTCTAGTATTCTTGCCTGTAGAATCCCATGGACAGAGAAGTCTGGCCAGCTAAGGTCCATAGGGTTATAAACACGACTGAAGCGACTTAATATTCACATATCCACTACTTGGGTCAGTAACTGGTAATGAGGCAGTTTAATGACTGGCCCAACTTGGGTCAAGTTTCCTACACCACTGGCCTATTTCTCCCTCAAAGCTGGAGAAAAGTTATTTACCATACAGCCTATAGATTCCTTTGCATACCTGTAGATTGACATTTCTAAATTGCTTAGTTTCCCAAAGCTGCTGCTGCTGCTGCTGCTGCTAAGTCGCGTCAGTCATGTCCGACTCTTATACGGCGGCCCACCAGGCTCCCCCGTCCCTGGGATTCTCCAGGCAAGAACACTGGAGTGGGTTGCCATTTCCTTCTCCAATGCATGAAAGTGAAAAGTGAAAGTGAAGTGAAGTTGCTCAGTCGTGTCTGACTCCTAGAGACTCCACGGACTGCAGCGCACCAGGCTCCTCGGTCGATGGGATTTTCCAGGCAAGAGTATTGGAGTGGGGTGCCATTGCAAAGCTAGCAGCACTCAAGTCTTAGTTTTAGCATTAACCCCTTCATCCATTCCCATTTTAGGGTCCCAGGTCTAAAGACCTGCAATATTAATATTGTGATATATATACGTGTGTGTGTGTGTATGTGCATGTGTGTGTGTGCAGTTGCTTATTCAGATGAACACAGCCTCTAAAATCCTTGGAATTTCCTGGGCAATAGTAACAATGTAATAATGTTTTGTCTCTTGTCCTTTAGTTCTTGAAAATGCTACAAGGAAACTGGCTTTTGGATCTCACCCAAGGGAGAGTGCTGGTTGCCAAGAGAATCAACCATATGATTAGAAAGTTGGGACTTTAAATCTCACTCCCTGATTTCCAGAAAGAGATAAGGGGCTTGGGGTTAGATCAATCACCATTGGCCAATGATTTAGTCAGTCATGACTATGTAATGAAGCCTCCATAAAAACCCAGGACAGCTTTTGGCACCCCTTTTTGGACAGCTTTCAAGATGGGAAACAAGAATGTTCCCAAGTGCTGGCCCCAGCCTCCAGGTGGACAGAAGCTCTTCTGTTCTGAACCTCATCCAATGTATCTCTTCATCTCACTGTTGATTTGTACCCTTTAATATCCTTTTATAATAAATCAGTAAGTGAGTAATGGGTTTTCTTGAGTTCTGTGAGCAGTTCTAGCAAATTCTTTGAACCTGAGGAGGGGATTGTGGGTACCTCTGAATTTTAGCCTGTTGGTCAGAAGTATAGACAACAACCAGGACTTGTGATTGGGGTTTGAAGTAAAGGGAGGGGTTCTGAGACCAAACACTTTCCTTGTAGAATCTAATTCTACCTTCCAGTAAATAGTGTGAGCACTGAGTTGAATTTTCAGACATGCTGCTAGTATCCAGAATTGCTTGCTGGTGTGGGGAAACCTACACACACACACACACACACACACACACACACANTGATGCTGGGAGGGATTGGGGGCAGGAGGAGAAGGGGACGACAGAGGATGAGATGGCTGGATGCATCACGGACTCGATGGACGTGAGTCTGAGTGAGCTCCGGGAGTTGGTGATGGACAGGGAGGCCTGGCGTGCTGTGATTCATGGGGTCACAAAGAGTCGGACAGGATTGAGCGACTGAACTGAACTGGTCATCACCACAATGAATATCATTTAAATGAAACTGTCTTCCATTTTTATCTACCTGACAGACGATGTAACTATGGTAACCATCCCCAATCTCAGTTCCCAAAAGGTAACTCACGGTTTTGCCCTTTCCACTCCTACATTAAAAACCATGAGAAAGCAAGTGAAGAAGAAGAAAGAGGAGTGTGGAGGAAGAAAGGGAGGTGGGAGAGAGAAATAGAAAGAAGAGAAAGTAAGTACATGGAAATGAAGGGAATCACCAGTGAATCTTCTTTATTTGGTGGGAAAGTAATATTTCCCTTAGTTGACCAAGGGATTATGTGAAACAAAAAGGGAAGAAAGAAATCAATATGACACTTAAGGCACATTTAACATGGTTAGACATGCTGCTTATGAACGAGAAGGATGAAATAGGTTTGGATCATGGACAGTTTCATTTTCAGTGGTGAGGATTTTACTTTATTTAAATGTGGTCAAAATAGAAGAAATAGAAGCATTTTATATTCAATATATAGATATGCCGTGTTTTGGCTTGTGTATACAGTGGAGATTTTTATTTCATGAACAAGAAACTGTAACTGTTGAAAAGCCTCAATTTTGTTTTTATCTTTGAGACAATCTAGCTTACTTTATTCATTAACCATACTTTCAAAATATTCATAATTCTTTTAGCAACAATATGTGCTTGCTTTTTGACAAAGGACAATTTTTACTGATTAAAAACCAGGCTGCTGCACTTAGATATGTAGCAGTTACCATGGAAACAATTTTACTTTGACTCAGAGTATATCTTGTTTTAGGAAGACTAACCCGTTGTTATGGCAATGAGAACTTGAGCATTTCCCCCACAAGAAGACTAGCAGAGGATAAATAATAGCGTTGCCAGGCATGAAGTATATACAAACACAAGTGTGCTTACCTTAGGTAGCTTACAGAGTCATGGCTTCTGAAGACACTAGATACCACTGTAATCTTGTTAGGAAATCTCTCATCCCATATGGTTCCCTTGTTTCATTTTTAAATATAATGATTAAGAATACAGCCTGAAATTTTCCTTACTGAAGGCAACAAATTCAAATCGTAGTTTCTATAGCAACCGTATATAATGTTTCATTAAAACTTTAATAGAAACTATCATTGAGATACTAGAAAAATCATAACTATCACCTATTTCAACACATAATGCAATGATGATGATAATTATGAGAGTCAAAAATGTACATAATGATGCCAAATACCTGGCATGTTTCTAAGACTTCTTACTATATTAAAACATTAAAATTCTTGTAATACCTCTCTTTGAGTGGGGCTTTATTAATATCTCCATGTCACAGAAAAGAAAACTGAAGCACAAAGAGGTCCATTTTTTTGAGCCTGAAACATTGGTTTTAATTTTAAGCCTGACAATGTTGAACAAACAACTGAATAGTCTCCAGATCGCTAAATAACAGTCCACTGCCTTACAATTAAGCTAGAACATATGCACACCAGAAAGTCAGGGTGGTGGAAAACTCTGGGACTTGATTTAGAACAACTTCAAGTTTATTTCTTGAACAATTCTCCAAGAGTGAGTTGTCAAAATAGGGAAGCAAACTTAAAGGAATATACAGACATTTAAGTCCTCACAAATGAGTATTGCATATTTAGAAATATTGAAACACCAGTTTTCACTCCAGCAGAGATCTCATCCATTTCCACGGCTTCAGCCAGCACTGATGGGACTGGAGTCCCCAGATCTCCATGTCTAGCTCAAGTTTACAAAGAGGTCAGTTAATGTATCCAAAGTGACAGAACAAAGAAGTGTCAGAGCCAAGAGCCAAACCTGTAAAATCAAAGGTCTTAACTACTTCCTCAGGTAGCATTTCCTCATTGCTGAATACATTAGTTTTAATTTTCTTATGATAATATTAAATATCAATTTAAATTTCACATATTTTAAACAACTTTAGTTATTTAAATAACTTTAAAAATTTAAATACTAAATTATATTTGTACAATAAGAAGCTTTTCTAAGAGGGAGTATAAATTTCACACAGAAATTGACAATATAAACTTGAATTTAACTGAACTTAGTGATTTTTCTCAGCAATAACCCTATGTTGTTACTATATTTAATTTTAAAGTTAACTAATATTTAAGTAATTTGGGGTCATAAATATGAAAGCCTTATTCAGATTGGAGGGAGTAGGATTCTTTGAGGGATTATTCTGAATATATTTGTAAGTCTGAAATATATATGCAAATATGAAAATGGCAACTAAAGTATTTGCTGTGATAGGACTCTAATTAGAATTGCAAAATATTTTATTTCAGGGGCTTAAGCTTTTTATCATCAAAATTTTTCAGCCTTTTTAAACCAAAGCCATTTTTGTTACTAGTTTATGTGTTGCAGATGAATTATGAATTCATCTCATTTTCATCTCTTAGACAATGATTACATAAGTGTCTCAGTAACATAACATATTCGTTCCACTTTCTGTTATTGAAGAAATGTATATTATTGAAAAATAAATTGCCTTATCTGTTACATTGTTTCCAGTGTAGGTAAGTGAATTTTCAATAAATAAATAGTTTCTACAAAGATAATGGTTGACCTGATAAAGGTTGTAGACAGATTTTTTAAATCACTGCAATAAATATTTCCTAAATGCAGTGATATTAGAAGTACTTTCTTTTGAATCACAAGTAGGGCAAAAATGCTAATATTACCACCCAGTCAACACTGTGCTGAAGCCCTAGCCAGCAGTGACACAGGCAAGAATGGTTTTCAGAGGGTTACCAGATGTTCCTTTTATACTAACATCCAAAACACTTAATAGCTTATATTAAAATGTTCTTAAATAAAGAGCACTGCAAACAGTAATTTGCTTAAATAGCATGTAGGTCAGTAACAGCCAGGCTTCAGCTTATGGATTGCCCCTGCTTGTGCTTGGGCTAACTTGCCAATGCACATGTCGCATTCATGTGTCAACACTTCTGACTCATCCACGGCTAGAATTCTACACCTCTGGGTCCAGCTCGACATACACTTCCATTAATAATTGTTCACACAATATTCGTCCTCTATTTCACTCTAGAGTTTAGCCTTAAACACATATGCTCAGATCTAATTCACTGATAAAAGTGTTGGATACATTGCTATGACCTTGATGCTTCAAATTGCAAAGGGAAACAGGAATTTGCTTCTAGGCATGCTCATCTCCTGATGACTGGAATCATTAGGTAGTTGGTTCTGTGGTTTTGGACCTCAGGAAGAAGACCAGCTTGGAGTCACAAGTGTGTGTATGTGCATGCGTGCGTTTGTGTGTACTAGTGCTATCACGAGTACGTACCGTGTATGATGTTCAAATAGTGACTTTAACTTACTGATTATCAATTAGCGCATATATTACTACATCTAGAGATCAGTTTTCAAGATAGGAACTATTTTCCTTAAACATAAAAATTGAAGTGTCTAGGGAGAAAAAAAAAATAGTTTGCCTGAGGTGATACAGTTAGTAACTTATGGGTCTGAGATAAGAATAAAGGTCTCATCAAAAATCCGTATTCTTATATATTTGTGTTTCTCTTTCTTACTTCACTCTATATGACAGACTCTAGGTCCATCTATATCTCTATAAATGACTCAGTTTCATTAAAAATGGTATAGATGAACCTATTCCTAGGGCAGGAATAGAGACGCAGATGTGGAGAATGAACATGTGGACACAGGAGGAAAAGTGAAGGGTGGGATGAATTGGGAGAAAGGGATTGACATAGGTACTCTACTGTGTGTAAAATAGATAGCTAGTAGGAACCTGCTGTGTAGCACAGAGAGCTAAGCCCGGTGCTCTGTGATGACCTAGAAGGGTGGGATGGAGATCCAAGGGGAGGGGGGATGTATGTATATATATGGCTCATTCACTTTACTGTAGAGCAAAAACCAATATAACATTGTAAAGCAATTATACTTTAATAAAAATAAATTTTTAAAATGTGTTTATTTCCCTATAGCAAAGCATCTCTCAAAAAATATTTAAAATATTTTTAGAAGATAATTTTTAACTATATTGTGGGAAGAATGTTTTGCCTATCAAATTGATTATTTTAGAAACAATGTGTTTAGTTTTCTTCTTTTTCCCCACATGCCAATCATAACATTCTATAGGAATTTCATCATTTTAATAGATGCTAAGACTTTTTGTTTTTTGTTTTACAATTGTCTTTATATCTTAAGCCATATTTCTTTATATACATCAAATTTTCCATTGAAAGAAATAACAGCTTTAACTTTGAATCTATATACTCTTTCCACATCTCACCCCCAATAATACTAAAGGCCTATTTATAGAAGTTTCATTTACTGAGTACATTACAACTTGCTATCAAGAAAAAATTACAAGGCATATAAAAGGATATATAATGTGGAGAGTCAGAGTAAGTATCAGAACCAGACTGAACTATGCTAAGGATGTTGGAATTATCAGACCAGGTATTTAAAATAACAGTGATTAAAAATCTAAAGATTTTAATGGATAAATTAGTATGCAAGAAAATGTAAACTATGTCAAGAGAGAGATGGTAACACTAAAGAAGGAAGCAAAAGGAAATGTTGGAGATCAAAAACACTGTCAAGAATTATGGGACAACTGCAAGAAGTCTGTCATAAGCATAAAGGATCTTCCAAAAGGGAGAACAGAATCAAAGAAAAGTTTGAAAAATAATGACAGAATTTCCCCCAAATAAAATCAACCAACCAAACCACAGGTTTAGGAAGCTCAGAGACTATCGAGCAGGACAAATATCAAAAAACAACTACACCTGGCCGTGCCACTTTTATTTTTCAAACTACAGAGAATTAAAACTAAAGAAAATCTTGAAAGAAGCCAGGGGCAAGGGGAGGGGGGATGACACATTATATATAGAGGAACAAAGATAATAATTGCATCCAACTTTTCCTTAGGAGCTATGCAAGCAAGGAGAGAATAGAGTGAAATATTTAAAATAAAAAAAAAAAAATCCAGAAACTAGAATTCTGCATCCAATGTAATCAACATGTAATCTTCACTCTAAAAGTGAAGGGAGAAATATAAACTGACAAACAAAAATTGAGACAATTTGTTGCTGGTAGATCTGCCTTGCAAAGAATGTTAAAGGAAATTCTTCAAAGAGAAGTAAAATAATAATAGGTCAGAAACTCACCACTACAAGAAGAAAGGAAAAGTATCTGAGAAGAAACAAGCGAAAGTGAAATAAAAACTGTTTTTTTCATAATTTTTATGGTGTTTTATTTAATTGGAGTATAACTGCTCTACAGTGTTGTGTTAGTTTCTGCTTTACAGCAGTGTGAATCAGCTATACCTACACATATATCCTCTCCTTCCTAGGCCTTCCTCACATCCCCACATTCCATCACTGTAGATCATCGCAGAGCACCAAATTGAGCTCTCTGTGCTATACAGCAGCTTCCGACTAGCGATTTTACACATGGTAATGTATTTAAGTGAACCCTACTCTCTCAACTCATCCCATCCTCGCCTTCTCCCTTTGTGCCCACAAGTCCATTCTCTACATTTGTACTTCTATCCCTGCCCTACAAATAGATTCATCAGTACCATTTTTCTAGATCCCATTTATGTACATCAATATACAATATTTTTCCTAATTTATCTAACATAATAATTTGTTCAAAGTAGTAATAGCAACAAGATATTCAATTATGTATGCTTATGTTTGACTGATGACAGCAATGTTACAAAGGATGGGAGGGAAGAATCAGCATTATTTTGTTATTATAAGGTCCTCACACTTAGCATATTGTTATTTATAGCAACGCTTGATACAGTATTGTTTAAAAGTGGACTTGGATTAGTTATAAATGTGTAGTGCACTCTAAGGCAACCAACCGCTAAAAGAGAACTATAGGTGAGTAAGCTAAGAAAGAAGAGAAAACGAAGTCATATAAAATGCTCAAGAAGTGGAGGAAAAAGAGGCAAGACAAAAATAGATGAAAATAACAAGGGTAACAAATAGAAAGCAGTAATAAATTTGGTAAATGTTAATCCAACTATATCAATAACCACTTTGAATGCTGATGATCTAAATGCATCAATTAAACAACAGAGATTTTGGTAGGTCAAAAAGTAAGTCGAACTCTAAGTTGCTACAAGAAGCTCATTTTAATAGAAAGGCAAAGAGAGAGACTGAAAGTAAGTGGATAGAGGAAACTATAACACTCTAATATTAAGGAAAAGAAAACAGAAGAGAGTTTAAAGCAAGGAAAGTTGTCAGAGATAAAGAATAGCATTAAATAATGATAAAGGATCAATTATCCAAGACAAAATTTAAAATCTTAACATGCACATGCCTCGCAGTAGAGCATCAAAATATATGCAACAAAACCTGATAGAATTACAGGTTAAGTTGAAATCAATGAATCCACTAAATAGTTGGAAATTTTTCAACACCCCTTTCTCAGCAATAGACTGATTCAGCAGAAAGAAAATCAGCGAGGACGTAATGGAACTCAACAGTACCATCAATCAACTGGATATAATGGACATTCATAGACTACTTCATTCAAGGACAGCAGAATACACCTTTTTCTCAAGTTCACATGGAGCATTCAACAAGACAGACTTAACACGTGTAAAAGTATAGAAACCATAGAGTTCTAAAAGGGCATTCATATGAGTCAGATATTCACCTAAGAAAGGACAGTAAATCAGCATATGAAGCTTAGGCTGACTCTTTTACAAGATGAGGACTACTACTACTTCTCTACAAGGTAGAGAAAAAGTTGGGGATTTTTCATGGAGAAGGACTGCGTGTACAAAGGCGTGACCCCACAATGAACATCTGGGAAGCCAGTTGTTGCTTAGGGCAGTGCAAAGCTAAGAAACATTAAGGAAAAGAGGCTGAGCCTAGATTAGGACATAAATTGTGTTCTGTTGAACAGTGAAAAAAGTCAAGGAGGAATGTACGATTTTAAACTAATCTGTTTTTTAGAAGTTTTCCCAAAGGAAATGAGAGAGTTTGGATAGATAAACATGTTGGATCAATAAGTTATGTATTTGTTGCTTGTTTATTTCAGATGGAAAAGCTTAACTGTGTCTCTTTGTCAAAAAGGAAAAATTGGTGAACAAGTCTTCTGCCGCTGGAAGAGAATGAGATACAGGTTAAGGTAAGAGAGACATCTGTTCCTCTTGGAAATAGGAATTGTAGGGATACAGAAGTTTAAATTGGGAGATAAATATTTCTCTGAGACAAAAGAGAATCACACAGATATTAGATTAGCTGATATTAGAATCTGATATTAGATTATCTCTTCTAACAACATAATGCAATAAAAAGCAGTTACATATACATCTTCATGGAACTCAATGCCTGAAGTTTACAATTCATTCCTATTAATAATTCACATTTTACCATTTTATACTATGATTTATCAAAAATGAGGAAATAATTGATTTTTACATACTTTACTTTTTCAGAATCTAGCCAGCAGCAGGAAGCATGGATCACCCTGCCTTGCTCATCACATTTTCCTATGTACCTGAAACATTGTGGTCACTCCTAAGCAATCACATTATTTAGGGGGTTTCCCACTCCCTGTTTCTTGTGTCCTCTCCCTCATGTCTCTCTAGAAGCTGTGCCTTAGTTATATTACTGAGCTTTGAAAGAGAATCTCAGCATGTGATGTCGAGACCATTCCTCTTTCCTTTCCAGAGGGGCCAGCTGGCCTACAGCTAAGGCTATTAAATGAACAGGTCTTTCTAGCTCTCGAGTTAAATGAATAAGCTTACATTCAGGAATTCCAGTTTCATCAGAAATAGAGGAGATATTTTGGTCTGCATCTGCAAGTTTTCTAGCTTATTTCATGTTTGATTCAGAACTTCAGTAGGGAAGCTGGTATTATTTATTGACCTCTTTCAAAGTTTATGACACACATAGTTCAGCAAACCAGTTGGAAGTAGCTTATTTTGGTGGGTTATAGTAAAGAAACATATTTCTTTATTAGGATCTACAGCAAACTCTTTATCAAGTCTATCCCTTGCCTGCTTTGACCTTAAAAAAAAAAGAAATTCACCTAGGCATATGTGCATGCTAACTTTCTTCAGTTGTGTCTGACTCTTTGCCACCCTATGAACTTCAGCTCGCCAGGCTCCTCTGTCCATGGGATTCTCCAGGCAAGAATACTGGAGTGGGTTGCTGTGCCCTCTTCCAGAAGATCCTCCTGACCCAGAGATGAAACCTATATCTCTAAATCTCCTGCACTGACAGGCAGGTTCTCTACCACTATTGTCACCTGGAGAGCCTATTATAGATTTCACATTTTTACATTATATTTGACATTTATTTTTCTCCTATTTCCTTTACTCTACATGACAGTCTCCAGGTCCATCCATGTCTCTGCAAATGGCACAAATTGTACAGATAAGCCTACTTGCAGAGCAAAAATAGAGACACAGATGTACAGAACAAATGTATTCCTCTTGTGCAGGAGACATAGGTTTGATTCCTGAGTTGGGTAGGCCTCCTGGAGGAGGAAATGACAATCCAATCCAGTATTCTTGCTTGGAAAATAACATGGACAGAGGAGCCTGACGGGCTACAGTCTGTGGGATCACAAAAGAGTCACACAGGATTTAGGACTAAGCAACAAAATAGACACCAAGGTATAAACTGGGGAATTGGAATTGACATATTCATACTACTATATATAAAATAAGTAACTAATGAGAAGCCTCTCTATAGCACAGCTGTTTGTAGGACATATATTACGTTATCCTTAAAACTGTATTCTGATATATAGTATGTGCAAACAAATACTAGGTACAGACAAATACTGGGCTTCTCTGGTGCCTCAGTTGGCAAAGAATCCACCTGAGATGCAGGAAACCCCAATTCAATTTCTTGGTTGGGAAGATCTCCTGGAGAAGGGACAGTCTACCCACTCCAGTATTCTTGGGCTTCCCTAGTGGCTCAGATGGTAAAGAATCCACCTGTAATGCGAGAGACCTGGGTTCTATCCCTAGGTTAGGAAGATCTCCTGGAGGAGGGTATGGCAACCCATTCCAGTATTCTTGCCTGGAGAATCTCCATGGACTGTAGTGTCCATGGGGTCACAACTAAGTGACTAAGCACAGGACAGCACAGACAAATGCTATTTGACTCCACTGATATGAGGTACCTAAAATAGTGAAATTTATCAAGTCAGAAAGTATATTAGTAGATGTCAAGGGCTGAGGGTAGAGAAGCAGGTGAGGAGGGAGAGTGGGAAGTTAGTGTTCAATAGGTTCAGGGTTTCAATTTAGGAAGGTGAAAAATTCAGGAGATGGATGATGGTGAAAGTTGTACAACAATGTGAATGTACTAAATACCACTGAATTGTATATTTCAATATGGTTAAAAAAAGTTTCCTCATATCTAATATGAAAATAATCCCTGCCCTCCCTACTTTGCATAAATATGAACATATTAAAATGAGATTAGAATTAGGCCTCCTCCCAATCATTAAACCACCCATTGCTCCCTGAAGGTCATCATTAAACCAGAATGTGAAGGCCTTTGTTCACCATTAACCAACACCAGAACTTACTTTGACCTGTTTTAGGGTTTAAAAATGGAATCATAAATGAAGAAAAAGAGAGATTTGTAAAACAACAAACATCTAAAATATTCACAACGTTTGAATGTGAAAAAGTGCTATACTGAGATGACATCATTGTTCTTGCTATAACCAGCACGTGTGCTCCCTCCCAGCTGGTGCTATATTAGGTAACACCAGTATCCTGAGCACATCTGTCCTGATCATGGCAACAGCCTCCCCAAGAGTCCCTGTGTCCTTCTGGGACTATTTCCAATCTCAAATGGCTCTCATACTCAGGGAGAAGGAGAGAGATGATCCTTAAGGGAGAAAGTTTACCCTCAGGAATGGAGTCTAAGACAAAATTTGTGTTCAGGTAGTTCATTGGGAAGCAGGAGTGAAGGCAGGAGGGACAGACCCAAGCAGAATTATCAAGAGGAGCTCATTGACAACAGGGAACTGGATGAACCCATAGAACCTGCCTGGCCCCCCAGCATCCACCCCTCAGGGTCATAAGAGCCCAGCTGACCCCTGCGCTCCTCTTGCTGAGACACCCATGAGGCGAAGTCACCTCCTTCCAGGACCTGAAGTCACTGCCTCCTGGAACTGGAACTGAGAACAAAGTGAGGGAAATGATGTAAGGCCAGGGAGGTCACAGCTTAGGTGGATGGAGGGTATCTGTATGCTGCTTTCTTATTCTTGTTAATTGATTTTGTTGAAAGACAGATCTTATATGATATCACTTACTTGTGAAATCTAAAGTATGACACAGAAGATCCTATCTAGGAAAAAGAAACAGACCCAGAGACACTGAAAACAGGCTCATGGTTGCCAGAAGGAAAGAGGGGGTAGACTGGGACTCTGGGATGAGCGGATGCAAACTATTATATACGCGATGGATAAACAACAAGGTTCTACTATCTTGCACAGAGAACTATATCCAATATCCTGTGATAAACCATAACGGAAAAGAATATAAAAAGGGATGCTGTTGCTGTTGAGACACCCAGTCATGTCCAACTCTGATGCCATGGACTGCAACATGCCAGGCATTGCTGTCCCTCACCATCTCTCAAAGTTAGCCTAAGTTCACGTCCATTGCATCAGAGATACCATCAAGCCATCTCATCCTCTGATGCCCTTTTCTCCTTCTGCCCTCTATCTTTCATCAGGGACTTTTACAATGAGTCGGCTTTTCACATCAGATCACCAAAATACTAGGGCTTCAACTTCACCATCAGTCCTTCCAATGAGTATTTAGAGTTGACTTTCCTTAAGATTGACTGGTTTGATCTCCTTGCTGTCCAAGGGACTCTGAGGAGTCTTCTGAAGCACCACAGTTTGAAGGCATCAATTCTTTGGTGCTCTTCCAATGCCATATTCCAAAGAATATGGCCCAGCTCTCACAACAGTACATGACCACTGGGAAGACCATAGCACTGACTATATGGACCTTTGTTGGCAGAGTAACGTCTTGGCTTTTCAGCACACTGTCTAGGTTTGTCATAGCTTTCCTGTCAAGAAGCAATCATCTTCTGATTTCATGGCTTCAGTCACCATCTGCAGTGATTTTAGAACCCAAGAAGAGGAAATCTGTCACTACTTCCACTATTTCCCCTTCTTTTTGCCATGAAGTAATGGGACCAGACACCATGGTCTTAGCTTTCTTAATATTTAGTTTTAAGCTAGCTCTTTCACTCTCCTCCTTCACCCTCATCAAGAGGCTCTTTAGTTCCTCTTCGCTTTCTGGCATTAGAGTGGTATCATCTACATATCTGAGGTTTTTGATGTTTCTCCTGCCTATCTTGATTCCAGCTTGTAACTCGCTTGCCAGGCATTTCTCACGATGTGCTCAGTGCATAGGTCAAATAAACAGATTGACAGCAGACAGCCCTGTCATACTCCTTTCTCAATCCTGAACCAATCAGTTGTTCCAAACAGGGTTCTAACTTTTGCTTCTTGGCCTGCATACAGGTTTCTCAAAAGACAGGTAAGATGGTCTGGTATTCCCATCTCTTTAAGAGCTTTGCACAGTTTGCTATCATTCACACAGTCAAAGGCTTTAGAATAGTCGATGAAACAGAGGTAGATGTTTTTCTGGAATTCCCTTGCTTTCTCTATGATCCAGCCAGTGTTGGCAATTTGATTTCTGACTCATCTGTCTTTTCTAAACCCAGCTTGGACATTTGGAAGTTCTTAGCTCATGTAATGATGAAGCCTACAATGCAAGATTTTAAACATGACCTTACTGGTGTGGGAGATGATTGCAATTGTCCAACAGTTAGCACATTCATTAGTACTATCCTTCTTGGGAACTGGGATGAGGATTAACCTTTTCCAGGCCTGTGGCCATTGCTGGGTCTTCCAGATTTGCTGACATATTGAGTGCAATACTTTGATAGCATCATCTTTTAGGGTTTTGAATAGTTCTACTGGAATTCCATCACATCCATTAACTTTATTAACAGCAGTGCTTCCTAAGGCCCACTTGACTTCACACTCCAGAATGACTAGCTCTGGGTGAGTGACCACATCATCATAGTTATCTAGTTCGTTAAGATATGTTTTATAAAATTTTTCAATGTATTCTTTCCATTCTTAATTTCTCCAATATCTACTAGATCTATAGTCTACTAGATCTAGAACTATATAGGTTTCTCAAGAGGCAGGTCAGGTGGTCTGNGCATATAAGTTAAATAAACAGGGTGACAATATACAGCCTTGACGTACTCCTTTTCATATTTGGAACCAGTCTGTTGTGCCATGTCCAGTTCTAACTGTTGCTTCCTGACCTGCATACAGCTTTCTCAAGAGGCAGGTTAGGTGGTCTGGTATTCCCATCTTTTTCAGAATTTTCAACAGTTTCTTGTGATCCACACAGTCAAAGGCTTTGGCATAGTCAATAAAGCAGAAATAGATGTTTTTCTGGAACTCTCTTGCTTTTTTGATGATCCAGCAGATGTTGGCAATTTGATCTCTGGTTCCTCTGCCTTTTCTAAAACCAGCTTGAACATCTGGAATTCATGGTTCACGTATTGCTGAAGCCTGGCTTGGAGATTTTTGAGCATGACTTTACTAGCGTGTGAAATGAGTGCAACTGTGTGGTAGTTTGAGCATTCTTTGGCATTGCCTTTCTTTGGGATTGGAATGAAAACTGATCTTTTCCCATCCTGAAAACTCAGCCACTGCTGAGTTTTCCAAATTTGCTGGCATATTGAGTGCAGCACTTTCACAGCATCATCTTTCAGGATTTGAAATAGCTCAACTGACTTAATTCCCCTCAAAATTCCTATGTTTTTGCCCTAACCCTATGTTATAATATTTGGAGATGGGGCCTTTGGGTGGCAGTTAAGATGAGGTCGTGAAGTTTAGCCTTCAAGATAGGATTAGTAGCCTTCAAAGAAGAGGAAAAGATTCTCTGTTTTCCCAAACTCTCCACTGTCACCTTTCTCTCTCTGTCTTTCTCTCCATTTACATGCACCGAGGAAAGGCCATGTGAGGACACAGCAGGAAGAGGAAGAATAAGCCAGGAGAGGACCTCTCACCAGGAACCAAATGTGCTGACACCTTGAACTTGGACATCTCAGCTTCCAGATTGTAAGAAGATAAATTCCTGTTCTTTAAGCCACACAGTCTA
This sequence comes from Neotragus pygmaeus, assembly GCA_006410875.1. Taxonomy (NCBI): domain Eukaryota; kingdom Metazoa; phylum Chordata; class Mammalia; order Artiodactyla; family Bovidae; genus Neotragus; species Neotragus pygmaeus. Next base: position 22,455 of record SJYV01047800.1, on the reverse strand, counting down.
CGGTGCTTTGTTACAGCAGGCAGAGCTCCCTGAAAAAGGTATTGTCCACCCCAGAGGAGTTCTACAATTACATGAAAGCGGTGGCATCTCTCTTAGGCAGTATTTGAGATAAGCTTCAGAATTTGGCTAGTACACAGAGCATAGATTCGCCTGAGGCCCTCTGGGACTTTGCAATTCACAAGGTATAAATTTGAATGTTAAAGTCTTCTGTAATGGAAAGAAAGGATTAGAGAGAAAGAACAGAGGTCTGTTCAGGTAGGATGATGGTTGCTTTGGATGTGCATATAGCCTAAGGGCCTAAACTACTTAGAAATAGTGAGCTTAAATTGGAGATAATCCATAGGTTTTCAGGAATGAGAAGGACTTATCAGCCACATGATCTGGTAACTAATTTAATACATCAGTAAGAAAGAAGTTAAGTTTGATTTTAAGTTTGAATCTAAGTTATTCTCAAATGCCCATTCTAATGTTTTGAAATATAGCTAAAAGTCATGCCTAATCTGGTAAAGGTGCATTTTGATGGAATGAAGGAAAAATAAGCAGAATAAATATACCATATAGCATGAAGTCAAATGTCCATACATTGTTCTCCTAATGAGAACTGAAGTATGTAAATAAATAATATACCATTCAGAGACCAAGCAGTATTTTCTAAAAGTTAATGTATAAAAATAGCCAACATCACAAAAGAAGCAGATGTTTGCACTCTAACAGAAAACACTGATTGTAGCAAGAGTTTAAAAAATCTCAGTATTTCAGGAATGGAAATGATTTAGAAGCTCTATAATCCAAATATTTTAGTCTTACTGATAGAGATACTGAGTTTAGAGAAAGTGTAGGATTAGCTACAAAGTCAACAGAGTCAATAAATGATCAGAATCAGACTTTCATACATGGACCCTTGAATGATACAGACAAATTAAGATAATATTGCTGCTAAGTCACTTCAGTCGTGTCTGACTCTGTGTGACCCCATAGACGGCAGCCCACCAGGCTTCCCCGTCCCTGGGATTCTCCGGGCAAGAACACTGGAGTGGGTTGCCATTTCCTTCTCCAATGCATGAAAGTGAAAAATGAAAGTGAAGTTGCTCAGTTGTGTCGGACCCTCAGCGACCCCATGGACTGCAGCCCTCTAGACTCCTCTGTCCATGGGATTCTCCAGGCAAGAGTACTGGAGTGGGGTGCCATTGCCTTCTCCAAAGATAATATTACCTATCCTTAAACTAACTCTTTTTGAAAGCACTGTATAATAATGAGGTAGCATAGACGTTATTTTTCCTATCTTAAGAGATTCCTACATCTTAAGACATAATTACTAAGATCTCTTGTACTTTAGAAGCTGGCTTAAAACTCAACATTCAAAAAGCTAAGATCATGGCATCCAGTTCCATCACTTCTTGGCAAATAGATGGGGAAAAATGGAAACAGTGACAGACTTTATTTTCCTGGGCTCCAAAAGCACTGCAGATGGTGACTGCAGCCATGAAATCAAAAGATGTTTGCTTCTTGGAAGAAAGGCTGTGACAAACCTAGTCAGTGTATTAAAAAGCAGAGATATCTCTTTGCTGACAAAGGTCCATATAGTCAAAGCTAAGCTTTTTTCAGTTGTCATGTGTGAATGTGAGAGTTGGACTAAAAAGAAGACTGAGCACCAAAGAATTGAGGCTTTTGAACTGTGGTGCTGGAGAAGACTCTTGGATAGCAAGGAGGTCAAACTAGTCAATCCTAAAGGAAATCAACCCTGAATATTCATTGGAAAGACTGATGCTGAAGCTCCAATATTTTGGCCACCTTATGGGAAGAGCTGACTCATTGGAAAAGACCCTGATGCTGGGAAAGATTGAGGGTAGGAAGAGAAGGGAACAACAGAGGATGAGATGGTTGGATGGCATCATTGACTCAACAGAAATGAGTTTGAGCAAATTCTGGGAGATAGTGAAGGACAGGGAAGCCAGGCATACTGTAGTCCATGGGGTTCCAAAGAGTCAGACACAACTGAGTGACTGAACAACAGCTAGTACTTGAAAAGATTTTGCCTATAATATCCTTTGGAAGAGAGCAATAATCAGAAAATGCTGGAGACTCTAGGAAGGTAAAATAGGAGACCTCCAAGTGAAGTTGCTCAGTCATGTCTGACTCTTTGTGACCCCATGGACACATATAGCCTACCAGGCTCCTCAGTCCATGGGATTTTCCAGGAGAATACTGGAGTGACAGTATCAAAATTAGACAGAAAGCTGTCAACTAGGCAACATAACAAAAAATCAGTACGTAACTTTTCACAACACACATTCCTTATTTTGTTTCAAATTTTAGGATGGCCACATAGGAACTATTTTAACCATCTCTTCCTAATAAAATTTGATCAAAGCCTTGATATCTCTGCTATTTTAATAATATATATTCTGTCAATTTTTTCAAATATCTTTTTACATACATACAAGCTGTTTTCATTTTTTAGTAATTGTTCTAATCCACTGAAATATTTTTCAACTCACTATGTATTTGTAAATGCTATAATTGAGAGGAAAAAATGCTTAATGTCAAAAAATTTAAAGAGAAAGTTTTTATTCTGTAATAATATTCCATCATAATGACCATCTCCTATTTACCTTTCGCTTTTCATATAATTTTTGTAAAACCTTTTTAGGATTATCATGTGTAAATAACTACTAGTTTGTATTTTCAGAAAGCTTAGCAATAGCTAAACTAACAGTTTAGCTGGACATTTGAAAATGGTTCAGCTCTTTCCCACATACCACAGACTTTTAATATCCCTCATTCCAGTAAATGCCAGTCATACCAGCTGTCCAGATATCTAAAATGCCCCCTACGTGATGGTATTGTTCTCTTTTAAACACACTATGCCTTTTTGTTTTGTTCATACTTTCCTTTGCTATGCAAAAGTTTCAAGTTTAATTAGGTCTCATTTGTTTATTTTTGGTTTTATGTTCATTACCCTAAACAATGGATCCAAAAAGATATTGCTATGATTTATGCCAAAGATTGTTCTGCCTATATTTTCCTCCAAGACTTTTATTTGCAAAGGAAGAAACTGACAAGGCATTAATCCCCCAAATATACAAACAGCTCATGCAGCTCAATACCAAAAAAATGAACAACCCAATCAAAAACTGGGTGGAAGACCTAAATACATATTTCACCAAAGAAGATATACAGAGGGCCAACAAGCACATGAAAACATGCTTAACATCACTAATTATTAGGTTAATGCAAATCAAAACTACAATGATATATCACCTCATACCAGTCAAAATGGCCATCATCAAAAAAAAATCTACAAATAAATGTTTGACAGGGTGCAGAGAAAAGGAAGAGCACACTCCCCTGCACTGATGGGGAGAATATAAACTGGTACAGCCATTGGAGAAGAGTATGGAAGTTCCTTAAAAAACTAAAAACAGAGCTCCCATCAGTTCAGCTCAGTCACTCAGTCATGTCCGACTCTTTGCGACCCCATGAATCGCAGCACGCCAGGCTTCCCTCTCCATCACCAACTCCTGGAGTTCACTCAGTCTCATGTCCAGCGGGTCAGTGATGCCATCCAGCCATCTCATCCTCTGCCGTCCCCTTCTCCTCCTGCCCACAACCCCTCCCAGCATCAGAGTCTTTTCCAATGAGTCAACTCTTTGCAGGAGGTGGCCAAAGTACTGGAGTTTCAGCTTTAGCATCATTCCTTCCAAAGAAATCCCAGGGCTGATCTCCTTCAGAATGGACTGGTTGGATCTCCTTGCAGTCCAAGGGACTCTCAAGAGTCTTCTCCAAAAGCATCAATTCTTCGGTGCTCAGCCTTCTTCACAGTACAACTCTCACATCCATACATGACCACGGGAAAAACCATAGCCTTGACTAGATGGACCTTAGTGGGCAAAGTAATGTCTCTGCTTTTGAATATGCTATCTATCTAGATTGGTCATAACTTTTCTTCCAAGGAATAAGCGTCTTTTAATTTCATAGTTGCAGTCACCATCTGCAGTGATTTTGGAGCCCATATGAACCAGCAATCCCACTCCTAGGCATATATTTGGAGAAAATAAAAACTTGAAAGGATGCAGGCATCCCAGTGTTCACTGCTATTTACAATAGCCAGGACATTTGGAGAGATGTGGATGGACCTAGAGACTGTCATACAGAGTAAAGAAGTCAGAAAGAGAAAAACAAATATCATATAACATTGTTTGTATGTGGAAGCTAGAGAAATGGTGCACGTGAAATAATTAGCAAAGCAGAAATAGAGACACAGGCATAGAGAATGGACTTACAGTTACCAGAGAGGAAGCAGGGGGGTGGGATGAATTGGGAGACTGGGACTGACATATGTACACTACCTATGTATAAAATAATGAGAACCTACTGCATAGTACAAGGGCAAAGGAGAAGCCCCAGTATGATGGTAGGAGGGGCGAAATTGCATTTAGCATCAAACCCCATACCTTGCAGAGATACTCAGAGGGTTCAAACATACCTTGTGTGTACCAGGATGCAGAGACCCCATAAAGACTGAGACAGAACTGTGTTTGGGTGTCTCCTGAGGAGGTATGTGTCAGCAATGGACTGCTGAGGAAGCAGGGGCTCTGGGATCTGGGTATGGCATAAGCCCTCTTGGAGGAGGTAACCATTAACCCACCATAGAGCCACCAGAACTTATGCAAGACTTGGGAAACTGACTCTGGGAGGGCAACAAACAGAAACTTGTGCATACCAGGACCTAGGAGAAAGGAGCAATAACCCCACAAGAGACTAACCAAGACTTGCCAATGAGTGTCTAGGAACTCTGGCAGAGACGTGGGTTGGCATTGGCCTGCTGAAGGGTTGGGGGCATTGAGTGTAGCAGTGTGTGCATGGGACCTTTTGAAGGAGGTCCCCATTATCTTCATTACAGGCACCATAGTTGGGCCTCAGGTCAAAAAAAAGGGAAAGAACACAGAAAATTGGATTAAAGATTTACTGAGTATGGCCCCGCCCATCAGAACAAGATCCAGTTTCCCGCTCAGTCAGTCTTTCCCAACAGGAAGCTTCTGCAAGCCTCTTATCCTTCTCCATTAGAGGGCAGACAGACTGTAAACCACATTCACAGAAACTTAACCAATCTGATCACATGGACCACAGCCTTGTCTAACTCATTGAAACTATGAGCCATGCTGGGTAGGGCCACCCAAGATGGACAGGTCACAGTGGAGAGTTCTGACAAAACGTTGTCCACTAAAGAAGAGAATGGCAAATCATTTCAGTATTCTTGCCTTGAGAACACCATGAACAGTATAAAAAGGCAAAAAGATAGGAAATTGAAAGATGAACTCCCTAGGTCGGTAGGTGTCCAATATGCTACTGGAGATCAGTGGAGAATTAACTCTAAAAAGAGTGAAGAAACAGAGCCAGAGCAAAAACAACGCCCAGTTGTGGATGTGACTGGTGATGGAAGTAAAGTCTGATGCTGTAAAGAGCAATATAGCAGAGGAACCTGGAACGTTAAGTCCATGAAACAAGGCAAATTGGAAGTGGTCAAACAGGAGATGGCAAGAATAAACATCAACGTTTTAGGAATCAGCTAAATAAAATGGATTAGAATGGGTAAATTTAACTAAGACGACCACAATATCTACTACTGTGGGCAAGAATCCCTCAGAGGAAATGGAGTAGCCATCATAGTCAACAAAAGAGTCCAAAAGAGTCCATAGTCAACAAAAGAGTCCATTTTGGATGCAATCTCAAAAATGACAAATGATCTCTGTTCATTTCCAAGTCAAACCATTTAATATCACAGTAATCTATGTCCCAACCAGTAATGTTGAAGAAGCTCAAGTTGAATGGCTCTATGAAGACCTACAAGACCTTCTAGAACTAATGCCAAAAAAGATGTCCTTTTCATTACAGGAGACTGGAATGAAAAACTAGGAACTCAAGAAATACTTGGAGTAACAGGCAAATTTGGCCTTGGAGTACAGAACGAAGCAGGGCAAAGGCTAATAGAGTTTTGCCAAGAGAATGCACTGGTCATAGCAAACACCCTTTTCCAAAAACACAAGAGAAGACACTACACATGGACATCACCAGATGGTCAGATTGATTAAATTCTTTGCAGCCAGAGAAGGAGAACCTTTATACAGTCAGCAAAAATAAGACTGGGAACTGACTGTGGCTCAGATCATGAACTCCTCATTGCCAAATTCAGACTTAAATTGAAGAAAGTAGGGAAAACCACTAAACCACTAAAATCTCTTGTGACTATACAGTGAAAGTGACAAATAAATTCAAGGGATTAGATCTGATAGAATGTCTGATGAACTATACACGGAGGTTCATGACATTGTACAGGAGGCAGGGATCAGGACCATCCTCAAGAAAAAGACATGCTAAAAGGCAAAACGGTTGTCAGAGGAGGACTTACAAAAGAAGAGAAGTGAAAGGCAAAGGAGAAAAGAAAAGATATACCCTGCATTTGAATGCAGAGTTCTAAAGAACAGAAAGGAAAAAAAGAAAGTTTTCCTCAGTGATCAATGCAAAAGAATAGACGAAAACAATAGAATGGCAAAGATTAGAGATATCTTCAAGAAAATAAGAGATCTCAAGGGAACTTTTGATGTGAAGATGGGCACAATAAAGGATAGAAATGGTATGAATCTAACAGAAGCAGAAGATATTAAGAAGAGGTGTCAAGAATGCACTGAAGAACTATAAAAAAAGATACTCATGAACCAGATAACCGTGATGGTGTGATTACTCACTTAGAGCCACACATCCTGGAATGCAAAATCAAGTGGGCCTTAGGAAGCATCACTACAAACAAAGCTAGTGGAGGTGATGGAATTCCTGTTGAGCTATTTCAAATCCTAAAAGATGATGCTGTGAAAGTGCTGCACTCAATATGCCAGCAAATTTGGAAAACTCAGCACTGGCCACAGGACTGGAAAAGGTCAGTTTTCATCCCAGTCCCAAAGAAAGGCCATGCCAAAGAATGCTCAAATTACTGCACAATTGCACTCATTTCACATGCTAGCAAAGTAATGGTCAAAATTCCCAAGCCAGGCTTCAGCAGTACATGGACTGTGAAATTCCAGATGTTAAAGCTGTATTTAGAAAAGGCAGAGGAATCAGAAATCAAATTGCCAACATCCGTTGGATCATCAAAAAAGCAACAGTTCCAGAAAAAAATCTACTTCAGCTTTATTGACTACAACAAAGCTTTGACTGTGTGGATCGCCACAAACTGGAAAATTCTTCAAGAGATGGGAATACCAGACCACCTGACCTGCCTCCTGAGAAATCTGTATGCAGGTCAAGAAGCAACAGTTAGAACTGGACATGGAACAACAGATTGGTTCCAAACCAGGAAAGGAGTATGTCAAGGCTACATATTGTCACTCTGATATTTAACTTATATGCAGAGTACATCATCATGGGAAATGCTGGGCTGGATGAAGCACAATCTGGAATTAAGTTTGCCAGGAAAAACCTCAATAACCTCAGGTATAATATCAATAACCTCAGATGACACCACCCTTATGACAGAAATTGAAGAAGTAAAGAGCCTTTTGAGGAAGGTGAAAGAGGAGAGTAAAAAAGTTGGCTTAAAGCTCGACATTCAAAAAACGAAGATCATGGCATCTGGTTTCATCACTTCATAGGAAATAGATGGGGAAACAGTGGAAACAATGTCAGATTTTATTTTGGGGTGCTCCAAAATCATTGTGGATGGTGACTGCAGCCATGAAATTAAAAGACGCTTACTCCTTGGAAGAAAAGTTATGACCAACCTAGATAGTATATTCAAAAGCAGAGACATTACTTTGCCCACTCAGGTCCATCTAGTCAAGACTATGGTTTTTCCCGTGGTCATGTATGGATGTGAGAGTTGGACTGTGAAGAAGGCTGAGCACCGAAGAATTGATGCTTTTGAACTGTGGTGTTGGAGAAGACTCTTGAGAGTCCCTTGGACTGCAAGGAGATCCAGGCAGTCCATTCTGAAGGAGATCAGCCCTGGGATTTCTTTGGAAGGAGTGATNAAGAAGGCTGAGCACCGAAGAATTGATGCTTTTGAACTGTGGTGTTGGAGAAGACTCTTGAGAGTCCCTTGGACTGCAAGGAGATCCAGGCAGTCCATTCTGAAGGAGATCAACCCTGGGATTTCTTTGGAAAGAGTGATGCTAAAGGTGAAACTCCAGTACTTTGGCTACCTCCTGCGAAGAGTTGACTCACTGGAAAAGACTCTGATGCTGGGAGGGATTGAAAGTGGGAGGAGAAGGGGATGACAGAGAATGAGGTGTTTGGATGGCATCACCAACTCAATGGATATGACTTTGAGCAAGCTCTGGGAGTTGGTGATGGACAGTGAGGTCTGGTATGTATGCTGTAGTCCATGGGGCCGCAGAGAGTCGGACATGACTGAGGGACTCAGCTGAACAGAATGACTATATAGTACAGGGAACTCTACTCAATGACCTGTGGTGAATGAAATGGGAAGAAAATCTAAGAAAGGGTGGCTAGATGAAGATGTTGTAACTGATTGCTGTACAGCAGAAACTAATGCAACATGGTAAAGCAACTGTACTCCAATAAAAGTTGATATTAAGTAAAAAACCACTATGCCAAAAGTATGCAGGTCTAGCAGGAGGAAAATTCTCTATCTTTTATTTTGAACTTTCAAAGAACAGTACAAAGTGCCTCACTGGGTCTCTTTTTCAGCAGTAGAGCACTGGGCTCTGGTGGAAAGCTATTGGATTCGCAGCAAGACACCTTCAGTTTGAAAATCATGTTCTGCCACCAGCTATGTGATCACAGACAGTGAAAGTCCACCATCATTTGCTTCTTTATCTGTAAATATGGATACAGTACCTATTTTACAAAGGTCAATTGAAACTCAAGGAGAATGCTGGTGGAAATGTTTCCTAATCTGTAAAGTACTGAACAAATGTTAGTCACTGTTATTCCTTTTTGTGTTTGTTTTGACTGATGTTCATTGTGCATCAAGGAAAATGCTACCTTCCTTGTTGCAGAATTTGGCTGCTTTCCAGAATTACTTGATTAAGTAAGACTTTCTACAGCAGCATTTTTAAAAAATATGTTTCAGCAGTTTCAATAAAAAAGAAAAGAAACATTGCATAATATGCACCCCTCTTACACAAGTTAAATATCAGTAGGTTAAAAAACAAAAAAATAGATCCAATTAATTTTAATTTCCAAACTTGTTTCTTCTGACCATGAAATTCCCAAATCCCCTTCTTTCTGTGTCTCTTCCTTTCCTGTCTTCTTTCCTTCTACTCTTTCAGCCACTCTTGCTCTTCCCTCCTTCTTCTTTTAACATAACACTTAAAAGTATTCTACTTAAAAATTTCCATGGAACACAACTTCGTAAGATCTATTTAAAATGTTTCTAGTGACTACTTTTGATCATATTTTGCTTTTCCTACGAATGGCCTGGCAGCTGAATAAGAGGTCTTCTGCATTATTCTGTACAGGAGGACTTTACCAGGAATCATAGTGTGTGTGTTTCAATAATATTTTTATGCTAATGTATTTTTCCACATGATGAATTTTGTTCTGTATTTTTGTTTATGCTGTTGTTGCCCAGTCACTAGTCATGTCTGACTCTTTGAGACCCCATGGACTGCAGCACGCCAGGGTCCCTGGTCCCTCACTACTCCCAGAGTTTGCTCAGATTCTTGTCCATTGAGTCAATGTTGCCACTCAACCATCTCATCTTCTGCCTCCCCCTTCATCTTTTGCCTTTAATCTGTCTCAGCATCAGGGTCTTTTCCAGTGAGTTTGCTGTTTGCATCAGGTGCCGAAAGTATTGAAGCTTCAGCTTCAGCATCAGTCCTTCCAGTGAATATTCAGGGTTGATTCTTTAGGATTGACTGGTTTGATCTTGTAGCCCTAGGGACTCTTGAGGGTATTCTCCAGTAACACAGTTCAAAAGCACCAATTCTTCAGCGCTCAGCCTTCTTTATGATCCAACTTTCACATCCGTACATAACTAATGGAAAAACCATAGTTCTGACTACATGAACCATTGTCAGTAGAGTGATATCTCTGCTTTTTAATATGCTATCTAGGTTTGTTGTACCCTTCCTTCCAAGGGCAAGTGACTTTCAATTTCATAGCTGCAGTCACTATCCAAAGTGATTTTGAGGTCCAAGAAAATAAAAATTGTCATTGCTTCTATTTTCTCCCCTTTCTATTTGCCATGAAGTGATTGATGCTGTATTCATAGAGAACTTTACTGTTTTCCAAGCATGTCCCAATGTCACATCATCGTCTTCCTTTACTCTCAGGATAATCCAACAAAACTAAAGCAGGGAACTACTGTTATCCTCAATTTATACATAAGGCTTACAAGGCTAAGAGAGTTATTCAAGATCACACATAGCTATGTGGGGCAAAACTAGCAACAGAAACTGGAAGTCCTCATCCTTGCCCTCTGAGCTTTCCTCTACAAGGTAACACAACTTAATCTCTTTGCCTTTCAGACTGTCAACTCCCAGATCTCTTTGCTATCCTTGTGTGTGCCTCTCCCTTCCACAACCCACCAAACAAACAAACAAACAAAAAAAAACCACACACACCAAAACCCAAAAACAAACAAACAATGGGGCTTCCCTGGTGGCTCATATGGTAAGGAATCTGCATGTAATGCAGGAGAACTGGGTTCGATCCATGGGTCGGGAAGATCCCCTGGAGAAGAGAATGGCACCCACTCCAGTATTCTTGTCTAGAGAATTTCATGGACAGAGAAGCCTGGTGGGTTACAGTCCATGGGATCACAGAGTTGGAAAGAGTCAGACACGACTGAACAACTAACTCACACACACATTTTCTTCTCCAGGTCAGGAATGTGAAGGGTAGGATTTGCTCACTTATTTTTAGCTGCCTATAACTGAACCCCTATCTTTATTTGCTACAGGCTATTTGGGAACAGGAGGCAAAGGCAGACAGGTTTATATTTGGCTTGAAATACTGAAGGAACATCTCTTGCTCTGAAATTCAGACCAAGATTTATTCAAGAAATGTCAAAGACTGTAGCTCTTTCAGCTTTTTTTTTTTTTTTTTTTTTTTAGCATAAGACTGCATCCTCAAAGTTTTGGGTTGATTCTGAAGTAGAACAGTATGTACTATATAACAGTGGGACTTTTCCTGCCATAAGGTCATGGCAATGCTTTTACAAAAAGAAAGCCGTATTCAAGTGGTGCCCATCTGGAGCCATAAAAGAGCTCAGAATACACTAATGCAACCAAGAAAGCAATAGGGAAAGCTTTCCAATGGACTTTCCACCATGCATTTGACACACTGGCAGCTCAGTAACATTCCTGACGTTTCTGAGCTTTCAGGAGAGCAGCCCATGAAGAGAAATTGTACCTGAGGCTACTTCAGCACAGAACCATGCTGCAGTACAGGAGAAGTTTCAGACAGCTTCTCCTGGTTAGGCTGAATGCCAAGTAATCTATAGTCACATGACTTGATGACTGGAAATCTACACTATGGACCAAATTCTCAATAATGTAACCATTGGATTCAATTTGCTCCTTACCCAGGATTTTTATTGTTTTGGGAGTCACAGCATAAAAATCAATAGGGAGAGGATATATGTATATATAGAGCTGATTCACAATGTTGTACAGCAGAAACTAACAGAACATTGTAAAACAATTACATTCTAATACAAAAATAACAACAACAAAAAACAACACACACAACAACTTATGCAACATTGATTGTAGTAAGAGTGTAAGCTGTTTCTTATTTATCTGCAACATAATGTTTTTAACCTTAAACATCATTGTAATAGATCATGTTTCACTAAATCCAGCAATACAAGACCTATTATAAAGCTAATTTAATATTCTTTTGATTTTGCTACACTATATACATTCAAATCTCTTTTAGTCGATTTTGTAAGGATAACCCTGTTAAAGTTATAAGTTAAGATGAGGTTCCATAGTATTTTCTACTCCATAGTATTTTCTACTGAAGTGATTCTGTGCTAACAAACGTGTACTGGATGGCAGGTGGGGGCTAAGAAGGTGATTGAATGGAACCCGATGGAGGAATCACCAGAGTAAGAGTTTGAATTAATGAAACCAGACACACTGTCCACTGTTGTTTGCAGTGATCTCTGCACAGGAGATTCACCTGTATAGACTACATTCTTGAGCTCCTTCGCCCTCTGCCTTTCCAGATTGGTTCAGTAATCAGGACTAGAGGAAAGCTATTTCCTTGTCTGGCATATTTCCTGTAGGACTGACCATGTCCCTTAGTCATAGCCTTTGACAAAGGTCTTTCTGGGATCTATTTATATTATTCTATTGTCTTCTTCCCTTCAGGGCTCAGCTTCTTCTCATGTTCTGCACCACTGCTTGGTTTCACTATACCCTAAGACAATTTCTGCTGACTGTCTTTATGTTAAACTCTTTTCAAATTACCCAGTGGGAAAGCACTATGTTTTTGCTGACTCTGCCTTATATATACTAGAAGTCAAACATGTCTGAACACATATGGGTGGCCAAGTAGTTAGGATCCCGTTTGTAAAAGTATAAAAAATATAGGAGTGCTTCAGTCTAGGAAAAGAGAGACCTAGGGTCCCACACATTAATCCTAGATCCATTGTAGGAAAATAACGTGTGGGTGTTTTACGATCAAGTGTGTACCTGTTGTCTCATTCTCCCTAATGTGTCCTGCTTACACATTAGGTTAAAACAGTAGAATTTTGGCAAGTTTATATGGTCAAATGTTTTTACAGGTACACACAAAATTTTATATTTTTCTGAAGTTATTCTTTCTTTAGCTTTCACATTTAAGCTATGAAAATAACTTTACTGTCGTATACACCTTGTTTAGACTATTTTTCTAAGCAATGAGATATATTCAAAAACAGTATGTGTAAGTAGCATCAATTGTTTCTTACATAAGCAGTAGCAGGCACATCAAAGAGATTCAGCAACACAATCCTCAGTTCAGTTCAGTTCAGTCGTTCAGTCGTGTCCGACTCTTTGCGACCCCATGAATCACAGTACGCCAGGCCTCCCTCTCCATCACCAACTCCTGGAGTTACTCAGACTCACATCCATCGAGTCAGTGATGCCATCCAGCCATCTCATCCTCTGTCGTCCCCTTCTCCTCTTGCCCCCAATCCCTCCCAGCATCAGAGTCTTTTCCAATGAGTCAACTCTTCGCAGGAGGTGGCCAAAGTACTGGAGTTTCAGCTTCAGCATCATTCCCTCCAAAGAAATCCCAGGGCTGATCTCCTCCAGAATGGAGGATCTCCTTGCAGTCCAAGGGACTCTCAAGAGTCTTTTCCAACACCACAGTTTAAAAGCATCAATTCTTTGGCGCTCAGCTTTCTTTACAGTCCAACTCTCTATCCATACATGACCACTTGAAAAACCATAGCCTTGACTAGACAGATCTTTGTTGGCAAAGTAATATCTCTGCTTTTCAATATGCTATCTAGGTTGGTCATAATTTTTCTTCCAAGGAGCAAGCGTCTTTTAATTTCATGGCTGCAGTTACCATCTGCAGTGATTCTGGAGCCCAATAAAATAAAGTCTGACACTGTTTCCACTGTTTCCCCATCTATTTCCCATGAAGTGATGGGACCAGATGCCATGATCTTAGTTTTCTGAATGTTGAGTTTTAAGCCAACTTTTTCACTCTCCTCTTTCACTTTCATCAAGAGGCTTTTTGTTCCTCTTCAATTTCTGCCATAAGGGTGGTGTCATCTGCATATCTGAGGTTATTGATATTTTTCCCGGCAATCTTGATTCCAGCTTGTGCTTATTCCAGTCCAGTGTTTCTCATGATGTACTCTGCATATAAGTTAAATAAGCAGGGTGACAATATATAGCCTTGACATACTCCTTTTCCTATTTGGAACCAGTCTGTTGTTCCATGTCCAGTTCTAACTGATGCTTCCTGACGTACATATAGGTTTCGCAAGAGGCAGGTTAGGTGGTCTGGTATTCCCATTTCTTTCAGAATTTTCCACAAATCCTAGGTGGCAATAAATATATTTTCAATGTACTTGAATTACTTTTAACTCCTGTGCTTACAGGTTTCATAGCATAGGCAGCGGCAGTGCTGATCAACTTGAAAAAACATACCTAAATTGCTTTACATGTTAATTATTTTAGAAATTCTATTAGAAGCTCAAGCTTCTTTTCATGACATTCTGGCTTATTCTGCTTATTTTTTTTCTCATTTGGGGAGAGAGAGAGAGACCGAGACACTATATATATATATACATACACACACATACACGGAGAGAGACTGCATCTCTATACATATATGGCCTCTCTCTCCATATATATTTGTGTGTGTATATATATATATATATATATATAGTCTCTCTGTCTCTGCATCTCTGTGTCTCTGTCTCGCTTGTCTCTCTCTCTATATATAGATATATATATATATAGTGTCTCAGAGTGTCTAGCTTTTAGATAAATCTTCAGCACGTTTTTGTACAGAGTTACATATTGTTGGAGCCCTCCAGCCTTCGTGATAATTCTATAAAATAGAAGACTTGAGAAGACATGTTGGACTGATTCTCACTGAGAGGGTGGAGTGTTACTGATCATATCTTTAAAGAATTCTCCCAGTGCATCTGGTGAACATAAAAGTGTCTGTCCTTTGGGGAAATGTAGCTAAAGTTAACACTACAGTCGTCCCTCAGGATCTGCAGGGGATTAGTTTCCAGTGATTTGGTACCACTATGGATACCAAAATCCAAAGATACTCAACTCCCTCATAGAAAATGGCATAGTAATGGCATTAATCTATGTGTATCTTCCCATATACTTTAAATCATCTTTGGATTATTTTTTATACCTAATACAATGTAAATGCTATGTTACTAGCTGTAAATACAATGTAAATGCTACAGAAGTAGTTGCTGGCATGTGTCAAATTAAAGCTTTGCTTTTTAGAACTTTATGGAATTTTTTTTCAAATATTTTGGATCCTCAGTTGTGGAATCACAGATGTGGAGGACCAACAGTACAGAAGAGAACACTGAGGCAAAAAGAACTTAATTGCATATAGTCAGGCAAGAAGTAACAAAGTTCTAAATCAATCCTAAGTATGACTGACTGCAAAGTCAGTATCCTTAAGTAATAGTTTTGAATCAAAAAATAGGAACTCTTATTTATTATCTGCCATATATCTGAAAACTTGACAGTTGTTTCCCTTTCTTGATCTCAATTTTTCATCTGTATAATGAAAACACTTTATGATCTCTAATAAATTTTCTACCTGTATTATTCAATATATTCAATCAATCATTAACTTAAAGAGTGCATCAAGTGCACAGAAATTTTAAAGTACATCATTAGATTACCTGGATAGTTAAATTAAAATAATTCACTTATTTGCATTATTTTTCTCATGAGATTCCTCCAGGAGACAGAAATAACTCATCATCTGTGTTCTTTGCTTCTTTCCCTAGGTTCCTTCCAGCACCAATATTACAGACACACACATAATTTTCTTCACTAACTGCTGGGTCACATCCTCTTTACCCTAATAATATTTTCTTTATTCTAGAGACAGAGTATACTTATTGAAAACCCTTTATAGTTTTGTAATTGACTAACTGCCTTTCTCATTTTCCTTTCAGCTCTTCAATAATAAAGCAATGGAAAAAAAAAAAAAGAATACTTTCTCTGATGGTTGAAATCTATTACTTGGACCATAAATTTGATGTCAGAAAAACACAAGATTTTTTATGATCACACTTTTTTATGTCTCAGGACCTATAAATGTTTGCCACAAAAGTATGTAAAATAATTTTGTGATTTTATTTTTTGTGTTTCTAAAAGCCTTACATAGTCTACATGTCAGAAACAACTACTTTGACCATGATTTTCATTTTTTCCCAGGGACTTAATTCATTTTAGTAATTATTCAATATGTTTTCCTATACACCAACCCAGTGATGTCTTATGATTATGCATTGATTTAAAGCCTGTATGATACTCTCATTTTATAAACAATATATGCTGCTCTTTATTGTCTTGAAATAATAATGCCAGAAAAGGCATCTATGCTGAATTCATCTACACTGATTTATTATATTGTGTCCCACTGATCACAGGCTGCTCCCCCAGAAAACAGTCTGCCAGGTGGTTTATAGGGTCCATTGTACTGGATATTTGTTATCCTAATAGTCCTTTTCCTGTCCTTTCTCCCACTCTGTTCTACATCACAGGGAACACCATTTTCCTGCCAGCTAGTTTCTCTTGCCAATTGGTTTCTGGATAGCTATGCTGCTGCTGCTGCTGCTGCTAAGTAGCTTCAGTCGTGTCCGACTCTGTGCAACCCCATAGATGGCAGCCCACCAGGCTCCCCTGTCCCTGAGATTCTCCAGGCAAGAACACTGGAGTGGATTGCCATTTCCTTCTCCAATGGATGAAAGTGAAAAATGAAAGTCTCTGGATAGCTTTAAGCAATGGTTAAAAAGGGGAAGGTGAGAGCAATAGAGAAACCAGAGTATTTCTTTCTCTCTTAGACTCTGTAGCAACAACTTTGTCTGCAGCTGCATCCTCTTAGCTCATGCAAAACAAAAACCTCTTCCCTAGAGACCCAACTGCTGATGGCCACAGTTCTTGCTCTTTGAGTACTCCACCTTCTAGATCTGATATCACTGATAGTAAAGGGACAAAGTAGGTGATTACATAGTCAATCCCACTAATGGATCATAAGTGGAGAGCAAAGTATGGGAGATGCCATAATGATTACTCAAGAAAGTACGCGTGCCTAGCAACAAAACTGTGCAAGAGAACTGTGAATCATGCCCCAAAACAATAAAAGAATTGTGGAATGAGGTCCACATACTACCCACTGAAGTCAATAAGTTAAGGATCCTTGCCAAGGGATTTTTCTGCCTGTACTAAGAACAGAACTATAGGGGAAAGGTGACATCATACTGAAAGCTGAGATGATTTACCATATTTTAGCATATGTTATCACCTTTTTGTTCATTTCCATAGTGCCACGATAGTCTGGGTTTCGCCATGTAGGGACCAGAAATTTCCCTCATCTGACATGGAGGCAGCAGTGAAGATGGGAGTGTGACATCTACTCAAGAATGAGTAAGAAGATGATCTTCTTCCCCTCCCTACTTTTCCTTTGATTGTAAAATGTAGCCCACTAAGTTCTTGTGGTGGCAATCCCTTGCCTGCCCGCTTGTATCTCTGTACTAATAAACTTTTTCCTTACCAGTCACCCTGCCTCTCGCTGAATTCTTTCTGCACCCAGACGTAAGGATCTGTGCTCTATTGAGTTTTGAAATGTCTTCTATAGCTTCATCACTGCTGCTTCTTTCTATCCCTTCTTCTCTATGTTAGTGATGCTCCCAAACGTTATTAATCACTGGTTTGCCTCATTATCCCTAATTGATTTACCAGCTCTTCTATTGTCCATGCAAGCAATTCCATGAATTTTATTCCCTCTGTTTAAAAGACCTAGTATGGTTTCTGTTTTTTTGGACTGGACTCATAGATTAACATTTCATATTCATCCACCTTTCACTTACTCCTTTCATATTCATCCACCAAGACTTCATTATATATCAAACTTGCGCAAGGCACTGTTTAAGGGAAAGAGCATATCTGTGAACAAGATAAAATACTTTCCCTACCATTTATAAAAATTATAGTCCAGTGGGAAAGATAGATATTGTATAATAAATTGTGGGTGTGATGCATATTTTAAAAGATAAATTATATTATATTATGGGGTCAAAACAAGAGAATGTTAAACCTAAATGAGTCATGGGACTTCCCTGTCAGTCCAGTGGCTAAGACTCTGTGCTTCTGCTGCAGGGGGTGTGGGTAAGATCCTCCATGCGACAGGAAAATTCTTAAGTTTGTGCCTTTTCAGATGAGATCTAAAAGGAAGGAAACTCTTGACAAGGTATATACGGTAAGAATAATATGTGAGAAGAAAAGAACTCACTGTAAAAAAACATCTCACCTAAGTTAACTTCCCATTTGGAGCTATGTATCTGTGAGAGGAGAAAAGGAGGAGGCTCTATAACCTTTGAATGATGCTAACTGCAAGTATCTCATGTTCAAAAAGATCATTTAAAATTATCTTTAAATATCTGAAAGCCTCTCAGACAGAACTGATAAATAGTTTTTCTGATTTAAAGTAATATCCAAAGAGAAGTACATGACAGTTCACTGACGTTTTTAGACTCTCTGGATAGTAGAGAGATTCTACGTGCCCAAGTAGAATGAAGGCAACACACATATTTCAAATATTTAAGTAAGACTGTGCATCTTAGATAACATATAACCCCAGGTGCTTAAATAATAATGGAACATAAATATATTGGCTGGCTGTGTAATCTTTAATTAAAAAATCTCCTGCAGCCCACAAGAAAGAGGTACAAGGTTTGCACCTATAAATGTAAGTGCTGAAATATGTCCCCATGTCACCTTGTCCCTTTACTTATCCTGAAAATACCAACTTATGTTAAACCAACTGTGACTTGCTCTAGTACTTCATTTTCCTTATTTTTTGGTGTGTGTTCAATTTGGTGTAAAATACTTGTTAATTATAAGGTACTATTTGTGGCTATGAGGATAATATAAAATATAAAATACATATCTTGCCCTAAGGAAATTTCTGTCTGAGAGATGCAGGCAAGTGAATGAGTGCTTATGATATCTTATGATACATCTCAAGAGAGAGGTTGGTACAATGTGTTATGGGAACCCAATGGAAAGGGAGCCAGCTAGCCTTGGGAAATTAAGGTAGCTCCTTGGATGATGTAATAGTTAATTAGAAGAGGAATCAAAGGCTTTTTGGTGGAAATACACAAGCTATAAATTAACAGGTTTTTTTTTAATAACAAAGTTGAAACTAAACAGTGGTTAATCTTCAAAGTAAGCCAGACAAAATGGCAATTTATTTAAGAGATTCAGTTTATAATTATTATAAAAGACTATAACTTATATGGGCTACCCTGGTGGCTCAGGTGGTAAAGAATTCACCTGCAATGCAGGAGACCTGGGTTCCATCCCTGTGTCAGGAATATCCCCTGGAGTAAGGGAATGGCAGCCCACTCCAGTATTCTTGCCTAGAGAATCCCATGGACGAGGAGCCTGGTAAGCTACAGTTCATGGGGTCACAGAGTTGGACACAACTGAGTGACTAAACACACACACCCACAACCTATGTATTAATACATTTACTGCTGTATACCCCCATCAGTGACACTTAAGGGTGATTGCTGATGAAAGAGATTTCAAAATACGCTAGGCTCAATTAGTGTTTTCTGAGTTAAGGCACAGGGGATGCTTTACCCTAAGGTCTCCTTATTCCATAAAAGAATTACAATTAGAGCCATAATTAGTCAACTTGCTCATTATTCTTAATTAAATTAGGCATTATCCCGACATCAAAAATTATAATATACTCCAGTTACATGCCAGAGTAAGTTATTCACGTAATTGGCCCCACACTTAACATACAATTAAATGTGCCAAATAAAGCAAACAAACAAAGCCTCTCTGGAGCTCCCTGATTACAGAGTTCCACGTCTGCCCAAACTGCTCACTAGCTTCCTTTTCTCTGAACTTTGACTCTAAAGAGTTCTCCCTGTCCTGCTGTATAAGAGGAAGTCAGGGAAAGGTTGGAGAGGCTCTAATTGCCTGGAGAATCCCATGGACAGAAGAGCCTGGCAGGCTACAGTCCATGGGGTTGCAAGAGTATGACATGACTTGGCAACTAAACCACCACCACGACCAATAAGCCTCTGAGCTATCTAATCGTGGCCACATCCCCTCCTCTGCAAAGTGGGACTTTTTATTCGGATCCTTTGTTTCCTTGCACTGTCTTGTGGCCATGATGGCTGCAATCATCATGATGCTAAATTCTCCTCTCCTTTTAAAGCTTTCAGTTGATGATAGCATTTTCTCTTTTTTTTTGAAAAAATAAGGTCACTCAACATGATGTCTCTCATCATTCTTGTTTTCATTTCACCAATACTAAATTTTAACCTTTCTCCATATATAGAGAAAAATGCAGTTCCTCCTTTCTAAGACGAATTCTTTTTCCTTGACTCTTCCTCATAACCAGCTTTCTTGAAATCCAGCAAATGCTCTTGCGTAATTGTTCTATATTTTTCTTCTACTTTTTATTTCCTTTATCTGTTGGCTCCTTTTTCTCTGCTTGTCTCTCTCTCTATCTCTCTCTCACATACAATATATAGACATTTGAAGAATGTTTATACAAATGCTTTATAAAGAAAGAATGGGAAGTGAGTGGTTGGGAAGCTAGGGAAAAGGGTTTTTTAAGACTGAGATTTAAGCTAAGCACTGAAGAATCAATAACCTTTACTTGATCAGAGGTTCTCAAACATTTTTTATTTCAAGAACCCTTTATGGTCTTAAAAGCAAATGAGGACCCCAAACAGCTTTTGTTTATGTATGTTAGATTGATCAATAAAAATCAACTGCATGTTAATATAAAAATATTTTTACAAAAAATAGCCACATTAAAAAGAAAGCAAAATATTACTGTTTTACAATAATATATAACACTATGCTTTTTACTGTTTGCCAGTTTCTTTAATGTCTGTAGAACATTACTGGTTTCTCATACCTGCTCTGCATTTAATCTGTTGTAGAATGTTGTTTTGATTAATGTATGCAAAGAAAACCCTGCCTCACTAAAATATATAACTGAACAAGGGAAGATGATTCTAATACATTCTTCATATAATTGAGATTGTTGTTTTTGATATTATGCTAAAACTCAGTAAGTAGTAAACTCCTAAAGGTTAGTTGTTTTATGCAACCTGCAAACATGTCAATAACCTATTCTTGTCCTGTTTCATTAAAATCCACTGGCCTGTCTTGCACTTTGATGTTTTCCTCATGAATTGTAAATTTTACATTATTTGGAAGATATTTGCTCACAGAAGTATACAGATCTTTCAAATTTAGATACCTTCCATTATAAAATTTAAAAAATATATATCATTCATTAATATCCTCACCAATATCATCAGAAAAATTTTCAAGCTTTCTGGACCAATTTCATAAAGTGGTCCAGACTACAGTGGCAAGTGAAAGTTGTCCAACATTCCAATTTTCATGTAAATCTCAAATTTTATTATTATTTTTCTTGAAGTAATAGGCTCACTTTGTTCATTTTCCAGAGAATATATGCCAAACACCCAACTCTGAATAATCATTAAGTTATTCTTTCAAGTGAAAATAGTGTTAATTGGAAAATGAAGCTAGTTCAGCTTACAATTCAAATAATTGCACAATATTTTGAAATGACCATTGTATATCAGTGTCCAGCATAAGTGCTTTAATATATATTTCTCATAAGTACTTTAATATATATTTCTTTTTTGCCACAAAGAATATTAAAAGTTTGAGTAAGCAAGAGTCGCAATTTAATTAATAACTTCATTGTTTCATTAAAGACACTATTAAACAAGATATTCTCTCTCTCTCCCCCTTTGTCTCTCCCTATCTTTCTTGTTCTCTCTTTTAAATGCAATTGCCTGGCTGTGAAAAATCTAGTAATTACTTATATAGTTTGGTGCCAACACCTTGATTGGTGCTAAGTTTATCTACTATTACTTGTGTAAAATCAATGCAAATGTCAGCATAGTGAAAAAAGGAAAGTTATGTCAGAGAATGTTTTGAAAATAGTTTTGATCTCTGGACTCTCTGAAAGAGTCCTAAGAATCTCCAGGGTTCCCTGGAACAAATTTTGGGAATCACTACTGTAGCTCTAGAAACTTAAAAGATAATCTGGTATAAAAAATACATATAAAGCTTAGAGCATCACATGTTTATCAACAACACCTAATTATTTACTCTCTGCCCTCTACCCTTAGACAAGTAAGGTAGATAACGAAACACCTGGAAACACAAGTAATGGGGGCACTGTGACGTTCACTTGTCTCAGGTCCAGTCTGGTGGTACAGTCAGTAACATACTGCTTCACGCTTACTAGTTTCAGTACATTGCTCTTCCAAGTCTCGAACTGCAGTGTCTTATATGATGGTCATTAGCCTAATATGGTTATTCCAATTAAACTTAATTAATATTAAATTAAATAGCATTAAAATTCAGTTGCTCAGTTGAATTGTCATTTTTCAAATGTTCAGTATTACATGTGGTTGGTGTATATTATATTGATTAGTACAGATAGAAAGTCTTTCCATTGTTGCAGAAAGTTCTCTTAGGTAGGGTTCAGTTCAGTTCAGTCACTCAGTCGTGTCCAACTCTTTGTAACCCCATGAATTGCAGCACACCAGGCCCCCCTGTCCATCACCAACTCCTGGAGTTCACTCAGGTTCACATTCATCGAGTCCGTGATGCCATCCAGCCATCTCATCCTCTGTCGTCCCCTTCTCCTCCTGCCCCCAATCCTTCCCAGCATCAGAGTCTTTTCCAATGAGTCAACTCTTCC
>SJYV01047794.1:2244-23675 GCA_006410875.1 Neotragus pygmaeus | reverse complement strand
CCGTGCTCACGCCCCTCCCCGTGCTCACGCCCCTCCCCGTGCTCACGCCCCTCCGCTGCCACCACGCCCGCTGCCGTGTCACACGCCCATCCGTGTGAACTCCATCTCACAATATTCTTCTTCCTTTAAACAGCCTTCACCTTTTAATCAATTTACAGAAAACAAGTTTTTCTAATTCACCATTTCTGGTATTTTCATTATTTCCAAGGATGAGATTTTTCCTCCTGGCTTTACTATAAATCTGCTATTAAGTTCTGTCAGTTTCTGTACACCTGAAAATGTTTTATTTCACAATTGCTTCTGAAGGACACTTATTGGCTGCAGCATTCTGCGCAGACATGTTTTTGGAGTGTTTTCCCCTTTCAGCACAATAAGAAAACCACTCCACGGGCTCCTGGCCACTGTGGTTTCAGATGGGAAGCTGGCAAGCCCATGCAGCATTCACTTACACGTGCTGCACTAGGCTGCTCTTCTTGGGCTACATTAAGGCTTTCTACAGTTTAACATGATGAATTTTGGCATAGCAGCCTGTGCATTTGTCCAGCTTAGGGTTTGCTGAGATTCTTGAACCTGGAGGTTATTTTTCATCAAATTTGGAAAATTTATTACCACTTTTCCGTCAATATATTTTCTTCCACTGCGTCTCCCTCCTCTCTGGGACTCTTAACCACACAGACAGCTCAGTGTCATCCCACAGTCTGTTTCTCAGACAGAGTGTCTTCTGTGACTGGTCTTGGGCTCAAGGGCCCTTCCTTCTATGGCACCCAGAGGGCAGCTAGGCTCACTGGTGAACTGCCCACTCCACACCTGCGCCAGCCCCTTGTTCTGCTGGTCCAGTCACTCCTCCGAAGCCCTCAACCCTGGGCGCCTCTGCAGCAGTGCTGTGCTTGGGCACTGGCTCCGGTGGTGGGGCCAGGAAATTGCCCCCCAGACAAGCACAAGGCAGAACTCACACGCCCACCCTGATGGGGACAAACACTCACCTGCAGGCGTTCACAGCGCAGCTACAGGGCGCCAGACCTCACCCTCCCAAAGCACAGGGCAAGATGCTGCCTCGAAACCACACCCACAGCCCCCACAGCCCTGTTGCCGCTATTCAGCTGTGGAGTCGCCTCTGACTCTGTGGTCCCGTAAAGCACAGCACACCAGGCCTCCCTGTCCTCCACTGTCTCCCGGAGCTTGCTCAAATTCATCTCCATTGCTTCAGTGATGCCATCCAACCATCTCGTCCTCTGTCACCCCCTTCTCCTCTTATCCTCAATCTTTTCTAGCATCAGGGTCTTTTCCAACAAGTCAGCTCTTCACATCAAGTGGCCAAAGTACTGGGGGTTCAGCTTCAACATCAGTCCTTCCAATGAATATTCAGAGTTGATTCCCTTTAGGATTGACTGGTGTGATCTCCTTGCTGTTCAAGGACTCCCAAGAGTCTTCTCCAACACCACAGTTTGAAAGCATCAATTCTTCAGCACTCAGCCTTCTTTATGGTTCAACTCTCACATCCGTACATAACTACTGGAAAAACCATAGGTTTGACTATTCAGACTTTTGTTGGCAAAGGGGTGTCTCTGCTTCTTAATATGTTCTCCAGGTTTGTCATAGCTTTCCTTCCAAGGACCAAGTGTCGTTTAATCTCATGACTGCAGTCACCCTCCGCAGTGATTCTGGAGTCCAAGAAGATAAAGCCTGCCACGGCTCCCACTGTTTCCCCTTCTATTTGCCATGAAGTGACACAGCCAGATGCCACGATCTTAGTTTTCTGAATGTCGAGTTTTAAGCCACATCTTTCACTCTCCTCCTTCGCCTTCATCAGAAGGCTCTTAGTTCCTCTTTACTTCAGCCCTTACTGTGGTATCACCTGCATATGTCAAGTTATTGACATTTTTCCCAGTAATCTTGATTCCAGCTTGTGATTCATCCAGCTCAGCATTTCACATGGTGTACTCTGCATATGTAAATAACTATATACAAAAAACTGTTCACTTTGACAGAAGCAAATTAAAATAGTAAAAAAAAACCCGTTTTTGCAATCAAACTGTGAGTATTTTTTTAACTGTAATGGTTGGTGTTGGGAAGAGTGCAGGGAAATGAGGTCTCACAAACTTCCAGATGCATTTAAGAAAGAGGGACCAAAAGCCTTAAAAAATCATTATATATCTTGATCTCCAAAATCCTTGTCCAGAAAAATCTGTCTTAAAACAAACACGTGAAAAGACCTAGCTATGAAACGCCTGTTGAAGCACTGTGTATAATAAAAATTGATCATCCACATACTCAACTGGTCAATCTGGCAGAAATGATACAAATTATATCATGAAATATAACACAGCCACTTGAAATAATGTTATAGAATAACATTTAATGACACAGAAAAACAGAATTTGATGGAAAAGGAGTTGATAGATTAGTATGAACTGCACGATGACATTTTCAGGGGAAAAATGTGCACTGATGTGAAAAGCCCTAAGATTTAATACTTTCATTGTTCCTGTGTGTGTATCTGTCCTGAAACTTGCCATTCTAATAACCATTTTCAAGCCACTCCATGGCCTCGTTAATTGCTCTACGAGCCACACAACCATCACCACTCTGTTCTCAGGACCTCCCAGCAGCCCAGGCAGGAGCTCGGGCAGCACCACTCAGCCTGTCCCTGCCCTCAGCCCAGGGTACCTCATCTCCAAATCTGCCTGGTCAGCTTCCTCACGGAAGTGGGATCGTACGACACCCGTCCTCTCTGCCGCGTTCCCTAGCACACCCGTGCTGCAGCCTGTGCGGACTCCCCGTCCCTTCTGAAGACTGAGCAACACTCCGCCTCAGGGATGGATCACATCCCTGGCTTATCCAAACACGTCGCTGGACCCTGGGCTGCGTCCACCTTTTGGAAACTGTAAACACTGCGGAGAGGCAGGTGTGCACACACCTGTCTGTGTCCTTCCTTCCTGTCTCCTTGGAGACACACCCTGGACTGGAATCGCCGGATCACACAGGTAAGACCAAATCTTTGACTTTTTGAGAAAGAACCACCAGACTGTTTTCCACGGCTCCTGCGTTGTTTCACATTTCCACCAACAATGTCTGAGAATTCCAACCTGCCCACAGCTTTGCTGGCACCTGTTTTCTGATATTTAGACAACAGTTGTCCTGTGGGGTCTTGCTGCAGCTTTGAATGCATTTCCCTAATGACTAATGATGTTGAGCATCGTTTTATGTGCCAACAAAAATGGCCATTCAAATATAAGTATCTTCCCTGTAGAAATGTCTGCTCAAACTCTGCCCACTTCTGAGCTGGGCTAGTCAAGTAGCAGGACATGTCTGAATGACTTGGAGAGTGAGGCCCAGCAGACACAGAACTGATGAATGTTTCCCTCCCCTGGGGGTGGTCTCTCCATTCTCCGCTGATGGACCACAGTCCTAATTCTGATGACGTCTAAGTTGCCCATTTTCCTCTTATGGTCTGTGCTTCAGTGTCATGTCCAAGAAGGCACTCAAGTCCAGCGTCACGTCGGTCTCCCTGTTTTCTGCCAAGTGCTTCACAGCTCTAGCTCTTGAACGTAGGTCTCTGGCCCCTGGGTTAGCTTGTAAATGCACAGGGAGGAAGGGGCCCAGCCTCACCTGCCTGTGTCGGAGTCCAGGTGCCCAGCACGTGTGGTGAAGGACACCCTTTCCTGCCACTGGATGGGCTGGGCAGCAATAGTCATCACCCGATCGTGCCTGCAGGGCGCACTTCAGGCACTCTGTGCCGTCCCACACATCTGTCTCTGCGCGGCTCTCCATCCGCTGCCCTGCACGCCGGTCTCTGCGCGGCTCTCCATCCGCTGCCCCGCATGTCCATCTCTGCACAGCTCTCCATCTGCTGGCCCGCGCGTCCGTCTCTCCATGGTTCTCCATCTGCTGCCCCGCGTATCCATCTCTGCGCGGCTCTCCATCCGCTGCCCCGCGCGTCCGTCTCTGCGCGGCTCTCCATCCGCTGCCCCGCATGTCCATCTCTGCACAGCTCTCCATCTGCTGGNGGGGGGTCCACGCACACTCAGTTCCTTTGACCCGAGGCCGTGTGGGTGGGGCTCAGGCTGGAGCCCCCAGCCCTGCCCTGCTGCGTGCTGGTCCTGGGCTGAGCTCACACAGCCCTGTCATGGGGCCATGCTGTCCCCTGCTGGCCGCGCCGTGAAATGCAGCCCAGGTCAGCCCCAAGGTGCAGGCTGGAGATGCAGGGCTCCGAGCAGGCCAGGTGCCCACCCACCACCATCCCCAGCCACAGCGACACTTGGACTGCATGGGGAGACATGTCTGGATCTGTCTGGCACACAACCGTGTGCCCCTATCCCCACTGCCAGTTTCTGGAAGCCACCCAGCCCTGGAGCTCCAAGGTAAGGGGTCCCCTCCTCAGTCACCACTTCAGTTCAGTTGCTCAGTTGTGTCCAACTTTCTGTGACCCCATGGNAATGCAGCCCAGGTCAGCCCCAAGGTGCAGGCTGGAGATGCAGGGCTCCGAGCAGGCCAGGTGCCCACCCCACCACCATCCCCAGCCACAGCGACACTTGGACTGCATGGGGAGACATGTCTGGGTCCGCCTGACACACAACCGTGTGTGCTGAGCGGGCAATGAGTGGATGAATGAACTGTGTCTGAAACGTTTAGGTGATAATGCTCCTCAGGGGCTGACCAACAGCAGTGTGGGGAGAAAAGTGTTAGTGACCCAGTGGTGTCTGACTCTGCGACCCCATGGACTGTAGCCCGCCAGGCTCCTCTGTCCATGGGATTCTCTAGGCAAAAATACTGGAGTGGGTCGCCATGCCCTTCTCCAGTGATCTGGAAGATATCCAGGGGATCTTCCAGACCCAGGGATCGAACCCGGGTCTCCTGTATTGCAGGCAGATTCTTTACCATATCAGCCACCAGAAAGCAGAGAAGACTTGAGACTCCTCTTCAGGTNTCGCCATGCCCTTCTCCAGTGATCTGGAAGATATCCAGGGGATCTTCCAGACCCAGGGATCGAACCCGGGTCTCCTGTATTGTAGGCAGATTCTTTACCATATCAGCCACCAGAAAGCAGAGAAGACTTGAGACTCCTCTTCAGGTGACGGATCTAAATATGGAAACTGATGCGCGGTGTCAGCTGGTGCTAGACCGTGACACCGGTGGCTCTAGATGGGCTCAGTCGGGTCCGACTCTGTGCCCCCACAGACTGTACAGCCCATGGGACTCCCCAGGCCAGAATAATGGAGTGGGTTGCCATGCCCTTCTCCCAACCCAGGTCTCCCACATCGCAGGCAAATTCTTTGCCAGCTGAGCCACAAGGGAAGCCCCCTAGACAGGCTGACCCTCGTCAAAGTGGCTAGTCGCGCAGTAGTGCCCAGCAGTGATGGAGATGGCCTTCATAGAAGCATGGAGAGGTCAAAGAGGGCATCAGATGGCAGGGATGGAAATCACAGGACCCCACGAGGAGACCCCAGGCTGGCCATTTAGCATGGAAGGTAGAAAGAGGGAAGCACCTCTCGTGTTTTTTTCGTTTTTTTTGGCTTGGCCTTGGTGCACCAACTGCGGGATCTTAGTTCCCCAGTGACCAGTGCTTGAGCCACGCCCTCGGCAGTGGAAGCATGGTCCTAGCCACAGGACCTCCAGGGAATTCCCAGCATGTCCCATGTCTTTGATGCTGATGTCACACCAGGCACATTTTCCTCCTGTTGTTTCACAACCATTCTGTGAAATCAGTGCTATTATTATCCCTGAAGAAAACGGATCAGACGCGGTCAGTGCCTTGTCTGGGATTCTACAGCAAGGATGTGCTGGAGCCAGGATGCAGGCCTCACCTCTCGAGATTTGGTTTTCAACTCAAGGGTTTTCAGCAGGAAATGATCTGCTCAGGACAGACGATAGGGAGGTCGGATGGCCACTTGAAAGACTATTGCTGCAACTCAGTGGGGAAAGAAGAAGCTCCTTGTTCCACACACAGGTCTCCTAGATGGCAGAAGGGCCTCTGAGACCAGACCCGTGGCCTCCTTTGCCCAACCTCTGTCCTACGGTGGGTGGTGGGCTGGGGGCGGCCCAGCAGGGTACCCAGAGAGGAGGAGCTGGCAGTGCAGGTGTGGGTGGGCCTCCTCCCAAGGTCCAGCGTGGCACCAGTGGTGTCTGGCCTGGGGCATCCCACCACCCTTCCTCAGAGGGAGGGCTTTGTTGAGGGGCGGACATACTGTGGGGGGCAGCTTGTTAGACCAGAGCCAGTCCTCACCAGGGAGGCCCATCAGGAAGGCAGGGCTCTGCCTGCTCACACTCTCATCCCCCCTCACCAGCTGTGACTTAAGAGCTTAAGGAGGGGATGGAGCTCACCCCAAGCACTGCCTGCACCTCCAGGAAGGGGACACGTGTCCCTCAACTGCCGCCCAGCCTCCCGGGGCTGCTCCCAGACCTCTTCCGCCCCCACGGGAGCAGCACAGGCTTGACGTGCAGCCCAGTGTGGGCTGCACTGAGGAGGATCTCCCCTAGGCTGGGCAAGGGCCCGAGAGTCTCCCCTGCGGNCGTCCGTCTCTCCGCGGCTCTCCATCCGCTGCCCCGCGCGTCCGTTTCTCCATGGCGCTCCATCCGCTGCCCCGCGCGCGTCCGTCTCTGCGCGGCTCTCCATCCTCTGCCCCGCGCGTCCGTCTCTCCGCGGCTCTCCATCTGCTGCCCCGCGCGCCGGTCTCTGCGCGGCTCTCCATCCGCTGCCCCGCGCGTCCATTTCTGCGCGGCTCTCCATCCGCTGCCCCGCGCGCCTGTCTCTGCGCGGCTCTCCATCACTGCTCCGCGTCTGACTTGAGGCAGGTGCCACACTCTGGATTACTGCAGCTCTGTCCTCTAAGTTTTGAAGTTAGCAAGTGTGAGGCCTCCAGCATTGCTCTTTGGCAAGACTATTTTGACTGCTCAGGGTTTCCCTGTAGAGAACAGTGCTGGGACTCTGACAGGAACTGCACTGATCTGTAGGTG
Source organism: Neotragus pygmaeus (assembly GCA_006410875.1). NCBI lineage: Eukaryota > Metazoa > Chordata > Mammalia > Artiodactyla > Bovidae > Neotragus > Neotragus pygmaeus. Next base: position 16,721 of record SJYV01047794.1, on the reverse strand, counting down.
GTTCTGGGCACCAAGACTTTCTAGCAGCACAGTCAACACTCAGCGCCCACAGATGCAGAACCACAATACGGAGGGCTGAAGGCCACACTGTCTCATCAGGGGACTGAAGCACTGGTGGGCTGGGATCTGTGGGGGTCCTGGAATCCATCCCCTGCAGATAACAAGGGATCAAAGCACGGCCTGCTTCTACTCCATGAACACAGGATAAGGATAATGTCCATTTATCGGTGCCCTTTTCTTTCAGCATTCTTCTAGTGTACAAATCTTTTACCTCCTTGGTTAAGCTTATTCCAAAGTATTTTCTTCTTCTTGATGCTACTGTGAATGGAACTGTGTTCTTAATTTGCTTTTTGGATTGTTCACGAGCGTAGAAATACAGCTGACGCTTATGTACTGACTCGATACATTAAACTTCCTCAGACATCCTCACCAGCACTGACGAGTCTCCGTGTGGGCTCTTCATGACTTTCTGTGTGCTGTCTGCGCACAGAGATTTCTTTTCTTCCCCTTTCCCACATGGAGGCCTTCTCCTCTTTCTCCAGCTGTTCCGTTGCCAAGTCACGTCTGATTCTTTGTGACCCCATGGACAGCAGCACACCAGGCCCTGCCCCTCACCATCTCCCAGAGTCTGTCCAAGTTCATGCCCATTGAATCAGCGATGTTATCCAACCATCTCATCTTCTGTTGTCCCCTTCTCATCCTGCCTCCAATCCTTCCCAGCATCGGGGTCTTCCCCAATGAGCTGGTTCTTTGCATCAGGCTGCCAAAGCATTAAGAGTTTCAGCTTTGGTCCTTCCGAAGAATATTCAGGGTTGATGTCCTTTAAGATTGACTGGTTTGATCTCCTCGCTGTCCAAGGACTCTCAAGAGTCTTCTCCAGCATCACAATTCAAAAGCATCGATTCTTTGGCACTCAGCCCTCTTTATGGTCCAACTCTCACATCCATACATGACTACTGGAAAGACTACAGCCTTAACTATACAGCCCTTTGTCGGCAAAGTGATGTCTTTGCCTTTTAATACACTGTCTAGGTTTGTTATAGGCAATGGCACCCCACTCCAATACTCTTGTCTAGAAAATCCCATGGACGGAGGAGCCTGGTAGGCTGCAGTCCATGGGGTCACTATGAACTGGACACGACTGAGCGACTTCCCTTTCACTTTTCACTTCCATGCTTTGGAGAAGGCAATGGCAACCCACTCCAGTGTTCTTGCCTAGAGAACCCCAGGGATGGGGGAGCCTGGTGGGCTGCCGTCCATGGGGTCGCACAGTCAGACACGACTGAAGCAACTTAGCAGCAGCAGCAGGTTATAGCTTTCCTTCCAAGAAGCAGTCATCCTCTAATTTCAAGGCTGCAGTCACCAACCACAGTGGCTCTGGAGCCCGAGGAGAGGGGCTCTGCCTCCGCTTCCACCTTTTCCCCTCCTATCGGCCACACAGTGACAGGACCGCATGCGTGATCTCAGTTTTCTTAACACTGAGTTTTAAGCCAGCTTTCTCACTCTCCTTTCACCCTCATTAAAAGGCTGTTTAGCTCCTTTCCACTTTCTGCCCTTACAGTGGTACCGCCTGCATGGCTTGAGGGGGCTGGTTTCTGTCCTGGCAATCTTGATTCCAGCTTGGGCTTCGTCCAGCCTGGCGCTCTGCACGATGACACTTTCCTGAGTAAGGGCTCCACACAGCAGCGGGAGGCGAGGTGCCCCCCTGAAGGCGGAGCCGGACCCTCCACACACAAACCCTCGTGGGTGCTGGTCTGCAGCAGGCTCCGTGGAGCCAGTGCGCACAGTACTTCCCACAAGCAAACTGCCGCCGGGCGAGCTGCACTGCCTGCTTCTAGACATCTGCTGGCGCCCAGTGGCCGCCAATCCCTGAAGGCGTCCCAGGGAAGCGGCCCTGCTCCTCCTCACAGGAGCGCTGCGGGGAGCGGGCTGAGTGCGGCAAGTACCTTGGGATCCACGAGGGCCCCAGCCTTGATGAGGTACTTCACCGCGTCCAGGTGGTTGTTCTCCGCGGCCTCCATCAGCGGGGTCCTCTGGTCCTCGGAGCAGGTGTCGATGTTGGCGCCCGCCTGGTGAGAAAAGGGACAGACACTCAGCTCACAGCCACACCCGGGGAGGAAACGCCCCCGGGGCGCACAGGGGCTGCACTCTGTCTCTCTGCCGTCTAAGCCTGAGGCTCCACAGTGATTGGTCTATTTTCTGTCAAGAAGAGCATTTCACTCCTCAGTTAACCTGGTAAAGACAGCAACATCACTGACAACCCCTCAAAAATAAGAAAGTGAGACCCCAGCGCAGACTAGGAAGAGGTGAGGAGAGGGTCTCCGCAAGGCGGGGCCAGGAGGTGAGGGGACCAGCTTGCAGTGACCTCGGAGCTCTTTCCAGGCTGTTCTGATGCTCGCTAAAATAAACTGAACAAAAATTCATCTCCAGCATGTATTTTCTAGTAGTGGGTGTACTTAAAAACTAACGAGCGAGCAGGAGCCCTTGGGTCAATTATGCCTGAAACTGCAGACGCCTGAGGCGAGTTGTCCACTAAGAGCAAAGAGACTATTTGGCAGCTGAACCTTTTCTGGGTGGGGGAGAAACTAGCCCAACATGCAAAGAGCTAACACCTGCAAGGCTGTTTCTATTATTAGCAATTAAAACACAAGAGTAACAGTTTAGTGAGAAACTTAAACAGCAGACAGAGAAGGCGCACGGAAGCCAGGGTCCGAGCAGCGGGGGCTGGAAGGAGACCCGCTGGCCTCCAGGCGGAGACACAGGCAGAATGGGGCAGTGGGTGGTCCAAGTGGGGGCGAGGGACCGGTCCAAGCCCTGAGGGCGAGGCGGAGCCAGGGCCCCATAGCAACCTGGAGGAGCACACAGGTGAGGGCCGGCAGGGCGGAGGCTGCACGGGGCCCAGAAGGCCAGCCTGAGGCCAGCCACTCTGCGTGGGTGCACAGGCAGGAGGAGCCTCTCTGGCGGAAGGCCAAGCAGTGCCTGTGACTGGGGGCACACACCTGGCAAGACTCCCGCAGACCCCCAGCCACCCTGAGCCCGAGGGCGGGCCCAGGTCCGAGAGGGCTGCACAGGCTGATGGCCGAGAGAGGAGGCAGGGGCTGCGCTGCAGAGGGTCAGGGTCAGAGGGACATCTCCCCTGCCCAACACCAAGACCCCGGGCCTGCAAGGACTGGTGCTCCATGCGCTTGTCTGAAACCCGAGCCAGTCAGTGACCCACCCAACCAGCGACATGGAAGCCCTGCACAAGGATGTGTGGGCAGCCCAGGACCACAGCAGGGAAGCCAGCCCAGAGCTGAGTGACCATCCATCCCAGGGGGAGGTGGGGCGCCCGGGAGACGATGCCAAGCCATCTAAGCCACGGGAGGAGGGGGATGGAGGGTGAGCCTCCAGAGAACAGGGCGGCACGCGTCGGCAACAGCCGCTGCTCTCCCATTCCCTCGGCCCTGAGGCTGCGAGGACGGGCACCTTTCTAATCCGAAGACTCCCAGCTCACAGCCGGCACCAGGTCAGAGCAGAGCAGGTGGGAGGACCTGATCAAACCTCCTCGAGGGACGGACGGGCAGAGCCAGGACAGACAGACGTGCAGGAGAGACGGACGACCAGCAGGAGAGGCCAGAGCAGGGGCCGGCGTGGGGACAAGTGGGTGTGGCCAAAGGCTGGGACGGGCCCAGACCATGGCAGCACGTGGGAGGCAGCCCTGCCTGGGTCTCTTTCGTCCAAAGGCCACAGTGCTGAAGCTGCCTAGCTGGAGCTGCTTCCACTGAGACCTCGGCATGAAAACGAGTCAGGCCAGGAATGACCGGAAACGCTCTTCTCAGGTGCCCCCGCCCTGACCACAGCCTGAGTGAGGGCGCCTCCTGGCTGCCTGGGGCCAGGAGAGGGCACAGGGCCAGGGCCGGGGCCTGCCGGGAGGAGGGCACAGGAAGCAGGCACCCAGGAGAGCGGGGCCGCCAAGAAGCAGCGCCGTGGGATCCAGGGCGAAGCAGAGTGAGCCTGCACACCGCACACGCCGGGCCTCCGGGGAACGGCGGCCCACCTTGGGAACGCGCAGCCCCAGACACCCTCAACTGCGCGCTGGGAACCTCCCCTGAGAGGTGCCCAGCCGTCACATCCCCAGGCTCGGACAGACAGTGCAGAGTCGTAAAGATCACTACCGTGTGAAGTGTTGTTTCTAAACCAACTCTTTCTAAACCAACGCGTCACGTTTTACTCTCCAATGGGTTACAACTCAAGAGAAGCCGCAAGACAGAACACAGCACTCCTGCGCACCCTCCCAGGACGGCTTCCTCGATCACGGCCCGCGGGCAGAAGCAGGAACGGGCAGCGGGTCAGCGAGTGGCCCCCAGGGTCTCAACGACCCCTCAGGTTGTTGCTCTTTGAAAGAAAAAAGGCAAACAAGTCCCACCATGTGGGGTTCAGAGGTGGACAGAGCTCAGCCGTGTGGCCGAAGACACCTGCAGGGCGGTGAGCCCACAGAGACACACGTGGTCATGCTGACGCCAGCCTCAGGGCTGCCCGAGGCGGGGCACAGTGAGTGCTCCAGGGGACAGCAGCCCGAGGAGGGGGCACAGTGAGTGCTCCAGGGGAGAGCAGCCCGAGGGGGGGGCACCGTGCTCCAAGGGAGGGCAGCCCGAGGGGGNTCTTCCCAAAGCCTGGTGCCACTCTCAGAAAGCACTAAATAAAATTACATTCTTACATAGCAAGGATACAACAGTTTATAACAATGAAAAGGAGTACAGTGATTTATAACAAACGGAAAATTCATTAACTCAAAAGTCTAGTATTGCTAACATCAAAACTACTATATTCCTATTTCTACATCCTGTTTACATTGATTAATATCCTCCCAGGTGCCTAAAAGATAAAGGATATGGAGTCCTGGCGGCAAACATTAACTCAACAAACTCTTCACCAAACTAATTCTTAGCTCCAAAATGCTCTATATCTTTAAGATGCTTTAAGCTTCGTGCCTCTCATGGGGGCTGTAAACAATCCACAAGTTGTAAAGCAGACTGGTCAGATAAGTTAGAGAGCCATCAAAGGGGTTTCAAGGTGAGACATTCTTTTTATATGCAGGAGACTGTTAACTGAAGTCCTAAGTTAACTCTTTCCACAGAAAAGGTGGTAATGTCAGAAGAGTATAGTATAGCAGACAGTAAAAGGACAGATTTTGGTTTCGGGGTAGATGCTCAGACAGAGGACCCCTTGAGACCTGCCTCGCCTTGCCCATCAGGCCTCTCCGCATGACCTTGTCATGGGTGGGATCTCCCGTGCTGGCTCCCGGCAGCGTTGAATCTGTAGATTGCTTTGGGTAGTATGGTCATTTTCACAATACTGATCCTTCCAACCCAAGAACATGGTGTATCTTTCCATCTGTGTGAGCTTTGACTTCATTCATCAGCTCCTTGTAGCATTTGCAGTATGTNGCAGCGTTGAATCTGTAGATTGCTTTGGGTAGTATGGTCATTTTCACAATACTGATCCTTCCAACCCAAGAACATGGTGTATCTTTCCATCTGTGTGAGCTTTGACTTCATTCATCAGCTCCTTGTAGCATTTGCAGTATGTCTTTTGTCTCGTTAGTGTGGTTTATTCTTGGGTGTTTTGGTTTTTTGGTGTGATGATAAAGGGAATTGTTTCTTTAATTTCTCTCTCTGATCTCTCATTGTTAGTGTATGTAAATGCAGCATATTTCTGTTATTACTTTTGTGTTCTACAACTTTGCTGAATTCCTTGATAAGGTCTAGTAGTTTTCTGGTAACATCTTTTAAGATGTTTTACATATAGCATCATGTCATCTGCAAATAGTGACAGTTTTACTGTCACTTTTCCAATTTGGATTCCTTTCATTTTTCCTTTTTCTCTGATTTCTATAGCTAGGACTTCTAAAACTGTTGAAGAAAGTTGGTGAGCATGGGCATCCTTGTCTTGTTGCTGATCTTAAAGGAAATGCTTTCAGCTTTTCACTATTGAGTATGAGGTTAGCTGTGGGTTTGACATATGTGGCCTTTATTATGTTGAGGTGTTTCCTCTATGTCCAGTTTCTGGAGAATTTTTATCATAAATGAATATTGGATTTTATCAAAAGCTTTTTCCACATTCTTTTATTCTTCAGTTTGTTAATGTGGTGTATCACATGGATTGATTTACATATGCTGAAAAATCTGTGGATCCATGGGATTAAGTCCCACTTGATCACAATGTATAACCCTTTTAATGTATTGTTGGATTCGGTTCACTAGTATTTCTTTTAGGATCTTTGCATCTACATTTATTAGTAATATTGACCTGTAATTTTGTTGTGATAGTGACCTGTATTTTGGTATCTTTAGTCTGGTTTTGGTATCACGGCAATTGTAGCTTCATAGAATGAGTTTAGATGTGTCCCTTCCTCTGCAATTTTTGGAATAGTTTCAGAAGAAACGGTATTAACTCTTCTTTAAATGTTTGGTGGAATTTGCCTGTGAAGTCGTCTGGTCCTGGACTCTTGTCTGCTGGGAGTTTTCAAATTATGGATTCAATTTCAGTACCTATGATCAGTCTCTTTATGCTTTCTATTTATTCCTAGTTCAGTCTTGGGAGATTTTACCTTTCTGGTAAAAAAGGTCCATTTCTTCTAGATTGTCCATTTTACTACCACATATTTATTCTTTGGTTTCTTCAGTGATTTATTGGTTGTTTAAGAGGATATCGTCCAGCCTCCACATATTTGTGTTTTTGCAGCTTTTTATTGTAGTTTATTTCCAATCTCATGGCACTGTGATCACAAAAGATGTTTGCTATGGTTGCAATTTTCTTAAACTTACCAAAGCTTGATTTGTGGCCTAGCGTGTGATCTATCCTACAAAATGTTTTATGTGCACTTGAAAAGAATGTATATCCTGCTGCTTTCAGCTGGAATACTCTATAAATATCAATTAAGTCTATCTGGTCTGATGTATCATTTAAAGTCTGTGTTTCCTTATTGATTTTCTGTCTAAATGATCTATCCATTGACATAAGTGGGGTCTTAAAGTTCCCCACTATTATTGTGTTATTGTCAATTTCTCCTTTTATGTCTATTAATATTTGCCTTATATATTCAGCTGTTCCTATGTTAGGTGCATTTATATTTACAATTGTTATATCATCTTAGATTGATCCTTTGATCAAAAAGGTAGTATCTTTTTTGTCTCTTGTAACANGGAGAGCAGCCCAAGGGGGGGGCACCGTGCTCCAGGGGAGAGCAGCCCAGGCCGGCTCCCTCCAGAGCCACTACAATGAGCCGAGATGCTGACTAGATGTCTAGCCTCTTCTTTATTAATCACACAGGCTTTCCTGTGGCTCCTGCCAACGCAGGACTCTCTACACCCTGCGTCAGAAAGATCCCCTGGAGAAGAGAATGGCAGCCCACTCCAGTATCTGTGCCTGGGAGGCCTCGTGGACAGAAAGGCCTGGTGGGCTGCAGACCATGGGGTCACGGAGAGTGAGATGTGACTTAGCAAACACACAACAACACACAGGCCCCCACGCACGTATTTTAACGTTGAAAACAGCGGGGTCTCCCCTGGTGGCTGGGTGGTGACGAACCTGTCTGCCAAGGCAGGAGACGCAGGCTCGCTGCCTGACCTGGGAGACTCCGTGCACCCCGGAGCCACTCAGCCCGCGTGGCGCGGCTCCCAAGCCTGAGCTCGAGGGCCTGGGGCTGCACCAGCGGGACCCACGCACCTCAGCTACCGAGGCCCAAACACTCGGAGCTTGCGCTCCACAGCAAGGGAGGTGCCCGCAGAGACGCCCGAGCACCACAACTAGAGAAAAGCCCAAGCGGCAATGAAAACCCAGCTCAGCTTCAGTGCAGTCTCGCTCAGTCGTGTCCGACTCTGCGACCCTGTGGACTGCAGCATGCCAGGCCTCCCTGTCCATCACCAACTCCCGGAGGTTACTCAAACTCACATCCATTGAGTCGGTACTGCCAAAAAAAAAAAGATAAATTTTTTCAAGAAGGTGGAATTTCCCTGGTGGCTCAAACGGTAAAGCATCTGCCTGCAGTGTGGGAGACCCGGGTTTGATCCCGGAAGATCCCTTGGAGAAGGAAATGGCAACCCACTCTAGTATTCTTGCTTGGCAAATCGCCATGGACAGAGGAGCCTGGTTGGGCTACAGTCCCTGGGGTCACAAAGAGTCGGACACAACTGAGCAAATTCACCTTCTTTTCTTTCTTTCAAAAACGTTGGGGAAAATAGGTCCTTTCAAAGGAGTGCAGAGCCGCCTCCTCTAAAGGAAGAAGGAAGTCAGAAGAGGCAGCAGCAGGACCCGGCTGCGTGCTATTTAAACAGGTCCGTCCAAATGAGCCTCTGGCGTGCCCAAGCCAAAGCTGACAGGGATCTGACAAGCGGGTCTCCAGTGTCAGAAATCTAAACCAACAGGTAAACCTACTGTAAACATCAACGCAAAAGCGGCTCCACACTGACACACAACCCTATCCTGTGTGCGCAGCGCAGGTGAGGAGACGGGGACAGGACGGAGCCGCTGTGACCACACACAGGAGGCCAGCGGGTGGCGACAGGGACCCCGAGGCCCAGGAGGAGGCACACCGTGCTCCCAGACCCAGAGCCCTCCTGGGGNATGGATCCTCAGTGTCCTACACAAAATCAAAGGGGTAATGAAATACAGTGAAATATTCTTTCCAATGTACATGACAAATGGCTCATTTTCATCATATTTAATGCACGTTGTTTAAATTGATTAGAAAAGGACAATAATTCAGTAAAAAATTGGACAAACATATGAACAGGCCATTCCTAGAAACAGAAATGTGTGTCGTATTAATATAGGAAAAGCTGAAAAACAGTTCAAAGCAACAATTAGCATTCTTATCTGTTAGTTCAGCAAAAAGTAAAATATATACCCCAAAGTTTTACTGTATACCACATCATTTTGATATGAATTTTTATGTACAATAAATAAATGTATGTACAATAAATGCATGAACCAATTAATTTCCAAATTCACATTTGCTGTGCTCCGAGTGGAAGTAGCCATGCTCGTAGCCCCATAAGTTTTCATATTTGTAATTACTTGCAAAGAGTATTGAGAAGCCCTGTAAATGTGCAACTATATAACACTGGAGTCTTCGTCACTTTTGAGGGGGTGATTTTGTTAAAGAATGACAAAACACAAAAAAGTATATAAATTACAAATATGTGGCTTGACGACTTCATGTGATGAACCCATCCAGGTAACCTGCCCCTGGATGAGGAACAAGACATTGCCAACCCCTGAGAAGCCCCCTTGGGCTCCTATCCAGCCACTGCATGTATATCCTGGAATCTATCACTGTAGTTCAGCTTTGTCTATTTTTCAGTGTTATCTTGATGAAAGTAGAAAGTATGTACTCTCTCACGTCTAGCTTCTTTTGTTCCAGATTTTGTGGAATCATCTGTGATTGTTCATGTTCTCCTTCCCTTTTGAACTGAGTTGGTTGTAAGAAAAACAGCTGAGCAGATTATGTGTTTGGTGACAGGTCGCATAGCAAACGTCATCTAATCTTCACAATGAATGCACAAGATCGGCACAGCGTTATTCCGTTTCTAAGTGGCTGGACCAAGGCTCCGTAATTTAAGTGGTATACTTACGGTTCCTTTTCCATCAGTCACAACTGGAGAGGAAGTCTGTGTAGAAAAAGAACACACTAAGATAACAAAATCTATAGCATGCACATCATATAACTTAGTCTGCCCAGGGTTAAGCTATAAATGCCTAAAGTATATCCCTTTGCTAAACTTTCTATTAGAAACAACAGATGACAACAACTGTGGAATAGAACCTTCCTCAATCCTTCCCAGGGAAGAAGGAATAAGATTGGTTACAAGGCACAAGAAATCAGAAATTCAGGTGAGAGCTTCGTTATTCACCCTGTGGATTTGCCATAATACATTTTACAACTCAAAAAGGCTTTATCCTGTCGCAAGTTCCCACACTCTTCCCAGCACACTTTGGGCCTACTTGTCCCCATTGCTAGAAAGGAAAAAATATAAATACCGGTGGAGCCAGGCTCTTTAAGTAGACCTTGGAGGAAGGAAGTGTGAGTCGCTCCGTCATGTCCAACTCTTTGTGACCCCATGGACGGTAGCTCACTAGGCTCCTCTGTCCATGCAAGAATAGTGGAGTGGGTTGCCATTTCCTCCTCCAGATTATCTTCCCAACCTAGGAATTAAACCCAGGTCTCCTGCATTGCAGGCAGATTCTTTACCATCTGAGCCACAAGGGAAGACTATTTGTTTCTTTTTTTTTTTTTAATTTATTTATTTATTTATTTTTTTAATTTAACTTTACAATNCGAGTCTAGACCCACGAGCGAAAGGAAATGTCCTGAAGGATCCACAGATGAAGAAGCAGCTGAAAGGCGGCCTCCAGGGAACAGAGGTCCCACGGGGGCCTGGGGTGGACGGACCTCCCAGAGAGAGAGCGCTGAGAGTGGGCGACGCAGTGCCAGGTAACACAGAGTCCAGTGTGCCCGATGCGGGGCGGGGGTGGGGGGGGTGCCCCTCATACAACCAAGGAATATTCACAGGACCACAGGATGCAAGCTCTCACTGCAGGAGGTGGGCAGAGTGGCACGTGTGCATGCCTCGGCTGAGTCCCCAGCCTGGGAAGTCGGGGACATGAAGACCCAAAGCGAGTGGGAACCAGTCAGGAAACACCAAGAGACACACGGCCCTCAGCACAGCAGCCGCGGCCCGCAGCCCACCTGGATCAGCATGTGGCAGATGTCCACGTGGCCAGCCTCCGCCGCCGCGTGCAAGGGCGAGCGCTTGTTCTGATGTTCCATCTTGAAGTTGGGGTCGATCCCGTCAACTGCAAGCAAAGGAGAGGCGCCGATCACCATCAGGTGCGACCCCAGCACCACGCCTAACTCATCAGGCGGGACCTCCACGCCCAGGTGGGCCCGTCTAGGGGGCAGGTCCCGGGGGACGGCAGGGCGCGACCCCCACGCCCAGGCGACCCTTCCAGGGGGCAGGTCCCGGGGGACGGCAGGCAGGCTGCGGTCAAAGGCCCCAGCACCACGCCTAACTCTGGGCCTCTGGCTCTCCCGTGTCCCCCAGCCGGCCTCTGTCCCAACATGAGGCTGGAGGGGCCCCAGGATGGACGCTCCATGGGAGCAGAACCCCCAGGCCAGGACCTAAGGGGAGGCGATTGCTGAGCGCAGCTCCCAGCCTGGCATGGACACGGGCCATGAGGTTAATTAATCCCAGAACAGTGAAGCGACCTCAGTACTACACAAGGTCTAACAGGAAAATGATAAAAATTTCCACTTTGGTCAACATAAAATAAAACCTTTTCTCCCCCAGAACAAACTGCTACGCTTGTTTCTTGACTTCCCAGCAAGTGAAGAGATTCCATATCCACCTTCTCCGGCCCAGAAGTCAAGCCTAAGCCGTGAGCTCAGAAGCAAAACGCTGCCTGATCCTCAGCACCCGGCGGGTCAGAACCACAGCGGCAGGAGGTCGCTGACAGCACGGGTGTCCCGGGCTGCTCGCTGCACAGAAGACACAGGCGCGTCCACACAGCACGAGCCCGGCCCGCTGACTGTGCCCCTACTGACTCCACAGCACTTCTTAGCAATCACACGCCTCATTCCTGCTAATTCCAGGCAAACACCCCCACCGCCGTGACTGATGGGGCAGGAACACGCTGAACCCGGGGGCAGCCTATGCGCACCAGCCAGAGCAGCGGGACGGGGCGGGACACGGCGGGCCCACGAGGGCAGAGGCGCACTGCCCACCTACCCAACATGAGCAGCACCTTCTGCAGCTCCCCTTGCCGCGCTGAGAAGTACAGCTGCTTCGGGTGGAAGCGGAGCTTCTTGGGTCTGTGGAGAGAACATGGGTCAGTGGTGCACACAGCTCCCCCACCACACACGTGCAAGCAGACACACACACACAAACACACACACACGCACACACGCACCCACACACCCCACCTGCAGGCTGGGGAGGTCTGGCTGAGGGCCTTATGCCCAGCCTTCAAGGTGAAGGATGTCACATCCACCAGGCGTCTCACGATAAAAACACTAAAAGCGCGTGACCATCTCCTTCACCTACGCGTGGGAACGGTTCCTGAGGCCTCGGCGTTCCACACGGGGCACAGAGCAGGCTGCTGCTCTGCAGCGTGAGGCCGAGGGACCGCTGAGGTGGTGGGGCAGGGTATCCCACCCAGCTACACCCGCCCTGCTCAAGTAGAGTCTGGGCATGGTGAGGGGCAGGGCTCCCAAGTCACTGTGAGACCAGGGCCAGACGCCAGGCTGGAGGTGGACAGAGAGCCGAGGGGGCTCGGGACCGTGTCCCATGACACAACCACCCAAGGACAAGACGGGACCCGGTCACTCCGGGAGGAGCCACCCTGCCTGGCTGCAGCCCTGACCGCAGGCCCTGCGCCCGGGGCCACCCGAGCCCGGGGCCACCTGAGCAGTCAGGGGTCGGGGGCGCCAGGCCCTCCTGCAGACACGCAGGCGGGCTGCAGGAGCTGGGAGCCGCAGGCAAGACCAAGAGGGCGCCTGCTCCAGACCCGCCCTCACAGACGAGCAGCCTCCAAGCAGCGGCGGCCTCCGGCCCTGAGGTCAGGGCTCCGGTGGGCAGCGTCTGGGAAGCCTCGCCGGCCTCCGGGACTGCCCTCACCACACCTTCAGGGGGTGTGCCATGACAGGCTGCAGCTGGTTTCCATGGTTTCCAGAGTAACCCGGAAGTGCACCCACAGCCCTCAGGGTGGCTCTGGCAGCTCCTGGGAGCGCCCGCACCCGGGAGGTACACAGCGGGGACGGGGGGCCTCCGCGCACACAGACGCTGGCGGACGGGGTCAACATAAAATAAAACCCAGCCACGCAGTGGGGGCCTCGTGCAGGAGGACTGGGGGGACGGAGGCTGCAGGAAGGGCTTACTTCTCGGAGTCCAGGGCGATGAGCGCGCTCTCCAGGGTCTCCTTGCCAGGCCCCTGGGAGAGGCCCGGCGCCGGCTTCCCCAGCCCCGCCAGCCCCGCGGGGTCGCATCCCTCGGGCACCTGGGGGGCCAGGCTCTGCGACTTCTCCTCCTCCGAGAGCAGGGGGCCAGCAGCGCTTCGGGGGGAGGAAATAAGCGGGATTCTGAGTTTCAGAGACATGCAAACTTCCCCCTCTTATGAAAACCGATGAACACACAAAACAGGATCCCCTCAGACCCCCAACTGTGCTGTTCCTCCGACACAGAAAATGACCTTGGGCTCACCGACTGCCTGCTCCGAGCCAGGAGGGAGGCGCCCAGACACAGACCAAACCCCCAGGAAACAGAGGACACTCGTAAGTGAGGGCAGCCTTTCCTGGACTTCTGGACAAATGCTCAAATTTGCTTTAGAGAATGATCTCCAGGTTGAATCTCAAGTTCACTGCCTGACCAACACAAGGAACACCTTGGAATTTTGACTCAAAGAGCAATTCACAAAAATATGATGGCATCAACACCATCCCAATACCAAGTTCTGAATGTTTACAACTTGAGCCTCTTAACCGTCAGCAGATTTTCAGTCACAGGTTAGGGTAGGTCGTGAGTCTGCTGCTGTTTTGAAGGCTCTCCTTCACCCTGGCTTCCAGCTGGACAGGCTGGTAAGGACAAGGCTTCTGACACCTTTTCTTAACTGATCATCTGGCCGACTGACTCCAATTAGCTCTATGAGTTCTTCAGTATTTCCACCTAATTCTTTTAAGAAGAAAACTATATGTTTGCAATACAAATCCTTCTCTTGTAGACTGTTTCTTGTGTGTTCAGCTAGGGCGTCCAAAACGTAACACAGGAACAGCAGACTACACAGCAGCTGATGCTAATGTTCCACATCGTACATGTACACAGGTACCCGCAGACAGGGACAGGCGCAGGCACCGCTGTCTCAGGGAGCACTGTGCTTCAGCACAGAACGCTGACACACGTCGCCGAGGACGGGGTGACACAGGTCCACACACAGGCGAGCGAGTGTGCAGAGGGGCGTGCGCAGCGCAGTGGGCGGACCCAGGCCCCGCGCCCCCAGCCTCTGGGGTGAGAGCTCCGGGCGGCCCCCGCGTACCTGCCCGTGGTGGTGTCGGCCCTGCCCTCCGCGGCGCAGCTCTGCTCCTGCCCGGGGGCCAGGGTCGCCGTGGACGTCGTGTCCGCCTTTGCGATGGTCACCTCTTTGGCCTTGGAGGTCTCCTCCCCACAGTGGGGACAGTAGCTGGCATTATTGACTCGAGAGGCACAGGCTTTGTGGAAACGGTGAGAAATGCTGCTCTCAGGCTGACATTCCATAAAATTACCCTAAAGAGAGGGGGCAACAAGTCATTCTAACTGGGACTAAAACGCAGAAAGGCAAGTGAGCCCGAGGCTCAGGCACACGCGGGGCAGGAGGCCCGCGTGCGGAGGGGAGACGGCCTGCGGCCCTGCGCCCTCCCGAGGCGTGTCCACTCGCGCCCTGCTGGAAGCAGAGAGCATCCCCACCAC
>SJYV01047792.1:0-24524 GCA_006410875.1 Neotragus pygmaeus | reverse complement strand
CAACAGTTAGAACTGGACATGGAACAACAGACTGGTTCCAAATAGGAAAAGGAGTACGTCAAGGCTGTATATTGTCACCCTGCTTATTTAACTTCTATGCAGAGTACATCATGAGGAACGCTGGACTGGAAGAAACACAAGCTGGAATCAAGATTGCTGGGAGAAATATCAATCACCTCAGATATGCAGATGATACCACCGTTATGGCAGAAAGTGAAGAGGAGCTAAAAAGTCTCTTGATGAAAGTGAAAGAGGAGAGTGAAAAAGTTGGCTCAAAGCTCAACATTCAGAAAACGAAGATCATGGCATCTGGTCCCATCACTTCATGAGAAACAGATGGGGAAATAGTAGAAACAGTGTCAGACTTTATTTTTGGGGGCTCCAAACTCACTGTAGATGGTGACTGCAGCCATGACATTAAAAGACGCTTACTCCTTGGAAGGAAAGCTATGATCAACCTAGATAGCATATTCAAAAGCAGAAACATCAGGGTGAATAGAGCCTGCTCATCCAGATCTACTCCCAGAAAGAGGTGAAAATGCAGGACATAGAAGGAGCAAAGCAAACAGGACACTACTTTCCCCATCAAAAAGCACTGAAATGGAGCGAGACAGCTATGAGATTTAAAATGAGGACACAAGTTAGCATCCTCGAATATTACCTGCTTGCTGTATGATACTGGGCTGTTTCCTAAACTCTCTTGAGTATCATTTTTTCTCAAATGTAAACTGGGAAATATGCCTTCTTAAAGAATTCAATCAAAGAATGCTCACGAACTTATATGTTAAACTGTGTGCCATAGGCTTATTCAACATCCCTATCAGATGCAATAGGGAAGATCAACTTTGTAAATTGCAGAAGTATAAAAGCTGAGAGACCTGCTACAGGTCACTGAGGTCTAGAAACATGCGACTTCCAAGGACTTTAGGATTCTGTTAAATACATTTTTCAATCTTTTGTTCTTGAAGCAGTTTGTATGTGTGTGTTTGCGTTCAGTTGCATCTGACTCTTTGAAATCCTATGAACTGTAGCCCACCAGGCTCCTCTGTCCATGCAATTTTCCAGGCAAAAACTGGAATGGTTTGCCATTTCCTCCTCCAGGTTACCTTCCTGATCCATGGATGGAACCCACGTCCTTCATGTCTCCTGCATTACACACAGATTTTTTACCGCTGAGCCATTAGGGAAACTGCTGCTGCGGCTGCTATGTCACTACAGTCATGTCCGACTCTGTGCGACCCCATAGACCACAGCCCACCATGTTCCTCTGTCCCTGGGATTCTCCAGACAAGGACACTGGAGTGGGTTGCCATTTCCTTCTCCAATGCATGAAAGTGAAAAGTGAAAGTGAAGTTACTCAGTCGTACCCGACTCTTAGCGACCACGTGGACTGCAGCCTACCAGGCTCCTCCATCCATGGCATTTTCCAGGCAAGAGTACTGGAGTGGGTTACCATTGCCTTCTCCATTAGGGAAGCAGTTTGTATCAAATACAATTAACCAGCAAATTTTAGGAGCAAAAGGAATAATAAAGGCATACGTCAACATACCTAACCTCTTGCAAATCACAATTCCAAATCATATTTTTACTAAGCAATGGGGGAGGTGTTTTTTTTTCCCCTGGAAAAACCCCACCAGCCACAATCTGGACTGTGCCTGGAGTTTCAGATGCTGTGTAGAACATAATTACATTATAAAACATGAGCCTGCCTCCCCTCTGAGCAGCTTTATTGCATATTTATGCCTCTGGCTCCACAGTGCTTCTGAGACAGGAGATATGCTTGTTTACTGTTTGGACTGACTCCATTGCCACTCACCTGTGCTGAGCTTAATCTGGCAGCCACCTTCTGAGCTCAGTAAAGCTTTTTTTTTTTTAAATCCAGGAAGAGGCTGGGGAGTCTGCATAAATCCAAAGATGCCACATCAAGCATTGGCAGGAAGAGTGTACCAAGCTCTGAGGTCTTTCCATAGCTTGCAGGATCAAAAATGCCAGGGCCATATCGCAGGTGCACAGCATTACAACAGACCACCGCCAAAATCGCACATGCTGATGAGAAAGCCTGAAGGTTGGCAGAGTTCGGGGAGCAATTTTTCTTCCACTCATCTCCACTCACCTTTTCTGGGGAACCAACAGGGAGATGTTGGATGTGACTATTAATGAATCAGGACACACTTTATTGGTCGTAAAGCACATTTGTCATGGCAATTTACATGAGTTAGCACCACGTTTCCAAAACTTGCTAAAAAATCTAGCAAGCATTCATTTTAATGAGCAAACACACCCAGAATGACTTATATTTTTAATGGTATTTATTATATATCATAAACACGCTATTACTTTAAATAATGGGACCATTTGCAAACTGAAAAAAAAATAATAATGTGTTCATCATTAGAGCAAGAAAGAATCTTAGGAGACACCCACTCCAGGAACTCTTACTCTGTTGGATATAGAAGAAATTGTAGTGGTATTCACCCTAGCTCGAAGGAAGTGAGGAGGTTTGCATCTCAGCCAAGGTCCTGGAAGCCTGGAATGAGAAGGACAGGCCCTTGAATTATAGAAAGCAGAATCCAAGAGAAGAAATCAGCTTTGACAGATATGTAACCAAGTTCTCAATGCTTAGGAGCTAGAAAGAAGAATGTAAGTCATGGGCAGAGATGGGGAATAATGCACCAGAGCAAGAAGGCAACATGAAGAGCGGGCAGAAGACGCTGCAGAGACTGCGTGAGTGGCTGAAACCTCCACTTGGCGCATGTTATACTAGATCAGGGTGGCAGGAAGTTCTGCCAACTTGGACTTGGTCTTTTCATAAAAACTGTTAATAAGACCCTGGCTCTCATTACACCTGTCCACCTGCGTTGGAATCAACTGATTTGATGTGATTTCTCTCTCTAGGACTTTCTGGAATGCTAACATCTTTTCTCTTCTACATTTTTACTAACTGCTCATACTCTCAGCTCCTGCCTTTCTGAGGATCTATGGAGCATGATGATTTAAGGACAGAGATTCTTGGTTCAAATCACAGACTGACGTCTATTGGCTGTTTTCCCTTGGGAGACTTGCTTAACCTCTGTGTCCTGTGCACTTATAAGATGGGAACAATGATAACTATCTTCAGAGTTAGTGTGAAGATTGAGTTAAAATATGCCAGGCTCTTAAAACAGTGTGTGAAAGTTAATGAAAGCTATTTAGGTGTCTCTAATACTTATTGATATTCATTATGTATCTTCTCCTCCTCTATTGTCTAGGGTTAGCCACGTGGAGGAAAGCAAGAATAACAAGCTGAGATTTAAAATAAAAATCAGAAAGAAAGAAAGAAATGTTAACAGAACTTCCAGCTGAATATTGTTGATTCTTTTTTTTTTAGTGTGGCATTTTGAAATAAGGGATAATTAGGCACATTGGTATGAATAAGTAGAATGCTTTTGAATGCAAACTGGCACAAGTGTTTTAAATTGGAGACTCAAATCATATGAACAATATCACCATCATTAATGTGATTTTTCAAAATTTGTGATCAGTTCTATTTCTCAGAGAGAAGTTCTGAATAAAGAAAAGTACAATTGCTTATTGATTTGCACATTCATTGCGTTCTAGGAGATTCAATGTATGATAAAAAATGAATAAAATCTTCTTGGGGATTTTATGAAAAATAGGCCTACTTTCTGGGTCTGTACAATTATAATCAGGTTTTATACTTACATGAATGATGGCAAAGTCATGCAAAGCACAGAACAATTCAGTATTGTGTGGGAAGGACCATCCAATACCTTGCAGGATACTTCCTGGGCCCTGCCTTATAAATACCAGTAGCTCTCTTCCTTCATTCATCATGATAATCAAAAAAAAAAAAAAAATCAGCACAAATTTTCAAAATACCTCATAAGGTAAAGCATTGACCTGGTAAAGATTGATCAGGACTGGGAGGAATTTACAGGCAGCATGAAAGCCACAAGCATTTGCCCAAGGAGTTTATACAGAGTAATAAGGAACCAGAAACAAAACCCAGAGAAATGTGAAATCCAATGGATAAGAAAAGGTGAATAGCAGCCTGCAAGGGCTAGGTAGAGACAGGTAAAGGAGCAGGACCAAGGTCCAAGGAGAAGAAGAAAATAAGGTTTTCTAAAGAAAGTAGTTAACAGTATCAAATGGATAAGGTCGATCAGGTAAAATGAGGGACTGTTGTAATTCCACTGAATCTGAAAATTAAGAGGTCATTTCTGAATGCTGGAGACTGCCAGCGCTGCTTTTGTTGGTAGAGAATACATTGTAGCCCATTTGAAATTGGGCATCAAGGACTGGAGAGAGTTTGCGATCAACTCTTTCTGAAAGCCTAAAAGAGTGAAGTGGCATAGGGGATGACAATAGGTATGCCTCGCCGGATCAGCCCACTAGGGTTTTAACTCATATTCTTTCATGTTTCTTTAAGTATGTGACATGTTCTGTAACAAAGCAAGGCAGACAGTCTGAACATCAAAGATTATTGTTAGTTAAGGAAAACCAGATATCTTAAGGGAGCTTCCCAGGTGGTGCTAGTGGTAAAGAACCCACCTGTTTCTTTAAGGATATGAGTTAAACCTTTACCTTTCCATGTGTGTAAAATGCAGAGCAATGGCTGACTTCAAGCAAAACTGCAGATGTATTTTTATTTGTTTTTCAAATAAAGATGTTTCAGATTTAAACAAGAGACACGTTTGCTTAAATATGTTCCACAAAGGGAGGGAAAATGAATGTATGTAGACCTTACCCTCTTCTTGAAGTCCCTGTCAATATTTTTAGGCATGTTCAGGATAGAACCATAGGTCATGTAAACAATAGCACTTTTTTTTCCTATTTCCCCCACCATTTGCCAATATGGCATATTTTCTGTTTCTTTCCAGGAGAAAGAGACCACCATTGTGTCTGAAACCATTAGGGCTTCTCCCCGCGTCTATGCACAGCCTCAGAAATGTCAACAAGCTTCTGCGCTGTGGAGAATCTGTTTGTCAATGTTTGTCTTCAGTCTTGCAGTTGAAGTAGCACAGAAGAGCATCCTCAGAATATTATTTTAAGGATGGAGGAGACTTGAACTTGTGTATATGCTAAAGCAGGCAAGGTCAAGAGGCTGACAGAATGGTAGTTAAAGTGGTTAACTGTTCGAATAAGAACTTCAACAAGGCTGTAGGGAAGGGATCCAAAATATCCCTCTTAGATAGAAGGAGAGACCCTTTTTCCTTTCAGAGAAGGAAAGAAGAAAATTATAGTTATGGCTATGGTGAGTGGGGGATGGGGAGATGAGATTTCACAGAAGCTCATCTAGAGACCTATACTGCTGAGGATGCTTTAACAGCTTCCCAAGAAAATTTCAGTTCAACAGTATGTAAAAGAGAAGAGCAAATTCAGCTGCCATGTTGGATCTGTTTCTTAAATTTTTGCTTTTCACTGCTTTTGTTATTATGCTGCTGTTGCTGCTGCTAAGTCACTTCAGTCATGTCCGACTCTGTGCGACCCCATAGACAGAAACCAGTCAGGTTCCCAGGACCCTGGGATTCTCCAGGCAAGAATACTGGAGTGGGTTACCATTTCCTTCTCCAATGCATGAAAGTGAAAAGTCAAAGTGAAGTCGCTCAGTCGTGTCTGACTCCTAGCGACCTCATGGACTGTAGCCTACCAGGCTCCTCCATCCATGGGATTTTTCCAGGCAAGAGTACTGGAATGGGGTGCCATTGCCTTCTCCTTTGTTATTATAATCATACCTAATGGCCTGCCTCTGGAAACCCTACCCCTCTGTCTGGCTGCTAAAGTGCCTTTGTTCAGCTCCCAGAAAATTCCACCCTGCCCACCTCTGAATGGCTACAGAAAAGAAATTATCATCCCCTCCCCGCAGTGCTGGCCATACTGGCCCTTTTACTTTACTTCCTCACCTCCTCCCTGCTTTGTTCTATAAAAGAAATTAGCATCTATTCCCCATAAGATTTTTTTTTTTTTGGTACCGTAGTCTGCCATATTATCAGTCTGATGGCTTTCCAAATACTGTTGCTATTCCTTGTCTCAACACCTCATCACCCAGTTTATTGGCCTTTTGTGTGGTAAGTAGAGTGAGCTTGGACTCAGTAACAAGTAAAGATATTAATTATCTCATTTCAGAGGTAAAAAAAATAGTCCAGACTTAGATAATAGTCATGTGAAATAATTACTAGATTATCTGAAAGATGATCCTGAAACCTCACCCTTAGTTGCTAAGAAAACAGGTTGGCTGGAATGAGGGAATGGAGGGTGGTTGCTACCTTCCAAGTGGGAAGAGCAGTACCCAAGCTGACGCCTGTGCAATGGGACCATGGGATCCCTTCCACAGCACTCCCAGGAAAATTATGTAAACCAGTAGCTTTCAATAGATAGTCCACGGACCAGCAGAGCAGCTGCATCACCTGGGAACATGTTAGATATGCAAATTCTCAAACCACCTCTTAGACGACTGAATTAAAAGCCTTCAGAGTTTAGTCATCTGTATCCTAATGAGCTACTGTTTGGAAACCGCTGCTATAAACAGCTAAAACCCTAATCCAGATGCAAGGACCAGATTATTGAGGATTTCGAAAGCAATTATAAAGACTTTAGGGAGATAAGCAGAAGACTAGCTCTGGGTGATCCCCATGTCATGTTGTTAGTAGCCACCCTCCTGGAACCATTTCAAATGAATCTTCAAATTTAATTAGGAAAAATGAAGGTTGCTGGGTTTGGGCAAATGTAGCACAAAATTTGATCAACCACAAGGATAATCACAAGAGCATTGCAGAGACAATGTCTTAAAGGGCATGCTGATTCAACTACCTGATAATTTGCCTCGAGACCCTAAGCTCAGACATTCCTTATGGTATGAGAATATGAGGCAGACCTAGACTGGCAGGCCAGCTCTGCCTTGGACTAGCTGTGAGACCTGGTACATCTTAACAGCTCTGAACATCACTTTCCTCATAAAGTTCATGCATGCTGAACTCTTAAAGTTACTGTTTAAAAAAGGATGTGTATAATATACCTAGTGCAGTGTTTGAGGTATTATAATAATGTAATGAATAATAACCAAATTGCTCATCATGGTGTGGTTTTTGTTGCGAGTCTTGTGGTTGATGGAGCCTGCTCTGGGTGTCATGCTGAAGCTACAAGGAATATGATACTAGATGAAGGAGGAGTATAGAAAATTGGTAAGAAATAACAGGCCGGGAGAGAAGGGCCACAGAAAAGACTTCCAGGAACATGATCCTTGAGATACACCTCAATGGATGAGTGGAGAGAGAGAAGAGGCATGTTAAAGGGTGACTCAGAGCTTAGGGTTCCACATGAAGACAGGCACAAAGGCTGAAGACAAGTCTGCCTTCTTGGGATTGTTCATTAAGTGCAACTCCGCTGAGGAGTAGGATTCATGTCAGAAGAGGATGAGACGAATCTGAAATCTAAGCCAGGGACCTTGTCATGAAGATTCTACTTGGCTGAACTAAAGCATCAGAGGCGTTTGAAGAAATGGGAGAGTACATTGATGAGTTTTCTTTCAGCAGAGCAAGGAAACCTGCTTTAGCAACCCTACGCAGGCTATGAGAGTGTAAACGGGTGTAGCTACGAAAAACAGTATGGATGTTTGTCAGAAAACTAAAAACAGAATTACCACGTGATCCAGTAATCCCACTCCTGGAAATATACCTGGACACAACTATGATTCAGAAACATACATGCACCCCTGTTTTCCTAACAACACTGTTCGTAAGATCCAAAATATGGAAACAACCTAACCTAAAAGTCCACCAATAGATGAATGCATAGAAAATGCACAGTACATGCACAATGGAATACTACTCAGCCACAAAAAAGAATGAAGTAATGCCATTTGTAGCAACATGGATGTAACTAAAGATTGTACTAAATGAAATTATAAAGAGAATGGCAAAACACCATAGTTACCACTTATGTGTGGAATCTAAATTTGGCACAAATGAACCTATCTATAAAACAGAAACAAACTCATAGACATGCAGAACAGACTCGCTGTTGCCAAAGGGGAAGATGATGACTGGAGAGAGAGAGACAGACTGAGAGTTTGGAGTTGGTAGAGGCAAACTATTACATTTAGAATGGATAAACAACAGGTCCTACTGTATAACACAGGGAACTATATTCCATATCCTGTGATAAACCATTATGAAAAAGAATATAGAAAAGAATGTCCATGTGTGTATAACTGAGTCCCTTTTGATGTGCAGCAAAGATTGACACAACATTGTAAATCAGCTATACTTCAAAAAATAAAATAGAACAGGCTAAAGGGAGTAAAACTTACTGAAATGGAAAAGATCCATGAAATTCAGGGATGTGTTAGGAACTCATTAGAATAAATCACTCCCACATTCTTGCTTGGAGAATCCCATGGACAAAGGAGCTTGGCAGCCTACAGTCCATAAGGTCGCAGAGTCAGACACTACTGAAGTGACTTAGCACAGCACAGCACAGAATAAATCAAGGTAACAAAGATGAGGGCTTGAGTGAGGCCATAGGAGTAAAGTAAGAGAATGTTTTAAGAGATTGTAATGGAAAATAATGTCTCAATAGATAACAGAAACATCATGATCAAGACTTTCCACATTAAGAAAAAAGAATATATGTAAGAGATTCTTTGAGCACATCATATGTGATGTACCAGGAAGCAAGGAACCAAGGTTCCTGAGTGTAAGATATCATGGTATCACTAGGAGAAAAAGCCACACAATTTGACACAAATTGACACAATTTGGACACAATTTGAGCATGCCACTGTGTGCATGCATGCTTAGTTGCTCAATCATGTCCAAGTCTTTGTGACCCCACAGATTTTAGCTTGCCGGGCTCCTCTGTCCATGAGCTTTCCCAGGCAAGAATGCTGGAGTGGGTTGCCATTTCCTTCTCCAGGAATCTCCCTGACTGAGGGCCTGAGCCCAAGTCTCTTGTGTCTTCTGGACTGGCAGGTAGATGCTTTGCTGTGAGCCATCAGGGAAGGTCCAGCAGTGGCTAGATGCTGGAACAGAAGGAAGAGGCTCTAGTGAGAAAAGATCTGGAAAAAAACTACACTTGACCCAAAACCCAAATTCCCAGGATAAAGTCCCAACTTGGTCATTGCCTTGAGAGTTAGTGGCCTGGAGCAAGTCACTGACCCCTTCTGGACTAGTTTATCCCTCTATATAAATAATAAAATTGGAAGTGAAGATATAAGGAAATGACCCAAGGCCATGCTCCTCCAAACACAGTTTACACCTGCAAGCTGGCGCACTGAAAGTTACGGGATAAGCAGGGTGCAATTTTCTAGAAAACCTACTTTTTTCCTGATAACTAATTCAAAGCATTATCCTTCTACAAAATGAACATAGATTACTTTAGCATAAAATACAAATATGCATATATTTTAAAGATAAAACACAAAGCCTCAAAGACATATCTGGCTTGAACAGTGTGATAGGCAGACTTCGAAGATGGTCTCAGTGATCTCCACCTCCTGGTGTCTGTGTCTGTGTGTAATCTCCTCCCCTTGAAGGATTGCCAGACCTAGTGACTTTTCTCTAGAGAATAGAATACAGACTTTTCTATAGAGGATAGAAATGTGATGGGATAACATATCTGACAGTAAGTTATTTGTAAGAGATTGTGAGTCTCCTTCTCTGTCTTCCTCTCTCTCCTCAATGATGAAGCCAGGTGCTGTGTTGTCAGCTGCCGTATTGAGAAGCCCACATGGCAAAAATGGACCAGCAAGGATCTTAGGTCTCAGGGTCTCAAGAATCTTAGATCTAAAGATCTAAGGTCTCAGCCACACCACCCGTGAGGAACAACACACTGCTGATAATGGTGCAGGTGGGCTTAGAAGTATTATCTTCCACATTTGACCCTTGACTTGAATGAAACCATAGTTGATCCACTGTTTGTGAGACACTGGATACCCTGGCTAAACTCTTTCTGGATCCCAGGCCCACCAGAACAATGAGACAATACAGGTTTGTTTCTGGTGTAGTTTGTTATAATGCAATGGGTAGCTAATAGAAAAGGGATCACTTGAAGTTGTGGCCAGAGATACACATTGAAGTAGCCTCTCCTTTGCCTCTGCCTTTAGTAGCACTTGGTGGCAATGTCTAAGAAACACCCTTAAGAAGAACAACCATTAGGGACTTCCTTGATGGTCCAATGGCTAAAACTCCATGCTCCCAACGCAGGAGGCACAATCCCTGGTCAGGGAACCAGATGCCACATGCCACAAGTAAGACCTGGTGCAGCCAAATATGTGATTTTTTTTAAATGAGCAATCTTTAAAGGAGTGAGGATGGGAAGAGGGGTGTTTCATTTTAAGTGTTAACACTCAGATTTCAGTTTAGAATGCAAGCTTCTCTGGGTCCAAGAAATATTCAGAAGCTAAGCAATTTGCCCGAGATTTCCTGGTTGATTAGTGATGAACTGGAACTAAATCCAAGTCTTCTGATACCCACATAGTCTTCTACTAAATGACCCTGAGCCTTGCTCTAAAAGTCACATATATGATTGGACAAGTGAATAATGTTATATATGATATATACCGGGGCTCCCCTGGTAGCTCAGATGNGATTAGTGATGAACTGGAACTAAATCCAAGTCTTCTGATACCCACATAGTCTTCTACTAAATGACCCTGAGCCTTGCTCTAAAAGTCACATATATGATTGGACAAGTAAATAATGTTATATATGATATATACCGGGGCTCCCCTGGTAGCTCAGATGGTAAAGAATCTGCCTGCTATGCAGGAGACCTGGGTTCAATCCCTGGGTCAGGAAGATCCCCTGGAGAAGGGAATGGCTACCCACTCCAATATTCTTGCCTGGAGAATTCCAGGGACAGAGGAACCTGGTGGGCTACCATCCATAAAGTTGAAAGATCCAGACACAGCTGAGTGACTTACGCTTTCAGTTGGGCTTCTCTAGCGGCGTAGACAGTAAAGAATCTGCCTGCTATGCAGGAGACATGGGTTCAGTTCCTGGGTCAGGAAAATCCTCTGGAGAAGGGAATGGTTATCGACTCCAGTATTCTTGCCTAGAGAATCCCATGGAGAGAGGAGCCTGGTAGGCCACAGTCCATGGCATCGCATATAGTCAGACATGACTGAGCGAATAACACACACACACACAATGTATACACAAAACTATAATCAGTATCCTTACTAAATCCACAAATCCTTTTCTAGACATTTGCTGGTTTACTTATTAGTTTGAGACTTCTGAATGCAGGGTTGTCTCTCTCTCTTTTCTGTTTGTATTCAGTAACTCCTAAAGGACACTATCAAGAATCTTTGGATGATGATCTCAGAATGTTGAATTGAAAACATTTCCCAAAGCCCCAAGACATATTTCAGCGCTCACCTCCAGATACCATTGTTGCATGGCCGCCCAAGATAAGGCTGGCCCTATTTTATAATTCAACTTTACTTCTGGCCAGAGGGAGTGAAGCAGAACATCATAAACCCAGTCAATGGAATGTTCTTCCACCCTAAGGACAATCTGTAGAGAAATGATATGGTGAATGCGGACAGACAGTCCCTGCTTTTAAAGGACAGAGAGTTCTTGGAAAAGCCAATGCAACCCTCACAGCAACTATAATTGCTGTGGATACCCAGGGAGCCGGGGCAGAGCTGCTGTTTTTGCTTCCACTGTGGCTGCTGCTGCTGTTCTTGTTGTTACATCCCTGCCTTTGTTGCTGTTCTTTTAAAGGCCCCTTGCTCTTGGTGGGTGTCCTTCAACCACCTTGGAATGCCTTAATAATGGGGAGCCTGATGCTATTTACCTGTGTGTTCCATTTGTCAGAGTGATCTAGATTATGAAGCTGCTGCTGCTGCTGCTAAGTTGCTTCAGTAGTGTCCGACTCTGTGTGACTCCATAGACGGCAGCCCACCAGGCTCCCCTGTCCCTGGGATTCTCCAGGCAAGAACACTGGAGTGGGTTGCCATTTCCTTCTCCAATGCATGAAAGTGAAAAGTGAAAGTGAAGTCGCTCAGTCGTGTCTGACTCTTCGCGACCCCATGGACTGCAGCTTACCAGGCTCCTCCATCCATGGGATTTTCCAGGCAAAAGTACTGGAGTGGGGTGCCATTGCCTTCTCCAGATTATGAAGCAGTAACAAACAATCCCCAAACCCCTATAAGATGAAACAGCAGAAATATATGTCAGGTTCATACTAACTGTTTATCAAGGATTAGCTGGAGGCTGCTCTGGGTTATTCTCACTCCAGAGCTGAGGCTGTCGGAGCAGCCCTCTCTAAACCCTTGCAGATTGTGGTGGTAAAGATAAAGGCCACACAGCAATTGTGAACTGGCTCCGAAGGGTTTTCCCTGAAGTGATACACCAGTGTTTTATTGGCCAAAGGAAGTCACATAGCCATATCTAACTACAAGGGGAAAGAAAAGTGCAGTCTTAACATATGCCCAGGAGGATGAGAATTACAATACTTTGAGGGGTTTCAATATCTACTAGACACATGTATGCAGGCTTAGTTGCCAGTCAAGTCATGTTTGACTCTTTGCAACACCATGAACTGCAGTCTGACAGGCTCTCTGTCCATGGGATTTCCCAGGCAGGCATACTGGAGTGGGTTGCCATTTCCTTCTCCAGAGTATCTTCCTGACCCAGGGTTTGAGCCCACATCTCCTGAAATGGCAGGTGGATTCTTTACCACTGAGCTACCCGGGAAGCTCTACCAGACACATACCCTCAGGATAAGGTTATATTGCTTTGTGTGATCAGTCACTCAGTCATCTCCAATTCTTTGTGATGCCACTGACTGCAGCACACCTGGTTCCTCTGTCCTTCACTATCTCCTAGAGTTTGCTTAAATTCATGTCCACTGAGTCGGTGATGCTATCTAACCATCTCATCCTCTGTGGCCCCCTTCTCCATTTGCTTTCATCTTTCCCAGCATAAGGATCTTTTCCAGTGAGTTGGCTCTTTGCATCAGGTGACCAAAATACTAGAGCTTCGGCCTTAGCATCAGTCCTTCCAATGAACATTCAGGGTTGATTTCCTTTAGAATTGACTGGTTTGATCTCCTTGTGGTCCAAGGAACTCTCGAGAGTCTTCTTCAGCACCACAGTTCAAAAGCAGTCAGAAGCCTGTTACCTTTGCCAACGTTCTAATAATAACAAAACTAAAAAAAGAAAAGAAAAGAAAAAAACTCTTAGCTAACATATTCTCTCAAGAGGTGATGTGATTAACCAGTATTTTCTTCCTGCCACTCCCTACCTGGACTTGGACTAGAAAGTTGAGAGTTTAAGACAAGAGGTCTGAGTACCCTTTTTCTTCTCTTTTCCCTTTGTTTAAATAGAGTGATGTGGACAGAAAAGTCCTAAAGACAGGGTAAAGATCTAGAAAAGAAAAACAGATGGTTTATTAGAAACGGCTTTTCCATTAACCGTCTGTGTGACCTTGGGCCAGTTGCATTTCACCACTGCAAATCTGTGTGCCCTCCTCTGCAAGAAGAAGAGGTTGGCCCATGGGATCTGACTTCACACACTGACATTCTGTCATTTCTGATCCGACAACAGCCTAGGAATTAGCCAGAGCCTCCCATGCAGGAATTCAGGACAAAATGTACTGATGGCTGAAGGAAAATGGTGCCTCAATTTCAGATAAAGGCTTCCCTTGTGGCTCAGCTGGTAAAGAATCTGCCTGCAATGTGGGAGATCTGGGTTTGATCCCCCAGTTGGGAAGATCCCCTAGAGAAGGAGATGGCAACTCATTCCAGTACTCTTGCCTGGAGAATTCCACGGGCAGAGGAGCAGGACAGACTGCAGTCCATAGTATGGCAAAGACTGTGCGACTAGCTTTCACTTTCATTTCAGATAAGCCTGAAAGTCATGAAGCAGAAAGGCAGCAGAAATGAAAACTCACATCAACACTCTCTCCAGTTCTGTATGCTGGATTTTTCAAGTCTTCCATATGTATAACTGATATGGATTTCACAAACAACGTCACAGTTAGTATGATGGTCATTATCTACATTTGTGAAAGAGGTTCAGGTGTCCCAAGATGAGAGAACAAGGACAAGCACCAGCTGCAACATTGTAAACAAGTTTAGCAGATTTCAGGTCTCTTGTCCTAGATTTCTGTCTATTGTCTTTCTGCTAGTTGACCTTGAAACATGACCAATAACAAATTCTCCACTCTGAATATTAATTTCTTGACCTGTAAGTTGGGAACAATAATACTATAATGATTTAAAAGTCACAGAGTGGTTTGCAAGTTCCGCAACAGATCTTGTATATGCTTTCACCCCACAAACTTTAAAATGTGTGTGTAGAGGGAAGAGGGTTGTATTGGTGGTTCAGGCACCCGGACCACATTCTAGCCCCTCTTCTATGAGCACTCAAAAATGGGCAAAATAATCAACACGATCTGGCAGACATATNTATATGCTTTCACCCCACAAACTTTAAAATGTGTGTGTAGAGGGAAGAGGGTTGTATTGGTGGTTCAGGCACCCGGACCACATTCTAGCCCCTCTTCTATGAGCACTCAAAAATGGGCAAAATAATCAACACGATCTGGCAGACATATCCCTGAGGCTCTTTCTTCATCTTTCCTTTCCTGTCTGTTACACCACCTGCTCACAACCCCCTTCACGCTTCTTCCCAAAGGCATGTTCCTTTCTTAAAAGCTGTTATCAACTTCAACCTCGCCAAGGACGCTCATGGTGATTGTGTATGCCTATGTGTGTGTGCCTGCTCAGTCTCTCAGTCTTGTCTGACTCTTTGTGACCCCACAGACTGTAGCCTTCCAGGATCCTCTGTTCATGGAATTTTTCAGGCAAGAATACTGGAGTGCGTTNTATGCCTATGTGTGTGTGCCTGCTCAGTCTCTCAGTCTTGTCTGACTCTTTGTGACCCCACAGACTGTAGCCTTCCAGGATCCTCTGTTCATGGAATTTTTCAGGCAAGAATACTGGAGTGCGTTGCCATTTCCTAATCCAAGGGATCAAACCCTCATCTCTTGCATCTTCTGCATTGGCAGGCAGATTCTTTACTACTGAGCCACCAGGGAAGCCTGTCCCAATTCAATCACTGACCTGTGCTCTGGGTTCATAACTGATGGATCAGCTGTCAGTCTGGCCAGCTGGACAATGTAACACCAGTTATACAGACGGTGCACAGAGCTGGGAGGATAAACTTGAAGTCCAAGCTCTGCCACTAACAAGCTCTGTGATTTAGGTGGGGGAAGTCGTTAAATCCACTGGAAGCAAAGTTTCCTTGTTTACAAAGTTAAGAAAACAATCCTTTTCCTCCAACCTCATAGATTTCTGAACATCCAAGAGAGGAGAAATTATAAAAGTGTTTTATTGCCCAGATAATGGTGGTCAGATATTCCTTGCTATTTGTTATTTAAATACTATAATTTTTAAATTTTTTTCAAAAAGGTATAATGCCTTTTATTCACAATAGTATACAGGATTATGATACATGGAACTAGAGATGAGAGGCAATAAATTGATAATTGACAAAGAGTTGATTTTAACTATAAAGTGTTTCTTCACTAAATTTGATGATGAATTCCAGATAACACACAATTGTCATTAGTTTTCTTTCTTAACAAGATTGAATTTTGTAATGGTATATTCCTAAAGTCATATTTGAAAACTCATCTGAAAATTATCTCTAACTCCATGAATTTCTATGGTACTTTTTTAAGACAAGTGAAATAAAGAAATATTTTCTGGATACCTAATGAAAGCCTGATGGTGTATTAAATTTATTCTTATTGCTTATCCTATTTTATTCCTCCAATAACCCTCCTAGGAGAATATCACTCTCCTAAGAGAAGGTAAAAATTCTCTCGGGTTTCTGGCCCGGTTGTTGTATGTACAATGGTGCCAATGAGAGACATAACAGAGAGAGGAGATATAGGCTCCGAGCAAGTCCTTGGAAGTATCTGCTGATTTATGTGGGGGACCCTGTCCAGGAGGGAGGCAGAGCTTCTGATCTTCACCCAGAGCTTCTGGTCTGCACCCAGAAAGGGTCTTGACTGTGCCAGAACACTGTGTCCCATTCATGAGAAGAGTATCAAGGCTGATGGTGTAAATGTAATCATCCAAGAATAATGACTAAACTCGGATGTAGAGATCATGTTAATGTATTCAGTTCAGTTCAGTCGCTCAGTCATGTCCGACTCTTGATGACCCCATGAACCACAGCACGCCAGGCCTCCCTGTCCATCACCAACTCCCAGAGTCCACCCAAACCCATGTCCATTGAGTCAGTGATGCCATCCAACCATCTCATCCTCTGTTGTCCCCTTCTCCTCCTGCCCTCAATCTTTCCCAGCATCAGGTGGGATGAGTCAGCTCTTCACATCAGGTGGCTAAAGTATTGGAGTTTCAGCTTCAACATCAGTCCTTCCAATGAACACCCAGGACTGATCTCCTTTAAGATGGACTGGTTGGATCTCCTTGCAGTCCAAGGGACTCTCAAGAGTCTTCTCCAACACCACAGTTCATATTGGGGAGTAACATTTCAAAAGTGGGCTGGGGGCTTCCCTGGTGGCTCAGGAGTAAAGAAGATGCCTGCCAAGCCAGGAGACACAGGTTCAATCCCTGACCTAGGAAGATCCCATATTCCGTGAAGCACCTGCTCCCATGCACCCCAACTATTGAGCTTGTGCTCTAGAGCACGACTACTGAAGCCCACGTGGCCTAGAGCCCCTGCTCCACAAGAAAAGGCACCCCAATGAGAAGCCCACTGACGGCAGCTAGAGAGTATCCCCCGCTTGCCACAACTAGAGCAAAGCCTGTGTAGCAACGAAGACCCAGCACAGCCAGAAACAAATAAACAAATAAAATTATTTTTAAAAAGAAACAAATTGCAATTTTTTTAATGGGCTGAAGAGTGGGTGCAATGGAGAAGATTAGGAGCACCTGGAAAAGAAGGGAGAATAGCAAGATGATAAGCTGTTGCAGAATTCAGAGGAGAGAATTTCATAAGTAGGATGAAATGCTGGACAATGCTTGAGATTGTTTAATTTTTGTGATACATGGACTGATAAGTGCCCAATAAATGTGGCAGTTAACTCTTTGTTAGCCACAAGGAGGCCATTTTCATGGCTTCATGATGGAGCAGGGTAGGGGGACATGTCTGGATAGTTAAAGGGCTTGAGGAGGATGCAGAGAGAGAAAGAGATGGCACCTCCATGTGAAAGTCAAGATTGACGTGTGAGAACTGGGAGACGATTGTGGCTCCAAGGAGAGGTTCAGGATGTGGAGTAGCTGATAAACCAACAGAAATCTACCATCATTTGCTGAGGAACAGTGGTTCCTTCATTAACTCAGGAGTCATGCTTCCTTCAGCACTGCTCAGAGATATCTTGAGAAAAGTGGTCCCATCGGGTGCCCAAAGCTGAAGAGAAACAAAGGCAAATTATAGAGCATGCCCTGCACAGACGATTACCGTGAGAAAGGAACTCCACCGTCCTGATGCTACACATGGACACACAGGGCACACTCGGCAATCCACACACGCACACAACACACATTCAACCCACACAGCATGGGGGCCGTACACACAGCAGGTGTGAAATACACGGCATGCATAGGTTTACAACACGTATCTAACACAGCCACATACTACAGGTAACACATATGACACACACAAGTGCATGAATATACCACACACATTCACACACAAAGCACACACAAACCACAACACAAGCCAACACAACACATGAAGCACACATACAAAATACCCACATGCATATCACATACCTCACATACGAAACATACTTAAATCACACAACACACATGCACAGCATGCTTAATCACTCACACAGATATGTACACAAGTCACACATGTATGCATATATGCAATGAATGCTTTATGCATATGCCATGGCTAGACAATACTAAGCTTCCCCGGTGGCCCAGTGGTAAAGAATCTGGCTGCCAATGCAGGAGATATGAGTTTTATCACTTGATTGGGGAGATTCCCTAGAGAAAGAAATGACAACCCACCCCAGTACTCTTGCCTGGAGAATCCCATGGACAGAAGAGCCTGGTGGGCTACAATCCATAGGGTCACAAGAGTGTGACATGACTGAGAAACTACACACACTCACTCACATATGCATAGCCATGCACATCCACACATACCACATGGATTACACACTCACATAACACACAAACACTTCACAGTAACATTGCCTAGCAACCCAAATTTGTATATACCATGCTCTCTGTGAATAGCCTGGAAGGGAGGAAAGGGAAGCGGGAGTGCTAGTCCTCAAAAGGCTGCAAGATCAAATATTTAACCAAGTAGAGAGAAGAGAAGGCAACCAAGGGAGAAAGCCTGGAGAACAGATGAAACCACTTCCACTCCGCAGCTGTGAGACAACAGGTTCCTGCAGGACACGAAGCTGTGATCCTCCGACCTCACCCCTGCATGTCCAGCCCCAAATCAGAGCCCACAAGGCTGCTTCAAGGGTAGCAACCCCCACAACACCAATTTTTTTTCAATTGGTGATAAATGAGAGATCTCTCTTTGAAATTCTCACAGGTCTGCTTCCCAGTTGCCATTTGAAACACTGGGGGCACAGACAGGCAATCGCTGTGACTGCGGGCCCTCAGTTCTGTTGATGGAAAAGAAAGGTTTGCAGAGAGGGCCAAACCTGAACCAGAAAGGGTGAGAGTTCGTCATCATGGGCACCTTCATTTTGCACTGACACGACCCCCCATTGACCTGACTCTGAAAAGCTGTTTCTCAATTCTCTGACCGATTCTTTTACATAAGAAGAATCCCAGTCAAGGATAAATCTTCACTCCTTCCTCTTTTTTGGCCTCTAGTGAAAATGGTTGAGGATGGGGGATAAAATTGTGTGCGTTATGTGTTTCAGTCTCTTTGCAGATCCATGGACTGTAGCCCTCCAGACTCCTCTGTCCATGGGATTCTCCAGGCAAGAATACTGGAATGGGTTGCCATGCCCTGGTCCAGGGGATCTTCCTGACCCAGAGATCAAACTCGGATCTCCCTCATTGCAGGTGGATTATTCTTTACCATTTGAGCCAAGGAAGATTTAATTCTAAATCTAACTGTGTTTCAAACACCTACACAAATTTAGGGAATATAACACAACTTTTTATTTCAGTTTTCTCAATTTTTGCATCTTTGATAACCAATGATAAATAACTGATATTTGTGTGTGTGTGCATGTGTGTGTGTGTGTGCATGCACACACGCTCAGTCGTATCCCACTCTTTGTGACTCTTTGGGCTATAGCTCACCAGGCTCCTCTCCATGGGATTTTTCAGACAAGAGTACTGGAGTAGGTTACCAGTTCCTCCTCCAGGGAGTCTTCCCTACCCAATGATCGAGCCCATATCTCCTGTGTCTCCTGCATTGTAGATGGATTCTTTACCCAATGAGCCATAATTACCCTCCTTTAAAGTCTTTTACCTTCCTATTTACCTCTGGGGTAGAAAATTCCAGAACGTACCTCCAGGCCCTTGGCCGTGATATTTGGTGCCACTTCTTACTGCACTCCTCTTCTCTCCCAGGTCTCTTCTAACAGTGATAAGTTGCCTGCTGGGCTGTCATAGAATGTTCTGAAGCATGCAAAAGAAATTGGAAAAAAAAAAAAGTTTTTCTCCTGCCCTGCTTAAATTAGTCATTGTCTCCAGCAGGGATATTCACCCCATCTCACTTTCCTTGTCTGGCTTCCTTTTCTTCTTCTTCTTCTTTTTTTTTTTTCCTGCAGTTGTTCTGATGTGAGCTCAATATACACATCTACTTCTGAAGTCACCGGGATGCCAAGAAAAATACCCGCCAACAAATCCTTTTATCCAGCTCCTCTTGAGATGCGGAGGAGATTTAGTCACTCTCTGGATGGCTATGGAATGGCTTGTCTCACACACATCTGTCTTCTTTTGCATTTCTGCACAGTCACAACCCAATAATGCAGTAACAATGTATCCAAACTGGCACAAAATTAGAGTCACAATGCCTTCAGCTGTCAACTGTGAGCCAGTGAGCTCGGTGACTGTTTTAAGGTCTGCCTTGAGCTCAAAGAACTGAAGCCATTCAAGGTGCTTTCATTCTCTGAAAATATAGTGACTCATCAATGCTTCATTTTGCAACCCCGGTTTAGGCCTATTGTCCAGGTGTAATTATTAATAGCACCCATTGCACTCTCAAGGGTGTCTCCATTGACCCAGAAAGTTAATGGAGTCATTTTACTGCATGCAGGACTGAACTAGACATTGCAGACACAAAGATGCAAAAGTCAGGATCATGCCTTAGAGAAATTCAGTCTCATTTGAAAAATCCACGATAGCCAATCCTAATATGACATCCAAGCTAAGAAAAAGATGCTCTCAGATTCACACATCTTTGTGCCCCTGAGTCTTGACCTCTGCTAGCATTTTGCCTGGAACAAAGACATGTGTGACATATTTTGTTATTGCTGTTTTTACCTCAACCAGTCATAGTCTTCTACAGATAGAGAGTCCCATGTAATGATCTACCCTTCCTTTTGTCTCCTCTTTTTTCCTGTCTCCTTTCCTCTCCTCCATGACTCTTGAGCTTCCTGGACACGTAAGCTTGGGGAGATGGTCAGCATAATGGATGACAGTTACAAGAGTAACAGACACTCCACTCTGAGTTATTCCTCAACCCCATGCAGCAAAATCACTGAGACTGGTTCTACTTTTCCACCTGCTCCCTGCCTTCCTCTATTAGATCTGGATGCTCTTTTTCCTGGTCTTATTGGCTTCCTGCTGCAGCCCTCAATGCCAAGGTCCATCCCTTCCTGATGGTCCCAGTTGTCAGTTTTTTCCTGCCATTTCTGTTCCTACAGCCTGGTGTATTGCTAACATAGACAGGTCTTGCTAACAAATGCACAAGACTGACACTGATGGTTTACCCAAACAAAGTCAAGTTGGTGCTGAGATCTGACCTAACTGTTCCTGTTACCCCCAGGGAAGGCACAATTCCCACCAACGTCGCTGACAATGACCTTGCCCCCCTGCAGTCACTCATAAGGGAAGTGAGAGGGCAGGCTCTCTCCAAGCTCAGTCCTGAGTCTTCTTATTCTCCAGAAAGGATGACTTCACTCATCCTTTTCTTGTACAATTCTCTTCTCTAACAACTCTTGCAAATGACTCCCACAAATGAATCATACAAGCTGAGATGTTCCATCTGAGTAAAAATACAGCCTCTATTTTACAAATTTTAAAGGTTCCCAGGCTCATTATGTATGTTTGATTTTTATAGATTCTTTAAGTAAAATATCATAACAAATTTAAGAGAGAAGGGAAGACCAGGGGATAGGTCAGGGTAACGGGCAGGGTCGGAGGGCATGTTAGAACCTTTCAGGTTGTATAGGCTGTTTTTCCCTTTCTCGATACTCAACGTGTTTGGAGTTTCTGATATTTCTGAATTGTTTAGGAGCTTTAAGTTCTGAAGCATATGTGTTGAAAAATCCTGAAGTTGATGAGTGAAGCCCTGACTTTGAGTGGCTAGGATGTGGAAACAAATAATAAACAAAATATTAAATGAATAACAGCAATTATATGAGATAAAGACTAGAGCTAAAGTGAGAGGAGGGGCCCGGGAGGGCACTGACGATAAGGCCTAAATTGGGAAGAGAGGGAGGAAAGAACACAGGACATCATTGTCTCATATTTTCTTGTGGTTGGAGAAAATCTTATCTCCTAAAACAGCTTGTCTCTTAAGATTGGAACTTCTTCCAGGAGAATGAGAATATTTTATTTCTCTGCTGCATTTCTCAACATTCCGCAGCCCTGTGTGTAGCACACAGTGGGAGGAATTGAGATAATATAGAAAAGTCTAGACAAGGAGACTTTTGCCCCTAAAGCTGCAGGTAATTGTGCATGCAACCTTGAAGAACCATTTATTTCTCTGTTTCTTCAGCTGTAAAATAAGTATGATCAGATAACCACCAAGCTGCAAACTAGCTTTAAAACTTCATGCTCTATAACTGTGATGGTTGGATCAAGTTATAGGAGAAACCGTAGGGCTTGATGATTGGTATGTAGAAGTCGTTTCAAGGGGTAAACTTGGACTTCAGTTTCTCTATCTATAAATCAATGACATTAGAATAGGTGATCTTTTTTCATTCTATCTTGCACTAAAATGCAAGAAATTGAAATACTGAACTTTTATTCTGAAAGATCAAACCCCAAATGGCATTGTATCAGGCCTCAATATAAGGAGAAGGAATAGATCTTGTTCACATATAATTCATCAACCCATTGATAAGAAACTTGCATTTTCAATGAGTTTATTTTTATATCAGCCATAAAATCTCAATCGTGTCTAAAATATGATATTTTCCCTTTTAATATGAGACAATTTATTTTATTGTTACTTGAGACTAAAGGAATCCAATAGACTGGTTTGGAGCCAAAGAAGACCATAATGACAAAATGATTGATCTTTTTATAATACATTGCATTGCTATTCTCAAATTGGAGAAATGCAATATAGAAATACTCATTTGTACCATGAACCAGTATTAATCTCCATAATATAATGTAAAACTCCTCTGTATTTATTAAGTACCTGTCACCACTAGAAATGCAAAGCAAAAGGGCTTCCTTGATAATTCTCTGGCATCATAAAATATTAGTTGTTACACCCCAGTGACATAAAGGATCTGGGTGGGAACTTCAGGTTGAAATATCAGCTCCAGTGCAAAGTGTTGTATCTGGGATCTGTTGGTAGCGTGGAAGTTAAGTAAACACATACTATTCAACAGGACAAAAAAAAATTAGAAGAACTAGAGCTGTGCAACAACTGGGTCTGGTAAAAAGGGTAGTAACCCCAGAAGTCTGGTTCTGGGATGAGAGTGTTGTATACTATGTTGTTAAATCCTCAGAGCATCCTTCTGAGACATATCTTATTTTCCTTCATCACACAGAAGAAAAGGCAGAGGCTTGATAAAAGTAACCTCTTCTTCTTGGGCCATTGAGCTAGTGCAGAGTTACCTTGTTTTATTGAGCCTCGCTTTATTGCAGATGTCACAGACCTCCATCCATAGTTCTTCAGGCACTCTGTCTATCAGATCTAATCCCTTGAATCTATTTACCACTTCCACTGTATAATCATAAGGGATTTTGATTAGGTCATACCTGAATGGTCTAGTGGTTTTCCTACTTTCTTCAATTTAATTCTGAATTTGGCAATAAGGAGTTCATGGTCTGAGCCACTTTCAGCTCCCAGTTTTTGCCGACTGTATAGAACTTCTCCATCTTTGGCTGCAAAAAATATAATCAATCTAATTTTGGTGCTGACCATCTGGTGATGTCCAAGTGTAGAGTCTTCTCTTATGTTGTTGGAAGAGGGTGTTTGCTATGACCAGTGCATTCTCTTGGCAGAACTCTATTAGCCTTTGCCTTGCTTCTTCCTGTACTCCAAGGCCAAATTTGCCTGTTACTTCAGGTGTTTCTTGATTTCCTACTTTTGCATTNTTCTCTTGTGTTGTTGGAAGAGGGTGTTTGCTATGACCAGTGCATTCTCTTGGCAGAACTCTATTAGCCTTTGCCTTGCTTCTTCCTGTACTCCAAGGCCAAATTTGCCTGTTACTTCAGGTGTTTCTTGATTTCCTACTTTTGCATTCCAGTACCCTATAATGAAAAGGACATCTGCTTTGGGGTGTTAGTTCTAGAAGATCTTGTAGGTCTTCATCAAACCATTCAGCTTCTTCAGCGTTACTGGTCAGGGCATAGACTTTGATTACCATGATCCTGAATGGTTTGCCTTGGAAACAAACAGAGATCATTCTGTCATTNCCAGTCCCCTGTAATGAAAAGGACATCTTTTTTGGGTGTTAGTTCTAAAAGGTCTTGTAGGTCTTCACAGAACCGTTCAACTTCAGCTTCTTCAGTGTCACTGGTTGGGGCATAGTCTTCAAACAGAGATCATTCTGTCATTTTTGAGACTGCATCCAAGTACTGCATTTCAAACTCTTTTGTTGACTATGATGGCTACTCCATTTCTTCTAATGGATTCTTGCCCACAGTGATAGATATAATGGTCATCTGGATTGACAGGACATGTACATGACATTGTACATGACATTGTACAGGAGACAGGGATCAAGACATCCCCAAGAAAAGGAAATGCAAAAAAAGCAAAATGGCTGTCTGAGGAGGCCTTACAAATAGCTGCAGAAACAAGAGAAGCAAAAAGCAAAGGAGAAAAGGAAACATATACCCATTTGAATGCAGAGATCAAAAGAAGAGCAAGCAGAGGTGAAAAAGCCTTCCTCAGTGATCAGTGCAAAGAAATAGAGGAAAACAATAGAATGGAAAGACTAGAGATCTCTCCAAGAAAATTAGAGATATCAAGGGAACATTTCATGCAAAGATGGGCTCAATAAATGATATGGACCTAACACAAGCAGAAAATATTAAGAAGAGGTGGCAAGAATACACAGAAGAACTGTACAAAAGAGACCAAGATAATCATGATGGTGTGATCACTCACCTAGAGCCAGACATCCTGGAATGCTAAGTGA
>SJYV01047791.1:0-24218 GCA_006410875.1 Neotragus pygmaeus | reverse complement strand
ACCCAGAGCCACCTCTCACCGCCAAGCACAATGTGGGGGGAGGGCCTTCAAGGGCTCTATTGTTCCCCCCGTGGCCCCGGGTCTGAATCCCTGATTGTCCCTGGGTCTGGATGGGTCCCAGAGAGGGAAGCAGCCTCTCCCAGCGTACACAGCAAGTCAGGAGGCAGCCCAGCCCCGTCTCGCTGGCCCTCAAGGTGAAGGCTGTGTAGCACCCCATCCAACGTCCAGGCCCAGCCCTTGTCTGCCTTCGCTATCTATTGGGGCTCTGGGACGAAGCCCAGCCTTTCCGTTCCCGCGTGGGCTCCCTGCCTCCTCTCAGCTTGCATCTACCATCTGTCTGGGTTCCACGGCAGAACATGGCCTGGGAGTGGACCAGGGTGCAGGAAAGCGCCCCGTCTAGTACTGATACAGCTCAGCTGCCCTGACTTGAGCTGGGCGGCTTCTGAAGGCACCTTCTGAGACTCTAAAGCCAGGAATCCCAGCAGAGGCCCCCAGGCGTCCTCCCGGGCGGGCCTCTCCAGGGCCAGCCAGATCCCCAGGGGGCCATGCACAAGGCCCCAGAGGCAGGCGTCTCCTCTGCAGGTTCCGTCCCTCTGCCACTCTCAGCCAAGGTCAGGGACCGGGAGGAGGAGTGGTTTGAGAAGGATGAGCCCCAGGACCTTCTGACCCCAGCCTCGCAGAGAGACAGTGGGAGATGAGGTCCTGCACCCACTTCGGGGCAGTCCTGGGCAAGGAGTGTCCAACAGCTCAGGAGCAGCCTCTCTGGGGGCCGCCAGCCCGGAGCAACTGTTTTAAGGAGGCTGCTGCCCTCTGGGGGTGGCCAGTCAGAGCGGGGCTGTCCAGAGGACGGGGTGGCTCTGGGATGGTATGCTGTGGACCCACCCACCCAGGGCCATGATCCAAGGGCTCAAGGACACTCTAACCCAGCAGTTCTTTATTTGGACGTTGGCCTGGCTTCCACGGGTAAGGGTTGGCAGGGCATGGTGGGGAGGAAGCCTAGAAATGGACATGGGGAATGGGGGTAAGAGGTCCTCCAACCACGGTGGGGGGTGAGGAGGGCAGCACCCCAATCTCTGGGTCCTAGCTGAGGTGAGCAGAGCCACTGCCAGGAGACTCCGGCCCATTGGTGTGGGCGCCAGGCCCGAGGCCCCACCTGAGAGGACACAGCTGGCGGGCCTCCTCAGGACTGACCAGTGGCTTGAGCCTTCTTTATTTCCTGCCAGAGAGAAAGAGAGGCTGAGGAAAGGAAGATCTCTCCCAGGGCCTGGGGCCACCACATCACCTGTCCCAGCCTGCTTCACCCGTTTGCCACACAGATGTCTGAGGCCCCACCTCCACCCCAGCCCACCTCGGACAGCGCCTCCTTCAGGGCCCGGTAGGCCTTGTCCAGACTGTCGTTGACGATGATCAGGTCAAACAGGCCGGGCTCCTTGCCTGAGGGTGGGGGCAGGGTCAGCGGGAGCTCTGGGAACAGAGCGGGGGTCTGAGGACCCTTCACAAGGACCACGGGGTTGGGTGTTGGCTATAGCCCTCCTGCGCCCCTCGGTGGGGGGACTGGTCTCCTTCGGGGCGCGGGGAGGGCCAGGGGAGGTGGCGTGGGGGCACCCTCGCTCACTGCTCTCCATGTCGGCCCGGGCAGCCGCCAGACGCTTGGCCAGGCTCTCCTCCGTCTCTGTGTTCCGCTGCCGCAGCCGCTGCTCCTGAGACAGAGCACGAGGTCAGCAGGCCCGAGCACGCAGGGCTGCCCCCCGAAGCCCCGCCTCGGCCCCCACCAGGACATCCAGTGAGGGCGGCTGCACGAAGATGTAGATGGGCCGCAGATCGGTCTTCTTGATGTTGCGCACGCCCTGCAGGTCCACGTCCAGCACGCAGATGCGGTTCATGGCCTGCACGGCCCGCACAGCGGCCTTGCTGGGGAGTGAGGGGAGGGGAGCCGCTCAGCCGTGGGAACCCCGGGTCCAGCAGCCCCCGTGGCTTCAGAGAGCCTCAGTGGGACCTCATCCCCATCCTCCACTCTGGGTCTGTCTGGGGGTGCCCACAAGAGCCTACTCTAACTGGCATCTGCTCCCTCGTTCTGGAAGCACTCCCTGAGCAACGCTTGCACGAGGGGGCCCTCTGCTGGTCTGGGGGTGGTGGTAGGGAGTGTGTGTGAGGGAGTGTAGGGAGTGTGTCTGGTAGGGAGCAGCAACCTTCAGACCCCGGCCGAGCCTCTCCCTCTCCTGGCACCTCCCCCCAGGCCCCACACCACTGCCATCACCTCAACTAGTCCCACCCGCCCATCACGCCTCCGGCAGCGTCTGCACTACCTTCTGGCTCGAGTCCCCAGGCTGCTGATGGCAACCCCCTCCCATGTCCTGCATGCGGGGGCCCTGCGTGGGGAGGGATGCTCTGGCCCCCACTGCACTACAGGACACACCCCTGGGCCTTCTTACCTCCTGGCTGCCCTTTGCAGGCCTTGGCCCCTCACCCGGGGGTCACCAAGTACTATGTGCTCTTCACCCGCTGGGGGGACCGACCCTCAGCGGCCCACCGCTCTGGCCATCTGCACCCGGGGCCCAGGACGATGGGTCCTGGTGGTGCCCGCCTCGCCCAGCCAGGCAGCTCAGGGTCCGGCTTTGCATGGAGGCAGGCCTGGGCCCGCCTGCCTGAGTCAGGACACTGCTCCAGGGCCTTGTGAGTCAGAGGGGAGGAGGCAGCAGAGACCCTGCTCCGGTTGGTTGGTAGCCTTGGGGTTGGGGGGCAGCTGCTGTTTTGCCAGGGACCCTTCCCAGGCTACCCTACTGACTGGAGGGGAGGGGCCACATGAAACCTGCAGACCCCTAAGACCCAAGTCCCCCGAGTCC
The DNA here is from genome assembly GCA_006410875.1 of Neotragus pygmaeus. Lineage (NCBI taxonomy): Eukaryota > Metazoa > Chordata > Mammalia > Artiodactyla > Bovidae > Neotragus > Neotragus pygmaeus. Next base: position 21,375 of record SJYV01047791.1, on the reverse strand, counting down.
TCCCTGCACACCAGCTCGTCTGGCCCGCCTCTCACAGCAGCGTGCCCAGGAGACACAAGTGGGGCTGGGCCCAGAGCGGGCAGCCAAGAGATTTCTGACTCAAGCTCCATCGTGCCCTCTAGAGGGCTGAGTCCCTGGCTTCAAGTGCCCAGACAGCCGGCAGAGATAACACCCAACCTGGGGCCCAGCCAAGGGGAGACCCCCAGGGCCTGCAGACACCCCCTGCCTGGGCCACCCACTCCTGGTCTCTGGGGGAGTGGGAGGAAGGGAGGGCCCAAAGCACCGCCCACCTGGTCCCATACAAGTTCCCTGAGAACTCAGCATGCTCGATGAAGTCTCCGGCAGCAATGTCGCGCTGCATCACCTCCCTGGTCACAAAGTAGTAATCTGCAAGAAGGCGTGGACGGGAGACAGGCTTCAGGCACCCCTCTGATGAGTGTTGGGCTGCCTGTGTCTTGGGCTGGAGCAGAGGGCCAGCTGGCCAAGCTCACCTTTGCCGTTCTCCTCTCCTGGCCTCGGGTCCCTTGTCGTGTCTAGGAATAAGTAACAGCGACGGCCTCGGGACACCTGGAACCTCACATATCCCATCCCCAGGGCCTGCCCCGTGGCCTGGCTCCGCCCATCGGGAGGTGTGGGAAGGGAGGCTACAGGCTAGGGTCGGCAGTGTGGGGGCTTCTGCCCCAGTGTGTGGCAGTGGGTGCAGTGCTTCGGGGCACGTTAGCAAGGGTCTCTGTCCCCAGTCTCTCCTGGACCCTCCCCCACCTCCCCGGGGCCTCACGGGACACGCTGAAGCCAAAGATGCTGCCATGCTCCTGCAGGAGTTTCTTCAGTAGGGTGCTCTTCCCAGCCCCCGAGGGTCCGCTCAGGACAACGGGCCTTGGTCCTGACATCCCTGTGGGGAGGTGGGGAGAGAGGCAAGTCTCAGCAGGGCCTTGCTCCCTGCTGCACGGAGGTGGATATGCTGCTACATATGGCGGCGGCTGCAGTGCCCAAGCGAACTCACCCCAGCAGCGAGGCAGAGCTGAGGTACATCCACTCAGAGCCATGCTTACACCCTGCCTATGCCTCCCAGTGGGTGGTAACATATGCACCGACCGCAAATGTGCGGCCTCCCCAGCTGTCCACTACCAGCCTACCTCTCAAGGAGCCTGGACTTTGGCTCCTGGGAGGGGCACATCCAGGTCCCAATTCCTGTGTCTCCCGGCACCACACTTCGGAGGTGTCCTTGGTCAAGGTCAGTGGAACCCAAGGTCTGTTCTGGGAACTTCCATTGAAAAGCAAGGGGCTAATCCCAGGATCCCTGACTCTCCTCTGTGATACCTGGGTCTCATGAAGCCAGCAGGAGAGCAGGGCATCACCGTCCCAGCTCGTAACACAGGTGCCTGCCACAGGTGAGAACACCGAGGGCAGGAAGAGTGGAAGAGGTCTGGAGGGGTCAGCTTAGCCTGCTCTATCCCCATTGGACCACCCTGCACCCCTCATACAGGACCTACCTTCTGAGTAGCCTCTGTGCTCAGCTTGGGGCTGCCCTGGAAGAGATGACAGAGTGGTAATCCTTGCCTGCCTCCCACTGTCTGAGCACTAAATCCCTCCCGGTGCACCCAGCACCGCCTGCTCAGCAGAGGAAAACGCTGCTCTGCTCCTCACCCGAGAGAAGTGCACCTGCCTCCCCAGCCACGTGACAAGACGAGCTGAGGAAGGTCAGGTGCACCGGGAGCCTCAGAAGACAGGAATCAAGGCCGGCACTAAGCTAGGGGGCTGGGAGGCTACGCACTGCCCCAGAGGGAGGCAGAGCCCAGATGCGCGTGTGATGAACCTGCCTGCCCCTGCAGCGCTCTCTCTGTGTGGAGGTGCCCAAGCAGCAGCAGTGGCCAGCAGTGAGGGCCGGGAGGAACAGGCCACTCTGCGTGGGCAGCTCTCCAGCAGGGCCCCTGGTGGGCACCGCTTTCCTAATCTGCAATGTAGGCCAACTTGGGTAATCTGGCTAAAGCATAGCTATTCTGGGACCATCAGGCTGTATGCAAACGCCCTGAAGAAGGACTTGGGAATCAGACATGACCACCTGCTGAAAAGAAATGGATTCAGAGGAGCTCATCAACGCTCTGTCATTTCTGAGTGACCAGTTCTCAGCTCCTTTGTCTCGTCCAAGTTTCCTATTAGAATAGTGAAAGTGAAGTTGCTCGGTTGTGTTCGACTCTGCAACACCATGGACTATAGCCCCCCAGGCTCCTCCATCCCAGGGGTTTTCCAGGCAAGAATACTGGAGTGGGTTGTCATTTCCTTTTCCAGGGGCTCTTCCTGACCCGGGGATTGCCCAGGTCTCTCACACTGCAGGCAGCCGCTTTACCATCTGAGCCACCAGGGAAGCCCAATGGTGCATTGTTTTAAACTAGCAAGTCCCATTGACTCACAACTCCTTTCTGGGGTTCTGATTTTCCCACCCAGACACAGTGCCACCATACAAATGCCCACGCATTTCTGTGTCTGACTCCAAGCCCACTGCTGTTGCCTGCCCAGGAGAGCACAGCACCCTTCCTACCCTAAGGACTGGTGCAAGGGAAGGTCTCACTTCTGCCTCACACTGCCCTTCATAAAGTCCCTTCCTTTGCAGAACCAATGTCCTGTGGGCAGCCCAGCCCACCCCCTGGGTCTGTCCTGACTTTCTAGATGTTGAGGGACCAGGGTGCTAGGCGAGTTATGAGGGAGGGATATCGGAGGGCAGAGGAGATACTGGGGGTCACTAGGTCCCTGAGCAAGGCTGCTGCTTCTAGAGGGGCCCTGGAAAGGGAGTATGGAGACTGAGGTCTGTCACCCACTGGCTGGCTAGCCTCTGGATTGTGCCAAGTCACCGCTGCACACATGTCCCTCCCAACCTCACAAGCAGGGGCAGCTGTGGCCGCTCAGCATCCTAGGTCTTCCCAGGCCCCAGCAGCACGCTGGAACCACAGGAATGTGAGTTTCCCCAGGGCAGGGGTAACACCACAGTGGACACATGCCAGTTCTCACAGGAGGTGGGCCAGAAAGCCTCCCGGGGCCTCACTTGCAGCAGCAAATGCTCCACTCGGTGTGTGCAGCTGGCACCTTCTGGACCCAACTTGGGGCATCCACCTCCGGGGAGTGGAGGACCCATCACACCTGCCTATGAAGATCCCCCTCGGGAACACTCCGCTCCTTTCCCCACGCCCAATTTGGGCAGGTGCCCCTCCCTCACATCCCACAGTCTGCAACCACACACCTGCCAGCCACACCCAGAGGCCATGCCTTCCTGCTCTGTGCTCCAGGCCAGCACAGAGGCACCCTAACACACTCCCCTGGCAGTTCCTGCTCTGCTTCCTATGCATGCAGCCACGGCTAGATGTTGTGGTCACAAGCTCTAACATCTGAACACTGGAAAACTACACAGGGAAGATATGTCTTCAATCAAGACCAATTGCTACACATGAAGTCCCAGCGCCTAAACCCTCACGGGCCACATTGTGCACAAGTCTGACTCATCGTCTCACCTGGTAACCCTGGCTTCCATCTCGCTTTATATCCCATGTGGGAACTCTGGGGGCAGGGACACAGTCCCTGCATCCCGCTGAGACCTCCCACCCCGCAGCCCAACCACCACGGGCAGGGAGCAGCAGGCACGAACAGACGCCCGGGGGACTGGCTGCGACACTCACTGCCTGCGTGGGTCCAAGTCATCACTGCGCCCTGCCGGCTATCCCCCACAGGGTGTTCTCCCGGGTCCCCACCTGCCCCTCAGCCCAGGCCCCAGGCCTCCTCAGAGCTGGCACTCAAGCTGCTCTTCTTCAGAGCTTACACCACTGGGCACAGGGGCTGGGCGCCCACCTAGCACCACGGCCTCGAGGTGAGTGGGACCTAGCTGGCCAAGCTAATCTGGGCATCTCTGTATTCTCTCCTCGTGTGGGGTCCCTCCCTGAGGCTGTCTCCTTTCACCACAAAGCTTCGAACCACACAGACGCCATCAGAGTGGCCGAGCCCTGCAGAACTGCTGAGCGCTGGGCCCCACCCAGTGACCATGGTGACCAGAGCGCTCCCGAAAGCCTGCTTCAACAGGGCACACTCAGTGGGAGACCGAGCTCAAGGCCTCCCGGTCCCAGGGACCAAGCGCCCCAGGCCCCAAGACTGACTCTCGCCCCGTCTCCTGGTGGAAGTGACTGGCAGTCGGGAGCGTTCCGCAGACTCTACTCCTTGCCTATTTCACAATTCCAAACTCCAGCTTCCTGGCAAGATACTGGAAATTTCCACAAGGACACCAATAAGGATGAGGGGTGCAATTTCGGTAGGAATTGCTGGTACGAGCCTGTGTGTTCTGGAATGCTCTTTTTGCAAGGAGCTCCTCAGGCAGCCCTGGGAGGCGTGCTCTCCCTTCTGCTTCCACACGATTTCCCGTCCTGTCCCAAGGGCGGGGCGTGGCCACCACCTCTCTCCTCGCTGAGAGCCTAAGTCAAGGCACAGCCCTCTGGGGACACAGAGAAGGGAGAGTCAAACCCCAGCAGCGCTCTAGACCTGTGCTCATCTGGGTCAGGACGGCCGGCCACGCCCCATCCCCCAAACAGGCTGTGTGGGACAGAGAACTACTCTGGCCGTGGCCTCAGGCGCTCCATGTGTGGGACATGTCCTGGCCCACTGACCTTGAGACAACACTTCACCTTCAAGAACCTGATTTGACGTGGGAGAGCCAGCAGTTTCCTTCTTACTTCTTCTCACAGTAGGGTGGGCCCATGCCTTGCATGGAGGAAGCTTGGCCCTCTCAGGGAAGAAGCAAGAAGCCACACTGTGGCAAGAAGCACACACTGCAGAGGACTTAGGCCTGTCATGGCACTACACAGCTGCATCTGGGTCTCTTCCCATCGAGAAGAATCGAGATTCAGTCTCATGTGAGAGCCTCAGTTCTAGCCCTAAGGGAAGGTAGAAGGAGTGTGAGCAGGAAAGGGGTCCAGGACATACAAACCATGGAGCAGGAAGAAGCCTGACCCTTTCTGGGTGGAGTGGGTTCACTCTCACAGAAGGGGAAGAAAGGATCAGCCAGGGACCAGGGAGAATCAAGGCCCAGAACACACAGGATGAGAGAGGGACCTAGAGGAAACCACGGCTGGGCACGCCAAGGGTCAGAGGAGGGCCGGGGAGGAGAAGAGGCCTGGTGCCGCTGCAGCTGGGGCTCAGGACCCGAGAGCAGGGCCCCCGGCTCATCCTCTGTGTCCTCCCTGTCCTCCTTGAGGACTGGGGTCACCGTCCTCCACCCCAACCACACCGTGACACCTTCCCTCCTGCTCTTCCTCAAATTCTCTGAGCATGTTTCTTGAGTTATGCTAAACGTGATGCAAAAGATGGAAATGAACAGTTCAGGTCTTAAAAAAAAAAAAAGTATGGGTATGGCTGAAGAAAAATGTACAATTTTAGAACTCCCAGAATCTACTTACTACTCAAAGAAACTTCTGATCTTCCCAGTTCCAGACAAAGGCTGGGTCAACGTGTACTCGGAATCTAAAGGAAAGCCCAGGCAAACTACACCTGTCAGAGGTGTGGCACCAACTCAGATTACAAGCTGGCCTGGTGTGTGCAGGCAAGTGTGTGGACTCCTTACAAGAGGAGAACAGGGTGATCATTCATGTGGCAGGAAATTCAACTTGTTAATGATAAGACAGGAAGCCACACCCCCCTGACATTCCTCTGAGTGGTAAAGGTTTTCCTGGGTCCCTCACAAGTCATATGGGCTTCCCTGGTGGCTCAGACAATTAAGAATCTGTCTGCAATGCAGGAGACCCAAGTTTGATCCCTGGATGGGGAAGATCCCCCAGCGGAGGAAATGGCAACCCACTCCAGTATTCTTGCCTGAAGAATTCTATGGACAGAGTAGCCTGTTGAACTACAGTCCATGGGGTCACAAAGAGTTGCACATGACTGAGCGACTAAGACACTTCACAAGTCATGGTATGGGAGGCAAATGATAGAAAAGCCCACACTTGGGCAGGCACGCATGGGGCACTCGCATGGGACTCATGCATGAGCGACAGCCATGGAAAGCACATCTTGGCTCCTCCTCCTTCCCTGGTTGGCCCCATCTCACACTGGCCAACCATCGCCTCAGCTTCCACCTCCCCTACCCCTATGCTGCTGCTGCTGCTGCTAAGTCGCTTCAGTCGTGCTCAACTGTGCGACCCCATAGACGCCAGCCCACCCACCAGGCTCCCCCGTCCCTGGGATTCTCCAGGCAAGAACACTGCAGTGGGTTACCATTTCCTTCTCCAGTGCATGAAAGTGAAAAGTGAAAATGAAGTTGCTCAGTCGTGTCTGACTCTTAGCAACCCCATGGACTGCAGCCCACCAGGCTCCTCCGTCTATGGGATTGTTCCAGGCAAGAGTACTGGACTGGAGTGCCATTGCCTTCTCCACCCACCCCTATGAAAGGCAGTCAAAACAAGCGAGGTGGCATACCTCACTGTTCCTCCTCAAACAAGCACCTGGGCAAATGAGCTTATTCCCCTTCACTGCTTCTAAAAGAATGTCTAAAAAAAGCAGATAAGCAGCTCCAGCAACCTAAGACTTGCGGTGTCTTGTCCCCAGGGAAACTGAACCCCAACCACCATGCCCACGTCATGTCAGAAAGGCCCGCCACCAACAACCTGCTCCTGTATGGAAGTGCCCAAATCCACAATGTCCAACAGTGCTAGGTTGCGGGGCTGGCCAACAAACTGCGGCAGTCCCAGGGGCCCTCCTGTCTGGGAGTCCTTGGAGCAGTCAGCTGTGCCCACCTAGGACCCTGCCCTGGGTTTGCAATCTGCGGTGGGAACCAAACATAGTGTCAGAGCTGGACTACTGGGAGGATTTCCCTTAAGCGCGGTGTAGACTACATATTTCTACAGGCCAGGTGAGCTAATCGGGACTGGTGACTCTGCCGTACCAGGGGCAACCTAAGGGCCTTCAAAACCCTGATCTCCCAGGGTTTTTGGCTTTGTTCTGTGGCCCTCCTTGGAGAAGGGTGTCAAGCTGCCTTTCCTCTTTGCCCCTCCGCATCCTGCAGGGTCCACAAGGCGTCCAGCATGAAGTCCTCAGACTGCCGGGGTTTTACAAACAGTGGAGCTTCCAATGTCAGAATAATTTCCTCTTATATTTTGAGGACTGATACAGGGGAATCAGTTTTTAAGTTGTCCAAGTAAAACTAACTACCAAAGGCAATTCTAACACAGAGACACCCTGGATAAAACTTCAAAGTGAAGGGAAGCCTCCCTGAATTTAACTCCATGAAAAGACTACCCTATTCTTGTCTCCCTCCGCTTTGCTTATCCTGAAACAGAGCTCTGGGAACCACTGAGGGCCGCCGAGGGCAGTTTCGGTGGCTGGCCAAATGACAGAATTCACGAGCACAACCCCACGAGTCCCTGAAGGAGACCCACGACACCCGCGCTCAGCACGGGCTCCGGGGGCGCCTGGCACGCGGGTAGCGGCGGTCCCGCCTCTCTGCCGCGCATTCAGACCGTGACACACGGGCCTGGACCCGCCTGGGGTCTGCGCGCGCCCAGAACTCCGTCCCGCTGTGAGGGGCCGCCACTCACCGTCCGAGAGGGCCCGGCCAAGGGCGGCCGCTGCCAGCCCGGCCAGCGGGCGCCGCAGCATGCAGGCCGCCGTCGCCGCCGCCCGGGCGGACACACGTCACAGCGTCGCGCCGCGCCGGCCTCTCCCGCCCCTCACAGGCGTACGTCACCGCCGCGCCAGGCCCGCCTGAGCCAGCGGGCAAGCGAGTCCGAGCTGCGCCGGCCTCGGCGCGCCTTGGAAGGCCGTGCGTCAGCGCCGCGACACCCTGCGCCCGCGGATGACGTCGGGGCGAAGCCACACGAGGAGTGAAAACTGAGTTTACCTTGGCTGTGTACTCACTTCTGGCCAGTCCCGCACCCGTTGGCCTGTGGCGGCCGAGCTGCTGGTCCTCGAGGTCGCTCCGGAGCCGGTGAGGGTGGGTGGCAAATTGGTGCCGGAAAGGCGCCGCGTCGCGCGGGCTTGGAGGGCTTCCTTCCAGGGAGGGTCCGGGCCCTGCCGCTAGCCGCCCTTGAGGGTATCACTTGGGAGGTTTATAGCATTGCGGTTTCCTGTTGAGTCATCTCCTAAGGCGGAAGGAGGCCTGCAGGGAATCTCGACAGAGAGGGCTCTTTTCCTGGGTTCTTAATGTTTGAGACATCAGGTATTCGACATTTGAAGCAACTGGTTTATCACCGCGGAAACCTCAGCTTCCGTGGGAGTCAGGGCTTAGGAAGCCGCGGCTGCTCTCTGGTAATCCTTACCTCGCTGGATTTTGTGAGAATGAAATGACCTTGGAAAACAGGTATCAGCTAGTCGTCACCGTTTGCGTTGCATTCCATCCTCAGAGTGACTTGTGTGACTCAGTCACCCGCCAGAATGGGCCCAGGCCCTGCTGCAGACAATTTACTCAATCAAAGCTTTGGGGAGTAGAACTGAGGCACCTGCAGATCAGAGACGTTCCACAGATAATTCTAATGCCAGATGAGGGCCGAAACCCTCATAGATTGTTTGGGCAACACTTGTACTGACCTGGTAAAGTCTGTCTGAGATGGCTTTGTTCCTGCCTGGGATTTGTTGAGAACCGATTAGGTGGAAAGTCCTGTCTTTTAAAAAGATCTTTTGTTTTCTTGCCTAGCAGTTGCATGCTAAGCCAGTGAATGACCCTAGGCCTTCAGATGCTGCAGGGGCTCTCAGGAGGAATGGCGGCAAAGGGCAGCCTGCTTCGGTAAGCATGGACTTCCAGGCCTTTGGGACTCCTGTAATGGGGCCCACCCGAAGAGACTCAACAGCCTTAGGCTTTGCGGGCTTAGTAAAGCCTCCAGAGCCAGCATGTTTTATCTGGAGAAATACATACAAGTACATATGTGTTGGGGTTTCCCTGGTGGCTCAGTCAGTAAAGAATCTGCCTGCAGTGCAGGATACCCAGGTTTGATTGCTGAGTTGGGAAGATCCCCTGGAGAAGGGAATGGCAACCCACTCCAGTATTCTTGCCTGGGAAATCCCATGGACAGAGGAGTCTGACCAGCTATAGTCTCTGGGGTGGCAAGAGTTGTACATGACTTAATGACTAAATCACCACCACCACATATGTATGGACACCTTAACAGTGTTGAAGGAGGAATGGAAGTGACTTGTGAGTACCTGGCACCAAACTGATGTGGTGGCCACTGTCCTATTCAGAGCCTGCAGGCCATCCCTGGAGAAGACCATGGCCTTCCAGCTCTTTCCATCAGAACTGCCTCCCCATCTGCACATCTCCCCAAGTGAGTGCTGATGGAGGAAAGAAGGAATTCAGGTTTTAAATTGTTTCTGTGGAACCTAGGAAGAGGGATGTAGCACCTGAGCTGTGGGTTAGTATGAAGATGGGGAAGGGACTTGGTTGCAACATTTCCAGGAGGGCCCTTGTGCTGGAAAAGGTTCATGTTGAAACTGCAGCTCCTGTTCTGGTGGGAAAGCATTCACTCTTGCCACTCAAGGGTTGGTTCCTGCCCCTTCCAGGAGCCTCCTGAATCACCAACCCCAGATTGTCTGGAGTGGCTGTGCCCTGAGCTCCGTGGTGTTGCTTAGGTACAGGCCCTGCCTGACTCACTGGGTTCCTTTGGTGCTGGAGTTCACCCACTTCTTTCTCCCGGCTTGCACTTCTGGATTTTGCCAGAATTTACTGAGCACTCAGCTAGGGAGGGTCTGGGACTTCATAGCAAGTAAGATGCAGTTCTCTCACTCCAGGCCATCATACTAGTGGAAGAAATGGGCCGTCAGTCTGAGGTGTCAGCTGGAAATTGCAGTGGGGTGGCGAGAACCACAACCAAAGCAGAGGCTGCCCTACTGTGGCTGTGCAAGGCCTGTGGCTGCTTTGTGGAGAGAGAAGTCCTGAAAGTCTGGTGGGAGCTACTGAATTGATGTGAATATCAGGAAACAGATGGATTGAGGCACAGTCTGCAGTTTGGAATTCAAGTTTGTATGAAAGCAGGCTGGAAGGGACTGTGTGTGTGGGGACGGGTGTCACAGGGCAAGGTTAGGACATGGAAATCCAGGTCCTAAGTGGATGAGACAAACGGCCTCACATAGCTGGGTTGAGTGGGGGTGTGAATAGGCCCTATTCTGTCACCTTAGAGCATGCGCTCTGCTGTGTGCAAAAGAGCTGTGTGCCTATCACACTCAGAAGCCAAGTGGACTGGGTGTCTCAGTCGGCTTGGGCTAACGTAGCAGAACACCACAGACAGGCAGCTTATGAAAACCGGAAATCTGAGATTCTGGTGAGCCAGGTTCCTGGTTCAGAGATGGCTGCCTTGTGGTGGTATCCTCATAAGGAGAGAGTTAGCTCTCTGGTCTCTTCTTATAAGGGCACCAATCATACTGTGGGGACCCCACCATCATCTAACCCTACCATCCAAAGGTCCCACCTCCTGACACCATCTCACTGGGGTTAGGGCTTCAGCGTGTGAATGGGGACGGGGTGGACTCAGATGGACAGTTCACAACTCAGGTTTGCAGTCCCCTGTAAGTCAGCTTCCCATTCAGTGCTATAGTCTAGCACCCTAGCCATGGGGTCAGGCCTCACCAGAGACCCACCAGGGTTCTGGATGTGGAGTGGAGCTGCTCTGACCACATCCTGGCCTGGTGCGCGTTGCTGTGGGCCCCCACAGGAGCTGGGCTGTGTGGCCACTCTGGCCCTGGCACCAGCCACTGACGAGCACACGTGTGTCTGCAGCCTGCTCTGGCAGCGTGGGATGACAAGGGCTGCCCCTAAGAGCTGCCGCCACCTGTATACATCCTCTTGGCGGGCTGACTGCAACAGAGCCTCGCTCACTCGAGTGCACCGGCAGACCTACGCACGCCTCTACCCTGTTCTCCTGGTCAAGCAAGATGGTTCCACCATCCACATCCGCTACCCGGAACCGCGTCGGATGCTCACAGTAAGCTTCCTTCCCGACACTCCCTAGGATCAGGTCCTGGAGGACCCAGCCTGTAGAAACTACTCCTCCAGGAGCTCGTTGGCTTAGAACCCACCGTCGCTGGACTGGGAGGGGAGTGAGTCATGGGTCAGAATTTTTGGTTGAGGAGAGGGAAGAAGGTGACCTGGAGTGCACTCCACAGACCAAGGTAAGAAAGCAATGAGCTGTATGGTTGAAAAAATGGCAAGTCTTGGGAAAACAAGCAGAAAAATTTTTTGTTTTTTTTTTTAATGAAAATTTTGAAGCGAGAGAAAACCCACAGAACACGTAAAACCTAAACTATGTGGTAGATGATAACAAGGTGAAGTGAGGACCCTGGAGAACATCCTGCCCTCCACCTGAGCCATGTACACACCCCTCCTTCCCACAGATGCCTGTGGACCTGGACTCCTTGTCCCCAGAAGAGAGGCGTGCACGATGCCGAAAACGAGAGAGCCAACTCAGAAAGGAGGAGGAGGAGCCAGAGCTTGGTGACGACTTTGATATGGAGCAGTACAAGCAGTTTTGGAGCAAAAAGTGATGGTGCCTGGAAGCTCCTAGGGAATGCTGTGAAGCAGGGAGGGGTACGTGTCTTTAAATCATGAGTTGACGAAGTTGTATCTTGTGAAAAGATCAATACAAAGGACATTCAAATTACACTCTTGACAATTCGTTGTCAATCCCTCAGAAAACATTTGTTCGTCCTCCGGATTCAATTCAGGGGTTGGCTAGTGGAGTGGCACCCCTCCACTCGCTGGAATTGTTATCGTTGAGTCTAATCTGGTCTGCTGTGATGGTAAACAGAACTGCCCGTGCCCACCAGCTAGCTCAGCTTAGGTCGGGTGCTGACCCATCAGCAGTGACTGCCAGCACCTTGGGGGTGACTGAGGCATTCTTTGCGCTGTCTGGGGAGTGAATGCAACGCGGTGTGCTTGCCTGCTTCCTCGGGAACTAGACACAGCTGGACCCCCGAGGGCGGCAGGCACGACCTGACCTTGGCCGCTCTCCTGTCTCCCAGGCAGCCGGCTACCTGATAGGCACCCCCAGCAGCTATAGTTGGAAACCCTCAGTCGTTGTCTCTCTGGTGCCTACCCCTCCTCCAGCACAGCCCCAGGAACACGGCACGCAATGGGAACTGTGGCTCTGGGGCGTCACCCCCATAAGATGATTTATAAAATTGTCGCTCGTGGCAGCGCGACGCTCAGGTACAGCCGCCGCACCTTTCGCTTGTCGCGTCAGTGCGCAGGCGCTCTGGCTAGGACCCCTGGGGCTGGAAGCGGGGCAGTGCGCAAGCGCGCGGGGTTGGCGCGGCCGTGACGTCACCTTGTGCGACGGGGAATCGGGAGCTGGGACCTGTAAGGCCTTGGTACAGGGAATCCCGGGGAGAGGGCTGCACTTTGCCACAATGTTCGGCTCCAGCCGGGGCGGCGTGCGCGGCGGGCAGGACCAGTTCAGCTGGGAGGATGTGAAGACTGACAAGCAGAGGGAGAACTACCTGGGTGAGTGGGGCGCGGGGACCCGGGGCTCGCGGGCTGTGCGTTCGCCGAGCCGCGGGCCGTGCGGAGGGCTTGGCGTTCTGTTCCCGTAGGCAACTCGCTGATGGCCCCGGTGGGCCGCTGGCAGAAGGGCCGTGACCTCACTTGGTACGCCAAGGGCCGGGCGAACAGCGCTGGGCTGAGCCGGGAGCAGGAATTGGCGGCTGTGAGGCAGGCGGAACAGGAGGCGCTCATGGCAGCGCTGTGAGTGCCTCGGGAGCTTGAGTGGGGAGGCGGTTTGCGGGGGGATGGTGTTACTTCTGGGCGGGTGCGCGGCGGGAGTGGGTGGGATCGCGGCGGGGCTGGGGGAAGAGGCGAGGCGAGGCGAGGCTCGCCGGTCCCTGAAGCTCACGCGCGGCCCCCGCAGAGGCTACAAGAACGTAAAGAAGCAGCCCACCGGCCTGAGCAAGGAGGTGAGATGGGCTCTTTTGGAGGGTGGGGATGGGTTGGGGAGGGGGCTGATCCCGCTCTCCAGCGAGCACTTGGCACTCCCCTCCACAGGATTTTGTCGAAGTTTGTAAGCGGGAAGGTGGTGACCCTGAGAAAGGAGTGGACCGGCTTCTGGGTCTGGGGAGCTCCAGGTGTGAGGCTGGGGGGTCCTCGGGAGCCCCAGAAATCTCGAGGGTGCGGCTTCTTGGGGTTTGGCACTGTCAGCTGCCTAAGGTGGAAACCAGTACGGGTCATCTAGGCCAACCACTTCTCTAGGGAGGCCTGGGGATGGGGGGTGGCCCTCGTCCTGAGGGTGTTTCACCATAAGAGTATTTTACCCACGTCCCCGCAGTGGCTCTGTAGGGCGAGTGGCGCTGTCCCGGGAAGACAAAGAGGCCGCTAAGCTGGGGCTTTCGGTATTCACGGTAATTACTCCCAAATATGCTGGGATCTCATGGTGGTGTGGGAGTCGGTCTGAGCGCCTCTTTCAGTTGAGGGCCACGAGTTAGGCCGTCTCCCTTTGGGGAGGCCCTCCCAGCTTCTGTTCCCTGCCGGGGCACCCTGCACGCCCCCAGTGTCATTTCTTGGCAGCATCACCGCGTGGAGAGCAGTCGGCCAGGGACCTCCTTGGCTTTGGCCAAGAAGAAACCTCGGTCAGAGGAGAAGGTGGAGCCAGGGTAAGCACCCCCCACCCCTTCCCAGGGCACAGAACTGCTTTCTCTCAGCATGTTGGCTGCTTCACCAGTCAGGTTCCCAGCTTCAGCCCCCTTTTTCTTCTGAGGAGCCTTGGGGTGCAGTGAGCCCTAGGGAAGGCTCCTGGCTGCCCGCTAGCCCGCAGCAGGGTCAGGGGCACTGGAGGGTGTCAGCATTTGGCCCCAGGAGTGCGGGGGCATCCCAGTGGGAGGGCTGGGAGCAGCTGAGATTGTCAGGCAGGTGCTGTCCTGCAGACCTTTTGCCGTAGTCGTGTCTGTGCTGCTCACGGTAGCCCCCGGCCACACGTGGTACTGAGTTACTCTTAGTGACTTGAGGTTGAAATGGCTACAGTCAGTCAGTGGCTACCGTGGTCTAGACCCCCCAAAGCCCCAGAGGCTTCCAGCACTCATGCAGTCCCCCCTGTAGTCCTGAAAGCCACAGGAAGAGCAGGAAAGAGAAGAAAAAGAAGAGGCACAAGAAAGAGAAGAGAAAGAAAGAAAAGGAGCATGGGAGAAGGCTGGATTCCTCACTACCCCCTGCTCCCACCCAGTAGGTGCAGCTGCCTGGGGGAGGAGATGAGGGTGTGCTTGGCAGGCCGAGCCCCTCACCCCAGGCATCTCGCGGTCTCACTAGGCATGACTCTGACTCTTCAGCTTGCTCCAAGAAGCGCAGGCACGACAGCGACTGAGGCCCAGGGGTCTGGAGGACTGGCCCGTGGGGGTTACCCCAGTCNCCATCACCTCCACTAGCTTTGTTCCTAGTGATGCTTTTTAAGGCCCACTTGATTTCAAATTCCAGGATGTCTGGTTCTAGATGAGTGATCACAGCATCATGATTATCTTAGTTGTTAAGATCTTTTTTGTACAATTCTTCTGTGTATTCTTGCCACCTCTTCTTAATATCTTCTGCTTCTGTTAGGTCCATACCATTTCTGTCCTTTATTGAGCCCATCTTTGCATGAAATGTTCCCTTGGTATCTCTAATTTTCTTGAAGAGATCTCTAGTCTTTCCCATTCTTTTCTTTTCCTCTATTTCTTTGCACTGATCGCTGAAGAAGTCTTTCTGATCTCTTCTTGCTATTCTTTGGAACTCTGCATTCAGATGCTTCTTTCTTTCTTTTTTTCCTTTGCTTTTCACCTCTTTTCTTTTCACAGCTATTTGTAAGGCCTCCCCAGAAAGCCTTTTTGCTTTTTTGCCTTTGCTTCAATGATCACATAGTATTTGGAAAAGCGAAATGAGGTAAATATAAAACTAAAATATGGATGATATGATACAAATGTAATGACAAGTAAGTCAAGGGAGAAAGTTACTGAATATTTGTGTGTGTGTGTGTATGTGTGTGTGTGTGTGTACACTCAGTTACCCAGTCATCCCTGACTTTTTGCAACCTAATGGACTATAGCCCGCCAGGCTCCTCTCTCCATGGCATTTTCCAGGCAAGAATACTATAGTGGTTTGCTCTTCACTTCTTCAGGGGATCTTCTCAACCCAGGGATCTAACCCATGTCTCCTGTATTACCTGGTAGACTCCTTACTAATTAGCCACCTGGGAAGCCCATTAGAGTAAGAGAAAGTAATTCAGAAACAAAATAAATAATAGGTTTTTTCAGGGTATATGCCCAGTAGTGGATTGTTGGGTCAATTGTAGTTCTATTTCTAGTTTTTAAAAGAATCTCCATACTATTCTCCATAGTGGCTGTATCAGTTTGTATTCCTACTAACAGTGCAGGAGGATTCCTTTTTCTCCACATCCTCTCTAGCATTTATTATTTGTATATTTTTAAAATAATGTCCATTTTGACTGGAGTTAGATGATACTTCATTGTAGTTT
Source organism: Neotragus pygmaeus (assembly GCA_006410875.1). Classification (NCBI taxonomy): domain Eukaryota; kingdom Metazoa; phylum Chordata; class Mammalia; order Artiodactyla; family Bovidae; genus Neotragus; species Neotragus pygmaeus. Next base: position 5,929 of record SJYV01047791.1, on the reverse strand, counting down.
TGATTTGATTTGCTTTCCACTGCTGAACATCTTTCCATGTGTTTGTTGGTCAACATAGTATTGTAATGCGATTATCTTCCATTAAAAAAGAAAAAAAAAAGGCATAATGGGAACTTGAATCTAAAGAAGTTGATTTCAGATGACACATCCATTTCTGCATAGTTAATTTAGTTTATTGTCTGATTTTTTACTTTGCCCTTGCCAGTACAAAATATTCTTCATCAAGGATGCACAAAGTTTCTACAGTATAGAAAAAAAAAGGGGGGGACAGAATTGATTTAACAATGTGCTAAAGATTCCCACAAGCATTGCAACACCCTCACCCTTTAATAATCTATTTGAAAAATGTTCACACACAAAATAATCAGGTCCTTCTATAAAGCATCTTCTTCAATGAAAGCGTGTGAAACAAAGGCAATGCATGAATTGTCACTTTTTAAGTTATTTATGGAGAAGGCGAAACAAAATCTGGAAACTACAGTGATAGGCACCTAAAGTAGCACATTGGTTGTTTCCCTATAGATGAAAATGTCATAAATTGCAAAACAGAAGAGAGATATTAAATGTATGAGGGCATCATTGTAGAAGCAGTTGTTAATGTTCTCAGTTGATAATAATGTATCATTATTAATTTCTGTAAAATCATAATCTCTGGATTATAATATCTTTCAATACTACTTAATTGAAGCCCAGGGCCATTTGCCACAGTGTATCTAAATATGGTAGTGACATAATGTGTTTAATCATCAATTCTGCAGTGACACATGGTTGGTACTTCTTGTCGTGCATTAATATTAATACTGAGGTTAACAAGCTGAGCACAAAAGAATTGATGTTTTTGAACTGTGGTACTGAAGAAGACTCTTGTGAATCCCTGGATAGGAGATTAAACCAGTCAATCTGAAAGGAAATAAATCAGTCCTGCACATTCTTTGGAAGGACTGATGCTAAAGCTGAAGCTCCAATACTTTGGCCACCTCATGCGAAGAGTTGACTCATTGGAAAAGACCTTTGTGCTGGAGAAGATTGAAGGCAGGAGGAGAAAGGGTGATAGAGGATGAGATTGTTGGATGCTATCACCGACTTGGTGGACATCAGTTTGAGCAAGCTCCAGGAGTTGGTGGTGGACAGGGAAGCCCGGTGTGCTGCAGTCCTGGGTTGCAGAGTCAGACATGACTGAGCAACTGAATTGAAGTGAACAGAACTTAATTTTTCACTTTACTGGTGAACTACATTCACAATAGCTCTTTTATCAGTAAGAAATAATTGCATATAAGGACCAATAATCTTCTTCAGGCATAATATGAAAAAAACATTAGAAGGTCTGAAGTTCCTAACATTCTTTCTAGAATAACCTCTGGAAAACTAGAAAGTGTCCTTAATTCCCAAGACATGGTAACTGATAGGGATCTTATAAAATCATCAGGTAGTACATCATTTGTAATGAAGTCAACTCTACACCTACATCTACTTCAAAGATTCTTGAGTAATAACGGATGGCTGAGCTTGTTCCCTGCCTTGTGGGAAATCAGTGCATGAAAAAACAACTTTCTTCATCCTCACAATAACACCAAAAGTTATGTCAATTTAGAATGAAAAACTTGGAAGTTATAGAAAATACAATGAAGAGAACCATTGAGCCATTGCCTGGTATATATGCATGCATATATGTATTTTCATATGTAACCACAGAAAATATTTCCAGTATTGGCTCAGCAGTTCAACAGTGTCATTAACAATCCATGTTCTTCTATCTTTGTGTTCTGTCACCCTTGGCAAATTGACCTTTGTCCTCATGATTAAAAGATAGCTACTGCACTTTGGTGAGTTATAAGGGACAGAAAAGTGAAGAGCTTTCCCTTTTTGATATATTGATGTGTGCGTATGTGTGTATGTTTATGTAAACAATGAATGTCTTATTCAGAACACCTTCCTGTATATCGTACTGATCAAAACTTGGTCATGGATCCAAAGAAAATAAATCACCATGACTAGGGGTGATCATTCATGAAATAACTCTGTGTCTTTTGTAAGAGCCATCCCCTTCAGTCAAGGCCTCCTCCTACCCCTTCCCCTTACCTAGAACACTGTATGAAGTAGGCAATTATTTGTAACATAGAAGAAGCAATAAATTGTTTCTCATTGTAGAGTTACACAGCCTAATCTTCCTTTTTAGTAATTACTCTAGCTACCCTGTGGAAATGATCTGTCAAGGGTCTAGATCAAAGAGGACAGCAGTTTAGAAAACTTTAAGTACCTCTGGGAAGAGAAAGAAATGACAAGGCTCTGTGGATTACAGTCACAATGGCGCAAGGTATGAAAGAGACTGTTTCTGACAATGTTGATATACCATAATCAATCTTAAGGTCATCAGCTTGGAGAGAATCTGTTATGTACTCAAAGACACACTCTAGCATGTCTTGCTCCCAATTTGTGAATACCACAGTTTAACTTCACTGAGATTTTTGTAATCTTCCTAACCTCAATTCCTATGGTGTGAACTATTAAGACCATCTCTGAACCAACCACTGAAGTCTTTTGAACAGTGTGCTCTCTCAAAACCACACTTCACTTTGAAGAATTTGCCCTCCATGTCTCTGTAATCAGTGCACGGGTGTAAATTTCATGCCGGAAGCAGAAGTTCTACGAATGAAAATCTTTGCAGCATTATTTAGCTGCTATTTTTTTTCTGTTCTGCTGGCACCATTGAAAAATCATCTTTGCCAACACAGTATGAACGGCCTTCAGATCAGAAACTTCTCTTTCACTTCTCAGATGAAAGGCAGATGTTATCACATCAAAGGGCTTCTGCTTAAACTAAACCCTTACCTCTGTAACATTTGCTGTGTTCCAGAGACAACATCTGGAGGGCACTTTATAAGAATAGTGTAAAATACTTTTACAAAACTTGCAAAACTCCCGAAAGTGCCACGTGCAATATCAAAATTTGGAAAACCCCTAGATTTTTCTTATCTTTTCTTCTTTCACCTTGATATCTACCAAAGGCTACTCTCCCTAATTCTTCACCTGTACTGCATCACACCCAACCCTCAGTTTTAGCTGCTAATCTGGATCTGATTATATTGTTAAATTATAAAATTCATGGTCAGCAAGTGTGAGAAGGGTGTTTCTTTCTCACTGTTTTGTTCATTTCCATTTTTGTGGATAAGGCCTAGTCTGGGAACTTTGCATTAAAACAAACAAACAAACAAAAACTTCTCTACCTGATAGAATTTACCTCATTTGGCTTATTCATCATCCCAGATACTTAGGCTCTGCCGCCAAACTACAGCCAGGTGACAAGATACCTGTTGACAGACTTAGCTGCTTCACATTATCAATCTATTTGCATGAATCTTTAAAGACTCCTGTATTTTGATTTGCGATTTTCAATTAGCACTCCTCTCTGAAAACATTTTTAAACAGTGGGCCTTATAATGTCAATATGTTTTATCCTTGCAAGATATTGCTCTTTTTGAACTAAACTTTTTCCTTGCTTTTCATGTGGATGTGACTTTAAAATGTTTGTCGATCTCTAGATTTCCTTTTAAATCTCAAATATTCAGTCCATGTCTTAAGAAGCCACAGTAAATATATTTTCTTAGCCCAAAATCAGAACTCACTCTGACAGATGCTGTGAATGATTGTCAGACTGTCCTAGAAAGTCTAACATAAATAACTACCACAGTCAATGGGGCCATTCCCTTTTCCACTCAGGATCCAAGTTAGACAAAACTGCTCCACAGTATAAGCCCTCTTCTTGCCAGGAAAATAATTCTAATTAGCAAATTTTAAAAGCAAACAACCCACAATCTTTATTTTCCTGGCAAGAAGAGCATTTCAAAAATGTTAGAAATATTTCTCTTAGTATTGTATGAAATATTATTGTTGGGTGATATTATCATGGAAAAGATTAAGACCTCAAAATTGACAAGCTACACATCTTAATTCTATTCAAGGTTCTTTATTGTATGGGTTGAAAGTAGAAATGAAAGCACTCCATGCTCGCTTCAAAGAAATAAACTCACCCAATATCTTTATGTGTGATAGCAAAATGTAGTCATTTTAGCAAATATTGTATTCCACTGCTCAACAAGAGCATGTGGAAGTAGATTTTTATTGTATGTGAGTAACAAATGAACTATACTGCCAGAAAATTTGTTTTGAAATGGGGATGTTTTTGTCATTGTTTTATTTCTTTAAGCTCAAGCCCAGGTTTTGAGACCACCAGGTATACTATATGGCTGCAATTTCAAAGTAACTCGTGGTAGTTGAACACTATGTTTACATATTAAACAGAGTAAAATCATGGTAGTTATACAGAAAGACAAGGCCAGCAAAATAATAAAACTGAATGCCTTTGTCATCTAGAGTGCATAACAGACAAGGTAGGAATCAATAACCATCTCAGACAGAGCTGCTTTCCCAGGATTTTCTTCATTTTTTTCTTGGGTTGAGTTTATGAATCATAATCTGACAACAGTCAGAAATCTCAGAATAAATTATCTAGCTATAAGAGAACTCTTTTGAACAACAAATGCTACTCCTTACACTAAGGTTTGTAATGGTCTAGGAGAAAAAAGCAAAGAAAATAAGAGAAATGAATGAGGAAGAACGTTTTGCACTCCGAAGTATCTTCAAGAATTTTAATATGGGCTTCCCTGGTGGCTCAGTGGTAAAGAATCCTCCTGTCAGTGCAGGAGTCAGGGGTTAGATCCTTGATATTGGAGGATCCTACATGTCACGGAACAAGTAAACTTGTGTGTCACAACTGTTGAGGCTGTGTTTCTAAACCCTCAGAGCCACTCACATGCTGCAGCTACTGAAATCTGCACATTCTAAAGTCTGTGAGACACATTCACAACAAGAGAAGCCACCACAATGAAAAGCCCCCACACTGCAAATATAGAGTAGCCCCCAATCGCTGCAACTAGAGAAAAGCCTGGGTAGCAACCAGGACCCAACACAGACAAACATATAAATAGATAATTAAAAAAAATTTAATGCCAGCTCAGAAAATGCCATACTTATTATGGACTTGTACCCCTAGAATTCATGCACTGAAATCAAACTCCTAGCATCTTAGTGTGTCTCAATTTGGAGATTCGGAGATAAGTTCTTTGAAGAGGTAATAAAGATTAAATCAGGTCATGGGGTAAAGCCTTAATCCTCCAGGAATGACATCCTTATAAGAATGTTTATAGTAGACTATTCAGAATTGCCAAAGTTAGAAACAAAAAGGATATCCTTCAGCAAGTTAATGGTTAAGCAAGAGGCACTGCTGCTGCTAAGTCACTTCAGTCATGTCTGACTCTGTGTGACCCCAAAGACGGCAACCAACCAGGCTTCACCGTCCCTGGGATTCTCCAGGCAAGAGCACTGAAGTGGGTTGCCATTTCCTTCTCCAATGCAAGAAAGTGAAAAGTGAAAGGGAAGTCATTCAGTCATGTCCCATTCTTCGTGACCCCATGGACCGCAGCCTACCAGGTTCCCCTGTCCATGGGATTTTCAGGGAAGAGTACTGGAGTGGGGTGCCATCGCCTTCTCTGAAGAAGCACTACTTTCATATAATTAAATGCTATTGTGCTACCAAAAGAAATGAGCTAAAAAGCAATGCAAAACAAAACTATACAGATAGCAGAGAAATCAATGGTTTCTGGGGATTTGTGAGAGTGGCTTGAAAAAGCAAATAAGAGAGGACGTTTAAGTAAGATTTTCTTTATAATGCAGTTAATGGTGGATACGTGACACAATGTATTTGTTAAAATTTCTAGAATTTAATGCACAAAAACTGATAAAGCATATGCAAATTAAAAATAAGAGCTTGTAGAATTCCAGGATAGAAGGCAGACTGTAACAAACAAAACTAGCTTTGTTATGGATGTGTGAAACCATCCCTCTGTAGAGAATGAAGGAAAAATTGCTGATC
>SJYV01047789.1:0-11445 GCA_006410875.1 Neotragus pygmaeus | reverse complement strand
TGCTTTGGAGTGCACAATAATAATTGTATTGTCACCCAGCCTCACTCCATCCCTCAGGAGATAGGGGGTTTCAGACCCATTTGGCAAAGGAGGCAGCTGAAATTCAGAGAGGGAGATGGTGTGGCTGGAGGTCACAGAGCAAGAGGAAGGCAGAGGCAGGGGTAAAATTTTAGTCTGTCAGACTGCAAACTTGAAATATTGTCCACTGCCTTGATCCACCACAAAAAACTCCTCTCTTCATTATAAGACACCTCAGAGGCTCAGAGAGGCGAAGCCGCTTAGGTAGGGTCACAGAGCAAACCATAAGTGGGGCTGAGATTCCAAGGCTGGGAGGCAGGAAGGTAGGGGGCATGCTGAATGACTTCACAGTCACTCACTTTCTCTCTCTGAGCTGCGGCATGATGCCACGTGACCCAGCCTAGGTGACTGAGGTGCTCGTCATTGTTGGCAGTGTGTGTGAGGGGAAGTACCCCATGGGGTCCAGGGAACGGATAAAATTTTTATTGACACAGCCGCTATTTTCCTGCCACAGGTAAATCTCATCATCTATTAGTCAGGAGAAACAAAGTAAGATTACAGCTGTAGATTTAAATAATAATAGAATGTAAATAATATATAATATACAGAGTCACTTATATTAGTTTATATACGGGGATGTTTAGTCACTTTGTGGTTTGCCCCGAGTTCTTATTTGTTTCTGTGTTCGGACATGGGAGGCAGTGGTCCTGACTGTGTCTCACTCCATCACGGTCACAGTGCGGGCCTCATCTGTGTTGGTGCAGGGGTGGAACGGAGCACACAGGCCTCCAACTCCCAGTCATCGGGCTTGTTGCTGTCTTTCTCACCCGGGAGACTGCCCTGCTCCCTCCCTCGTCTCCTGCCCTCCTTTTCTTGCCCTTACTACAGTCTTTTCCGCTTTTTACAGAGGCCACAGTGGCATTGCACCCTGCCTTATCCCTTTCTTTTTTTTAATACTGNGGAGACTGCCCTGCTCCCTCCCTCGTCTCCTGCCCTCCTTTTCTTGCCCTTACTACAGTCTTTTCCGCTTTTTACAGAGGCCACAGTGGCATTGCACCCTGCCTTATCCCTTTCTTTTTTTTAATACTGGAGAAAGAAATGGCAACTCACTCCAGTATTCATGCCTGGAGAATCCCATGGACCCTTGAGCCTGGTGAACGACAGTCCATGGGGTCGCAAACAGTCGGACATGACTGAGTGACTTCACTTTTCTTTTTAACTTTTTTTTAAATACTTTTTTTTTTGAAAGATTTTTTTCAATGTGGACCATTTTACAGTCTTTATTGAATTTGTTACAATATTGTTTCTGTTTCCTGTTTTGGTATTTTGGCCATGAGAAGTGTGAGATCTTAGCTCCTAAATCAGGGATCGAACCCACACTCCTCGCATAGGAAGGCAAAGTCTTAACCACTGCACTGTCAAGAAAGACCCTCCCCTTTCTTTTTGTAAGAATCGTGTACATACAGTAAAGTGCATAAATATACAGCATATGGTTTGGTGATTTTTTACATATTTGTAGTTACATGTGTAACCACCACCCAGATGAAGACAGGAGGGGCTACTTACTATTACTCTTTTGGGGCAATACCTTCCTAAAATGACCCCGATTTCTATCACCACTGATTAGCTTTGCCTGTTCTTGAACTTTCATAGAAATGGAGTCACATGGTATCTTTTATTTGTTTAAGACTTCTTGAGCTCAACATAAAGTTTTTGAGATTCACGTTGCTGCCCAGGCCAGTAGTTGGCCCATTTTCATTGCTGGGTAATTCCTTGGGTTTAGTGAATTCATTTCTTGAGAAGTTTTTGCATCATGTGCCAGGTTGACAGATCAAAAAGCAAATCTGATTGTGTCCCCCAGATATAGACCCCCAGAAACAGTCTCCATCTTTCTCAAAGTTAGTTCAGATCTCTCTGCAGGGCTTGGCACGCCTGGAACAGTGTGACCCCTGCCTGGCTCTTGTGCCTCAGTTTCCCTCTAGCTCCCCTCGCCCTCTGAGCTCCAGGGCATTGCTCTCCTCTCTGTGTTTGAATGGTCCCTGTTGCTTCCCACCGAGGGCTTTGCCATGTGCTCTGACCCAATCCCGATCTGCTTCACTGTTTAAACCTCCAATTCTTTAAGATTATCAGGCAACTCAGTGATTTACATCTCCAGGGATGCTTCACTGATCAGCCCCCTACTTCTAGACTCCACACCTCCTTTTAGTTCCCTCCTTCTCATCCTTCACTGTCTTGGCTGGAAATAACAATTTGGATGATTATTTAATTCATATCTTTCTCCCTCATCAGAAAGTGACCTCTGGGAGGACCAGCACTGGTTCTGTCTAGTCTCCAGCATCACCCGACCCCAAACCTGCACTCATTCAGTATTTACTGGATGCTGAGCGTTGAGTAGACCCCTTCTGTGAGCCTCAGTCCTCTCCTCTCTCCCCCGTCTCAGACCCCAAACACACAGACTTTCTCTTGGGAACTGCCAGAGAGCCGTGACTCCCGCCCTTTCCCTCCTTGGCAGCTGTGGGTGACGACGCACCCAGGGGCGGGTGTCACGCCCCACAGCGGACGCTGATCTGGCCCGGTTGGGCAAGGCCAGGGTTGCCTGGGGGGAGGTTACTCATCCCGGGCTCAGGTAAGAGGGCCTGGGCTGGGAGGCGGCACACCTAGGGGGGAAGCCGAGAGAGCAGGACGGGACCATGGACCCCGCCAGGAGAGCAGGCTCCTGGGCAGTGATCTGGACCACCGGCTGGCTGCTCCTGCTGTCGCTGCTGCTTCCAGAAAGTGAGTCTGTTGCCAGAAGGGAGCGGAGGGGGCGCAGTGGGAGCTCTAAGGAAGAGTCTGCCCCCCACCCCGCCACCCTTCAAAGGAGAGGGCTGCGGGAAGAATCTCCTGTCCAGAGCAGAGAGCGCTATGGGGAAAATTCTTCCACTTGGAACAGGGGCATTGTGGGAAAGATCACCGGCTTCGGTGGGGGAGGGGGTGCTCTAGGAAGGATTTGCTACCTTGGGCAGAAGGGACTGTGGAAACTTTCTTCCATCCTGAGTAGACGTCGCGGGGGTGAGTGGGGGGTGGTGGGGAGNGCATTGTGGGAAAGATCACCGGCTTCGGTGGGGGAGGGGGTGCTCTAGGAAGGATTTGCTACCTTGGGCAGAAGGGACTGTGGAAACTTTCTTCCATCCTGAGTAGACGTCGCGGGGGTGAGTGGGGGGTGGTGGGGAGGGAAGTCTCACCGAATGACTTGACTGTGGGTAAAATTCTCCCATCCTAAGTGGAGAACTGAAAGAAGGAGTCCCCCCATTTAAGTCAGGGATCCCCCACCTTGGGCATAAGGGTCTGTGAAAAAGATACTCCCACTGTAGGCATGAAAGGGACACAGTGTATCTCCTGGTCTCAGATTTGCGGCTACGTTTTCCTTGTCCCTGAGGAGGGCATGCAATCCACTCCAGTATTTTTGCTTGGAGAATCCCTTGGACAGAGGAGCCTGGCGGGCTACAGTCCAAAGGGTAGCAAAGAGTTGGACACGACTGAAACGACTTAGCGCGCACACATTTCCTTATCTCCCTGCCCTGGAAAAGGATGTGCGGTACAGTTGCACAGGGGTGGAGGGAGTGGGAAGGACTATTTCTTCTTTGGGGAGGAGACTTCAGTTGGGATCGCTCAGTTCTACTTGCCTCTGCACCCTCAGGAGCGAAGGCCCTGGAGTGTTACAGCTGCGTGCAGAATGCAGATGACGGGTGCTCGCCGCAGAAGATGAAGACAGTGAAGTGTGCACCAGGCGTGGAAGTCTGCACAGAGGCTGTGGGGGCCGTGGAGACTAGTGAGTGGGACCTCCTGGTCCCTGCGTACTAGCTTCCAGCTCCTCCATCGGGGCCCCGCCTCCTCATAATCCAGCCCCTCCTTCTGACTTTGGCCACACCCACTCGAATGCATTTCCATTCTTCCCTTTCAGTCTGAGGGTCTGGGCCTTTCAACACACCCACGCCTTTAGGGCTTAGAGAGGTGAGGACTGAGCGCTGCGCAGGGGTGAGGTGACCTAGGAGAATCCAGACCTGGGACCTCGTCTCCTTCAAGGGCACAGCCTGGCTCACTGAGATCTTGCTATCGCCTTCTGACCCTTCCAAAATCCTCTCCACCCCAATCAAGCCTCCTCCATCCAATGGGGCCTTTGGTGATGGAGACCCACCCTAGAGATGCTCTCCTAGGGTCCCAAGGCTGAGGTTTCGGGTCCCTCTGACCCGCCCTTGTCTGAGGTCACAGCTCCTAGGAGGCTCCATCTATCTCTGATCCCGTGCCTTTTTCGTCAGTCTCAGGTTCTTTCTGATGTTGCTTTCTGGGTGAGATTCCCTGTGGTCGTGCCCCTTCTTATCTCCACTCTTACCCCATGCCAGCTTTTGTGTACAGTATGTCAGCTTCTCAGTCCCCTCATACTCAGATCTCTCAAGTCTGTTGTTCTTTCCCCTCGGATCTGTTCTTTCTGAACCCCCTCTCCTCGGTGCTCCCACCTTGGCCTGCCTATCTTCTGGGGCCAATCTGTTCGAGGCCCCGCCCAGAGGCCACGCCCCTCTGACCCCGCCCCCCTCCNTCTTCCTGTTCTTATGTTCTATGATTTCCTGATTGTATGACAGGCTAGAGAAACTAAGTGGAAGATCAGTGTGTGTGTGTGTGTGTGTATCTGTGTACCTGTATGTATTTTTCCTTTTCCTTTTTTCTAGATCTAAGGCATATCCACATACCCACTCTATCTGGATCTTGCTCAGGATATCTGAACTGGTCTTTTTAAGAAAAAAGAGGTTCTGTTTTTTTTTTCCCAAACAGCCATAAAAATTTGCACCAAGTCACAATAACCTATTGACTTTTATTCTTAATGACTTCCCTGAGGGAAAAAAAGCATTTGCATTTCAGTCCATACTATTCTGGCACATAACACATTCTTGCATGCATTTATAATTCTTACATGCACCTTTCCATAGGTTCTCCAAGGTTAATGCTATTCCAAAATATCATTTCTACATTTTATGTCATACTGGGGATATGGAATAATTTCTGGTGGACCTCCCAGGTGGCAGAGTAGTATAGAATATGCCCACCAATGCAGGACACACAGGAGACATGGGTTCAATCCCTGAGTCAGAAATATTCCCTGGAAAAGGAAATGGCAATCCACTCTAGTATTCTTGCCTGACATATCCATGGACAGAGAAGCCTGGCAGGCTACAGTCCATATGGTAGAAAAGGGTCAGATATGACTGAGTAACTAAGCACAGGTGTTACATTGTGGGGGAGAAAAGGAGGAAAAAGAGTCCTTTTTTAGGACTCTACAAAAAGTCAGGTGAGAGATGATATTGACCTGGACCATGGAATGAGCGAGTAGCAAAGGTGGTCAGAAATTGTTAGAATTGGAATATATTTTAAGAGCAGAGTCAACCAGAGTGTACTTATGGGACATAAATTAAAGGAAAAGGGGGATCATTTCCTTGCTGAAGAGGTCCTCAGTGGTGGGGAGCATGGTTCCCTCCCATCTCTGTCTTCTCCAGTTCAAGTCCATCCTGCAGCCAAATCCACAAACTGGATTTTTACTGACAGGGAGTCAGACCAACTTCCTCTTTGTTTTCTCCTAAATCCCAAGGTAGGCCCAGGGTTTAGCATTTTTATAAAAATTTCAGCAGTAAAGTTGAATGCAGTTATTCTGTAGACTGATATTTGGGAAGACTCTTTTATTTATTTATTTTTAAACTTTTTTTAAAATATTAGTATAGCCAATTAACAATGTTGTGATGATTTCAGGCAGACAGCAAAGGGACTCAGCCATATATATTCTTGTATCCATTCCCCCCCCAAACTTCTCCTATCCAGGCTGCCACATAACATAGAGCAGAGTTCCTTGTGCTATACAGTAGGTCCTTGTCAGTCACCTCTTTTAAATATTGCAGTGTGTACGTGTCCATCCCAAACGCCTAAAGATTCTTTCCTCCCATTGGGAAGACCTTTTAGAGTTTGAGTTGTTGTTTTTTTCCTTTGGAGACGTCTAACAACACCTAACGGGCGTATTTAATGAGTCATTACCTGCTTCTTTCTTCATAAGGAATCTAACATCCCCAATGCAATGCACTATTGTCTAACCATTCTTGTGTTCCAACTTTCGCTCCATTCATCCTGCATTCTAACTGTTCTAATTTCTAAATAAACATAGAAATGAAGCACAGGTTGATATAAGTTCAAATCTTATCAATTAAGAAAATATAATTATTAGTGAACCACATTGTTGTATGGCAGAAACCTAAACAACTTTATAAAGCAATTTTCCTCCAACTAAAAAATTTTTTTTAATTCATAAAAAAGAAAATGTTGCCACAGTTCTGGGCTATAGCGAATGGATGAGTGAGCTTTTCTTAATAGGGGTGGGCTTTGTGTCTTTGACCCTGGAACTGAATAAGAATTGCAAGAGCAGTTTTGCATCAGTTTGCCAAAGCCACGTCTGCATACATGTGAAAGTAAATCTAGTGTTACCTGGGTGATGAGTAATGAGCTCTCTTCCTTGGATCCACTAGATATGTTGTGTACCTTAAATGTGTTGTGTCCACAAGGTCAGGGTTCTCCCCCAAAAGGGAAACTAAAGAGGCTTTAGAGATGAGAACACAGGCTTGACTGAAAGCAACTTCAAAAGTTTGTGACCAAATAATAAGATGAATGACCTTGAATTTCTGTATATTTGAGGAGTAGTCCTTGATATGTTTCTACTGTGAATGCCAAAATTCAGACATGAAACCTTCCAGATACTGTCTGAGAGAGACATTTTGTGACTTGATGTGGGATCTTTTCTCTCAGCATGGTCCAAAGTTGTCTTCTCTCCAAACACTCATATAGGTGATTGTATTAAGAATTTTTTCTTGTTTCTGTTTTGTATCAAAAATTNCACGTGGGAATCTAGTTTCCTGACCAAGGGTCAAGCCTGGGCCCTCTGCCTTGAAGGAGTCTAAGCATGTGTAGTCTTAGCCACTGGACCACCAGGGAAGTCCTGTGTAGTGTATTACAGGAGTTATTCCTAGTTCGCTGCTGACACCAGACTCGTGGGAAGTTGACCTAGGGTGGGAATGCCAAGACCAAGATAGAGAAACTGAGATCCAGAGTTACAGCTCCCCTGAGGGGAGTCGCGCTTGAACACCTTTCACCTCCTGAGTTGAGTGGTGCATGTGGGCTGTCCCACTGGTGAGAGGGAGACCAGGTGAGACCTCTGAGCAATGTGGAGGGGTGAATGGGACTCTTACCATTGCTTGGGAGCAGAGGGGAGTCTTGTTTCATGGGTTCGCCTGCCTTGCTATCCATCTGGTTTCTTAAGAATCATTGCACAACTCAGGGGATATAGCCACTATTCTTTAATAACTGTAAATGGAAAGTAACCTTTAAAATTATATAGGAAAAAATAGCCTAGCTTCACGATGAAAAGAAAAAAAGAATCATTCAGTGGCTCGGTCATGGCATCCCACCTGTCCGAAGGGCTGGCAGGTGCTGCTGTCAGTCTTTGCTTCCTGTTGGGAACTTGGGGCCTGAGCCTCACCATCGCCTTCTCCAATCAGGTGAAGGGTTGGGGGGCCAGAGGGGAAAGCCTGGCTTGGGAAGGAGAAACCCTGGCAGGCTTCTGGACTGCCTGAAGAGGGGGCCCAGATATGCGGAATAGTGAGATAGTAATACTGGGCATTCGCTGGCAGTCCTGTGGTTAGGACTCTGTGCTTGCTTTTTTTTGACTGCACTGCATGGCATGTGGGATCTTAGTTCCCCCACCGGGGATTGAACCTGTGTGCTCTCACTGGGAGTGCAGAGTCTTAATCACTGGACCCCCAGGGAAGTCCTAAGGACTCTGTGCTTTCATTATAGAGGAACAGGGTTCAATCCCTGGTGGGGGAATTAAGATCTCATAAGCGGTTTGGGGCAGCTAAAAAAAAAAAAAGTAATATTGCTGATATTACCATTCATAACAGGAAATATGTGAGTTAATAATAATAGTAAATAGTGATTATCGTAACAAAATAGGGAATAAGAGCCTGAGCAACAAATAATACAAGTATCAGTAATGGTAACTATAGTTATGGGAATATTGGTCCTTTAAAAGAGTCTTACCAGATGCCAGGCTTGGGCTAAGGCTGTGTGCATCCATCGTCCATTTAATTTTCCATATAATTCTTAGATGGCATGGTTTGGGGAAATGCAGGCTAAGAACAGCAAAGTAATTTAACCCACAGCAAGTCATACATTTATTATGTACCAGGTAGTGGTTTAAGGGATGTACTTGGATTAACATATTTAATCTAACCAACCATCCTGTGAATTAAGTATTGTTGTCGTTCAGTTGATAAGTCACGTCCAACTCTTTGTGAACCCACGTATTGCAGCATACCAGGCTTCCCTGTCCCTCACCATCTCCCAGTGCTTGCTCAAACTCAGGTCCATTGATTTGGTGACACCATCTAACCATCTCGTCCTCTGTCATCCCCTTCTCCTGCCTTCAATCTTCCCTAGCATAATGGCTTTTTCCAATGAGTTGGCTCTTCACATCAGGTGGACAAAGTATTGGAGCTTCAGCTTCAGCATCAGTCCTTCCAATGAATATTCAGGGTTGATTTCCTTTAGGAGTGACTGGTTTGATTTCCTTGCAGTCCAAGGGACTCTCAAGGGTCTTCTCCAGCAACACAGTTTGAAAGCATCAGTTCCTTGGTGCTCAACCTTCTTTATGGTCCAACTCTCACATCTGTACATGACTACTGGAAAAACCATAGCTTTGACTATATGGACCTTCGTTGGCAAAGTGATGTCTCTGCTTTTTGAATTAAATATTAATGAATTAAGTAGTAATCACCTGCTTTTTATAAGATGAGGAAACTAGGCCCAGAGAGGTTGAGTAACTTACCTCATGTCACCCAGCTAATAAGCAATGGAGTTCAAGTTTGAACCCAGGCTGACCAGCTTTATAGAGCATGAATCACAAGTGCTGTAACTTTTCCCTCAGCTTAACTAAACTTTAGATAGACTTTTCCTGCCTCTAAACCACTGTACTCCCTCTCACCCTCATCCCTTCCAAAATCCAGACAGCCTAACCACAGATGCCCTGACCTCCTGTTTCTTAGAGCCTGTACTTTAGAAGACTTATCATCATAAATTCTTTGCCCTTTTGAGATGTATGCGTGCGTGCTAAGTCCCTTCACTCAAGTCTGACTCTTTGCAACCCTATGGACGTTAGCCTGCCAGACTCCTCTGTCCAAGGGATTCTCCAGTCAAGAATACTGGAGTGGGTTGCATATAAATCTCTAAAAGCCTCTTGCCAGTTTTACAACCCAGGAACTGTCATTTGAAAGGACCTGGGATCTATCTCTTTGAAATATAAACATCACAGGAGACAGTACGTCTGTCCCCCAGTTTCCTGACTTCAGTCCAAGCTGTGACACTGCTCCTCGTCCTGATGTTGCAAGACCGTTTCCTTTTCCCTTGGGTGAGGACAGTTAGCAAACAGAGATGACCTGCCACCCCAACTTCCCACCCCAGTTCTTAAAAACTCAGCTGCCTGTATTTCAGCCAAGTTGAGTTCAGACTGAATTCTAGCCTCTGTCTCTTAATTGGAATGCCTTTTTTTTTTTTTTTAAATTCTATTTTTCAGCCTTGCTGGGAGGCATGTGGGATCTTTGTTTTCTGACTAGGGCTTAAAGCTTGTTCCTTGCAGTGGAAGCACTGTGTCTTAACCACTGGACCACCAGGGAAGTCCACCTTATTGGAACATCTTTTTTTTTTTATTACTATTATCTAATTTTATTTTTGTATTTATTTGGCTGCATTGGGTCTCTTGCTGAATGTCGGTTTCTCTAGTTGCGGCGAGAGGGGGCTCCTCTCATTGCAGTGCATGGGCTTCCTGTGGCTGTGGCTTCTTCCGTTGCTGAGCATGCGCTCTAGGGCACGTCTGCTCAGTAGTTGCAGCTCCCGGGCTCTAGAGCACGGGATTGGTATCTGTGGCCCCCCCCAGGCTCAGTTGCTCCATGGCATGTGAGATCTTCCCAGATCAGGGATTAAACCCACATCTCCTGCATTGGCAGGCAGATTGTTTACCACTGAGTCAAGAAGGAAGCCCTGGAACACCTTGGAATGAAGATGGTTAATGTAACCTGTGTGATTTTTGCTTTGATGAGCAAGACCTGCCAACCAGCGTGTTACACTCCTTAGAGGTAACTCTGAATCTGTATTTTGCAATCTTAGTAGTATAAGTCAGAGGACTCCTGGGCTTCTGAGGGTGTTGAGACTGGAAATCATCCTTTTATCACCTCTCATTCTGTGGGATGGGAGTTTTCTAATTTTTGGAGGAAGTTCCAAATTCGGGAAGTGGGTGCTGATGGATAATATGTTTCAAAAAGTAAAATCAGCTCTTACACAGATCCAGAATGCCCAAGATTTTATTTAACTCATTTATGAATGAGACCCTTATGTAAAATGTTGCAACCAGTTCAAAGGAGAATTCCAAGAGCACATGCATATAGGTGATCAGGAATGCTAAAAGAACTGGTCAGTATCCAGAGAGAAATAGTCAACTATAATCTGCCAGGCAGGAATATTTGCATTGTTATCAGATTATATCATTTTAGTATTACTGCCATAGTTAAATTTTTTTTCATTTATTTTGATGTGGATAATTTTTAAAGTCTTTGTTGAATTTGTTACAATATTGCTTCTGCTTTATGTTTTAGTGTTTTGACTGCAAGGCAGGTGGATCTTAGTTCCTTGACCAGGGATGGACCCTGCATCCTACTCCCCCGCTGCATTGAAAAGCAAAGTCTTAACCACTGGACCTTTAATGATTAAGATAACAGAAACTTATTGACTCACAGTTCAGACCATTGCAAATAATTTTTGTTTGGTAAAGAAAATAATTTCTGACAGAATGATTTCTGCCCAGTAAACAATAAAGCCCCAGAGAGTAAGGTTTTATCACCCTGTAAGACAAGAATTCATTTTGAATCTCATTTTTTAAAGAGTCTTTTTATGTGGACCATTTTTTAAAAGATGTTTATGCGATTTGTTTCAATATTGTTTCTATTTTCTGTTTTTTGTGTTTTTTTTTTAGACATGTGGTATCTTAGCTCCCTGTACAGGGATGAAACCCAAACCCCTATACTGGAAGGTGAACAGTGTTAACCACTGGACTACCAGGGAAATTTCAGCATTCTTTCTTTTGTTGACTAAATATACTTCTATCTGGTCTATCAGTTCAGTTCAGTTCAGTCGCTCAGTCGTGTCTGACTCTTTGCAGTCCATGAATTGCAGCACTCCAGGCCTCCTTGTCCACCACCAACTCCCAGAGTTCACTCAGACTCACGTCCATGAGTCCGTGATGCCATCCAGCCATCTCATCCTCTGTCGTCCCCTTCTTCTCCTACCCCCAATCCCTCCCAGCAACAG
>SJYV01047785.1:771181-796071 GCA_006410875.1 Neotragus pygmaeus | reverse complement strand
TCTCTCCTTGCTAGTTTTTGGAACTCTGCATTCAGATGCTTATATCTTTCCTTTTCTCCTTCGTTTTTCGCTTCTCTTATAAGGTCTACTAAAAAGGAGGATATTGCTTTCCTTACAACTAGAAGGCCAAATCTAGGTATCGTGGGCTAGGGCAACAGCTAAATGATGGCATCAGGAATCCTAACTCTTTAAACTTTTTACAATACCTGAAAAGTGGCTTTGTCACTGTGGTTTAAAAATAGCTGCTATACTTCCAGAAGTGTTAGTCACTAAGTCTTGTCTGACTCTGTAACCCCATGAACTGTAGCCTGCCAGGATCCTCTGTCCATGGAATTCTCCAGGCAAGAATAATGGAGTGGGTGGCTGTTTTCTTCTCCAGGGGATCTTCCTGACCCAGGGACTGATTCCATATCTCTTATGTCTCCTGCATTGGCAGCCAGATTCTTTACCACTAGCTCCACCTGGGAAGAAAATGCCTCTGTATGTAATGGATTGGCCAGAAAGTTCATTCAGATTTTCCATACATTTTATGGAAAAACCCAAATGAACTTTTTGGCTAGTCCAATAGATCCTAAAAAAACACTGCAATTCCTGCTAACCCAGTAATCATAGAGGATAACAATTTGATTGAATCTTGCTTTCCTTCAAGAATAAGAGGTGTCTCCTGATATCCTTCAAGTGTAGGCATAGTTAGACTTCCCCTCTCCGCTCCCAAAAAAGCCTACTATCTCCTTCTATCCAAGATGTCTCACCAGCTGATCTAAAAAGGTCTTGGAGAGTTTCATACACATTCTCATAGAAGTAGGCCAAGAAAGATTAAAAGGCATTTTAAGAGACACCGTCACTGGAAAAAGGAAAGCTCAAACTAAGAGACTTATATGGAGGCAGAACTGGTAAAAGAAATAAGACATACTCACATATACACATAAGCAAGTATGTATTACATCTTGCTTGCACAGCATTAGATTAATCATAACCTTTGGTTTATTAAAACATTGTTGTCAGGCAAGATGTTATCATCACTTTTATTATTTAATTTGTTTTTAAGCAATATAATTTATTCACATAACATAGCCCAACATCTAGACTATTACCAGTTACTCAAAATTATTTATGTTTTTTCTCTCTTCTTGTCACTCCTCTTACACAAAGATAACTGCCATTCTGAATTTTATTTTATTTATAGCTCTATTATTTAAATGGATATACCTAAGGATTCTTCGGACTTCCCGGTGACTCTTCAGTAAAGAATCCGCCTGCCAATGCAGGAGACGCAGGAGACTCTGAGTTGATCCTTCGGTTGGGAAGATCCCCTGGAGAAGGGAATGGCAACTCACCCCAGTATTCTTGTCTGGGAAATTCCATGGACAGGGGAGCCTGGTAGGCTACAGTTCACTGGGACACAAAAGAATTGAACATAACTGAGTGACTAAACAACAACAGGAAGTCTTTAGTTTTGCTTGCCTTGTGAACTTTTGGAAGAGGGAACCTTCTGGTACTCACTTTAGGACTCAACCTAATGTTACTAAGATTGATGCATAAATTTGCTGTGTATTAACTGGTTTTAACTTTCATATAATATAATGAGTGTACCACTATTTATTCATTATCCTATTAACGAGTATGTAGGCTGTTTCCAGTTTTTGTTTTACCAACAGTGCTGCCATAGATATTCTTTTCCATGTCTCGAACTGAACATATGCAAGCGTTCACCTAATACACACTAATTTCACTTGGGAACTGCTGAGTCCAATTTATGGAAGTATTCAACTTACAGAATAATGTCAAATTATCCCAATGAATAAAAGATCTCAATGATTTCAAATTTGGGGTCAATTTCTGACAATCAAAGTGTACAAAACAGCATTTCAGTGAGATTTTGAGGCTCTTAAGGAAACATGCTATTCATGGGGTTCTCAAAGCAAGAATACTGAAGTTGTTTGTCATTCCCTTCTCCAGTAGACCACACTCTGTCAGACCTCTCCACCATGACCCATCCATCTTAGGTGGCCCCACATGGCATGGTTTAGTTTCATTGAGTTAGACAAGGCTGTGGTCCATGTGATCAGATTGGCTAGCTGTCTGTGATTGTGGTTTCAGTCTGTCTGCATTCTGATGCCCTCTCTCAGTGCCTATCATCTTACCTGGGCTTACCTTACATTGGACATGGGGTATCTCTTCACAGCTGCTCCAGCAAAGCATAGCACCTTTTTAGTGGAGGTGCTGGAATTCCAATTGAGCTCTTTCAAATCCTAAAAGATATACTGTGAAAGTGCTGCACTCAATATGCTAGCAAATTTGGAAAACTCAGCAGTGGCCACAGGACTGGAAAAGGTCAGTTTTCATCCCAATCCCAAAGAAAGGTAATGCCAAAGAATGCTCAGACTACCACACAATTGCACTCATCTCACACGTTAGCAAAGTAATGCTCAAAATTCTCCAAGCCAGGTTACAACAATATGTGAACCATGAACTTCCTGATGTTCAAGCTGGATTTAGAAAAGGGAGAGGAACCAGAGATCAAATTGCCAACATCTGCTGGATCATGGAAAAAGCAAGAGAGTTCCAGAAAAACATCTACTTCTGCTTTATTGACTATGCCAAAGCCTTTGACTATGTGGATCATGATAAACTGTGGAAAATTCTGAAAGAGATGGGAATACCAGACTACCTGGCCTTCCTCTTGAGAAACCTATATGCAAGTCAGGAAGCAACAGTTAAATCGATATGGAAAAACAGACTGGCTTCAAATAGGAAAAGGAGTATGTCAAGGCTGTATTTTGTCACCCTGCTTATTTAACTTATATGCAGAGTACATCATGAGAAATGCTGGGCTGNTATGCAAGTCAGGAAGCAACAGTTAAATCGATATGGAAAAACAGACTGGCTTCAAATAGGAAAAGGAGTATGTCAAGGCTGTATTTTGTCACCCTGCTT
Source organism: Neotragus pygmaeus (assembly GCA_006410875.1). Lineage (NCBI taxonomy): Eukaryota > Metazoa > Chordata > Mammalia > Artiodactyla > Bovidae > Neotragus > Neotragus pygmaeus. The sequence continues at coordinate 793,134 of SJYV01047785.1, read as the reverse complement.
ATTTAACTTATATGCAGAGTACATCATGAGAAATGCTGGGCTGGAAGAAGCACAAGCTGGAATCAAGATTGCTGAGAGAAATATCAATAACCTCAGATATGTATATGACACCACCGTTATAGCAGAAAGTGAAGAAGAACTAAAGAGCCTCTTGATGAAAGTGAAAGAGGAGAGTAAAAAAGTTGGCTTAAAGCTCAACATTCAGAAAGCTGAGATCATGGCATCTGGTCCCATCATTTCATGGCAAATAGATGGGGAAACAGTGGAAACAGTGTTAAGCTTTATTTTGGGGGGCTCCAAAATCCCTGCAGATGGTGATTGCACCCATGAAATTAAAAGATGCTTACTCCTTGGAAGGAAAGTTATGACCAACCTAGACAGCATATTGAAAAGCAGAGACATTACTTTGTCAACAAAGGTCTGTCTAATCAAGGCTATGGTTTTTCCATTGGTCATGTATGGATGTGAGAGTTGAACTCTAAAGAAAGCTGAGCACCGAAGAACTGATGCTTTTGAACTGTGGTGTTGGAGAAGACTCTTGAGAGTCCTTTGGACTGTAAAGACATCCAACCAGTCCATCCTAAAGGAGATCAGTCCTGAGTGTTCATTGGAAGGACTGATACTGAAGCTGAAACTCCAATACTTTGGCCACCTGATGTGAAGACCTGACTCATTGGAAAAGACTCTGATGCTGAGAAAGATTGATGGCAGAAGGAAAAAGGGACAACAGAGGATGATATGGTTGGATGGCATCACCAACTCAATGGACATGAGTTCGAGTGAACTCCAGGAGTTGGTGATGGACAGGGAGGCCTCACATGGTGCAGTTCATGGGGTCACAAAGAATTGGACGTGACTGAACGTCTGAACTGAAGGAGACGATTAGAATATTAAAAAGTTTTATTTAAATAACATCAAAAAGGATTCTGGGTCTAGATGAATTCCACTGTTTTCCTTTTTTTCAGGGAACAGATGATTTTGAAAGTATTCTATAACATGTAAACATTTTGAAAGCATCTCTACACCTAAGTTTAAAACCTTAGAACCTAAATTTTAAAGTGCTACAAAAAGGGAAGCTATATATTGACTTCACTTATGGTCACTTATGGACTTCTCTTATGGACTTCTCTGGTGGCTCAGATGGTAAAGCATCTGCCTACAATGCGGGAGACCCAGGTTCAATCCCTGGGTTTAGACTATCTCCTGGAGAAGGAAATGGAAACCCACTCCAATATTCTTGCCTGAAAAATCCCATAGATGGAAGAGCCTGGTAGGCTACAGTCCATGGGGTCACAAAGAGTTGGATATGACTGAGTGACTTCACTTAGCACTCACTTATGGTCACTAGGAAAAAATTTGAATAGTTACTCCATCTGTAAGTTGAATCTAATGGTGTATTAATATGATCAGGTATCATGACTAAGTATAGATTTCCCAGGAATGTAGGAATATTTCACTATTAGAAAATCTGTTAAGATGATTTATTTCATCAGAAAATTTAAAAGAACAGCCAAACAAATAATCACCTGATATTGAACTTTCATAAAATTCAGCAGGCTACTAAATTTCAGTAAATAGGAATGAAACTGTCCAAACATGAGACAGATTAACACATCCATGTGTTGGCAAATGCCTTAGGGACAATTATAGTATTTGTTCATTTTTAATCCTTATTATCCAAGGTTTTGTCACCTAGTGGAAATTCAGAGAGGAAAAAAATAAATATACTCCCATTTACTTCCAATTTAAAAGGAAAAAAACTACAAGGTAAAAAAGGATGCCGTATTCATAGAAACTCTGATGTGATACAAATAAAAAGAAAGATTAATGGAAGACTGAAAACTGGGGAAAAAAAAATCAACCAGGGTCATCTGTACTCTTTTCTTGTGGATGTTAATATACAATCCCATGCTAAAAAAAAAAAAAAAACCTTATAATAAGTATCCTCACAAATGTATGAGAGTCACCTTGAAATCTTTTCAAACATTTCCCTCTCATTAACTTCTAAGAGTCTCTGGCATTAATGCAAATATGAAAGACTGTCACACTCATGCTTGATCTGCAGTTATTGTACAAGTACATCCAGGAGGTCACAGGAAACCTGGAAAGTACTTTGTTAAACCCTAGAAAACTCTCTTGTCAATCCTAATACAATTTAATGTGCTGCCACTGGTCTTCATTTAATTCAATTTTTTCTCTTGACTGATTTTTGTTCTATATCCATTACAGTTTTATGAACCTCTGCCATGTGAAATAATTTACATCCCTCCAAGCTCACTGTGAAAGTTTTTTGCTTTTATACCTTTCCCTTAGATAATGAACCATAAATGAGCTTCTATAATCACAGAACCCAAGTCTGTACACACACACCAACATGCACACACATTCTTAACTGGATCACTTAGTGACCTAACCTACAGGAAATCATGGAATTCTCTTCTCTCAATTTATAACATTTCCAAATCATGTGAGGTCAACAGGAAGGCAAAACCATGTGACTGAATGTCACCAGTTAATTGCTAGTGAAAAGAAAAAACTACTTCTAAGTTGCTGGCATTAAAAAAGGTGTATTTTCAACAACTATTAACAATAAAAGCTAATGTGGAAATTCAAATGTCAAGGATCCAAGAATGGTACTAGGAGAGGAGACAGTAGCACTCTTCATTACTGTCAGTAGATATTCTTGCAGTTTTTAAAGAAATAAGGTTAGATACCTCAATTTTATGTAAGACTTAAAAAACTATTGCCCTTTGTTACAGTAATTTATACCTATCAATTGGAAGCAAATAGTGTCTGTTGTACTTCAGAAAATCACATTTCTTTTCATCAAATGTTCATCTCACTGTAACGTGAAATCACTTTAAAAACATTGAAAAACTTCTGTATATTGATTTTTAAAACAGAATCTTTTTGAAACTGGGCAGTAAGAAAAGCAGATACAAACATTCGGAGAGAATTAAATTAACCACTTGTACTTCCACATACAAAGTTTTTATAGATGGTGTTCTCTTCTGATTTCTTAAGGGTCAGCGATATAAGAATAATTTTTCCTAAGAATCATATTGAAAAAGTGAAAGTATTAGTCTTCCAACTCTTTGCAACACCATGGACTAGCCTGCCAGGCTCCTCTATCCACAAAATTCTCCAGGCAAGAATACTGGAGTGTGTTACTATTCCCATTTCCAGGGCTTCTTCCTGACCCACGGGTCAAACCTGGGTCTCCTGCATTGCATGTCGATTATTTACCATCTGAGCCACCAGGGAAGCCCCAAGAAGTGTGTTACATTAAATACTTTTTTTGATACTCAAGTTTTGTACTTGCAATAAGCTTTGCCAAAACAAAAATACAAAAACAAATATGACAAACAATACCACCAAAAAAACCAACCAGGAAAAAGAAAGCAAGATTTACATTTGAATTCTATTAGAGGGATTGAAACTTTTTTAAGCTCGACAGTGTTTTCAATAGCTAGTGACCTTCCATTTGATTATCTGAGATAATATATAGATATGAATTGCCTGCTTCCTAATAATCATTCACTGAAAGACAGGTATTGCTGTTACCATTTGTTGAGCACTTATAATATACAGTGTGGGCTTTCCTGATAGCTCAGTTGGTAAAGAATCTGTCTGCAATGCAGGAGACCCCCGTTCAATTCCTGGGTGGGGAAGATCCACTGGAGAAGGGATAAGCTACACACTGCCGTATTCTTAGGCTTTGCTTGTGGCTCAGCTGGTAAAGAATATGCCTGCAATGTGGGAGACCTGGTTTCGATCCCTGAGTTGGGAAGATTCCCTGGAGAAGGGAAAGACTACTCTCTTCAGTATTCTGGCTTGGAGAACACCATGGACTATATAGTCCATGGGGTCACAAATAGTGAGACAGGACTGAGTGACTTTCACTTTCACTATAATGTACATTATAATTTAAATTTGTCTTTCCAGACACCACTATAGGACATGCTCATTATCTTATTTATGTAAAGCAAGAAATTGAGGGTCACAAACTTATACAGCCCAAGGCCTCATAGCTTGGATGTGGCCCAGAAAGAAAGTGAAGTCACTCAGTCGTGTCTGACTCTTTGCTACCCTGTGGACTATAGCCCACCAGGCTCCTCCATCCATGGGATTCTCCAGGCAAGAATACTGGAGTGGGTTGCCACTTCCTTCTCCCGGGGATCTTCCCAATCCAGGGATCGAACCTGGGTCTCCTGCATTGCAGGCAGATGCTTTATCCTCTGAGCCACCAGGGAATCCCAAGCCACCAGGGAATATCTTGGATGTGGCCCAAAATAATATTAAAACTCTAACACAAAACATATTTTAGCACTTTCCCAGTACATATCCATGATACATTGGAAATTAAAATAAGTCTAGGCTATAAAATGGGCTTCCCAGGTTGTACAGTGGTAAAGATTCCACTTGAGACACAAGAGGCAAGCATTCAATCCCGGGATCAAGAAGATCCCCTGGAGGACGAAATGGCAACCCACTCCAGTATCATTGCCTGGAATATCACATAGACAGAGGAGCCTGGCAGGCTACAGTCTGTGAGATCACAGAGTCGGGCATGGATGAGCACATATGCACTGCAGGCTATAAAATAAGTGCTGCTGCTGCTGCTGCTGCTAAGTCGCTTCAGTCGTGTCCGACTCTGTGCGACCCCATAGACAGCAGCCCACCCGCTCTCCCATCCCTGGGATTCTCCAGGCAAGAACACTGGAGTGGGTTGCCATTTCCTTCTCCAACACATGAAAGTGAAAGTGAAGTCATGTCCGACTCCTAGCGATCCCATGGACTGCAGCCTACCAGGCTTCTCCATCCATGGGACCTTCCCGGTAAGAGTACTGGAGTGGGTTGTCAGTGCCTTCTTCGTCCAGTTGCCAACTCAGCTTGAACCAGCTGCTAGTTCAAACAAAATCTTACGTTTTCAGGAAGAACTTTTTTCCCCTTAAGTATAAATTCTTTCATTTGGGAGGTGAGATTGAATTTAGACTTTGGATTCAGATGCTTGAGTCCAAATTCCTGCTCTGCAGCTTCCACTTGCTCATTCCATGACTTGGAAATAAAAACCTCTTGCTGCCTTTGTTTCCTGAGGGTAACAGTGGTACTTCTTCATAGGACTACTTAGACGGGTAAAAGAGCTGATCTATGTGTCAAATGTTTCGAGTAGTACCAGGCACACTGTCAGCCTTAAACAAGTATTAACTATGATGACGAATATGAACATTTTGTCTTCTGTTTCAAGGATCTGATTTTTCCCATACTCCTAACCAGGTGTCTGGTCTGCCCGTTTATAATCCACCTGGAGCACCAATCCTACATGTAGTCATTTGTTCTTAGCTGATCTACTAGCAGTTGAAAATTTTAAGACACAGGAACTCAGGGACTATGGAGGACTCATCTTCATATTTCAGGAAAGGAAAAACTAAAGGTGATCATGGGAAGTGAAATGAGATGGGAGATGGGTTGAGGCTGACACTTTCTCAGGTTGGAGAAAATCAACAAATGAAGACACAATAAAGAAAGACTCTTAAGACATGTCCTTGAACTTGAGCATTCCAATGTGACTTTTCACATCCATCTTGAGATTTACTAATTGTTCCTCTGATACTGAACCTTCCATAGGTGTCTAGTTCAAACTCTGGAAGAAATTCTCGTGAAAGTAAAACATTTCATTGATAGTGAAGGAAAGGATTAGGATAAACAAGAGATGAAGTTTAAGCAAGAATATTCAGAGCAGTTATATTTGTAAAAGATGAAGCCTGGAAGCAACCCAAATATTCTTCAACAATAGACTGAGTGGATTGTGATATAATTACAAGGGATGTCTGAGGATATTTAGGTCAAGGGTGGTGGTCAAGAGGAGCTACNAATATTCAGAGCAGTTATATTTGTAAAAGATGAAGCCTGGAAGCAACCCAAATATTCTTCAACAATAGACTGAGTGGATTGTGATATAATTACAAGGGATGTCTGAGGATATTTAGGTCAAGGGTGGTGGTCAAGAGGAGCTACCCTGCATCCAAGATCAGTGGCGGCCGGGACTGTATCTCACCCCACATTCAAGGTCACTGGTGGCCGGGAGGAGACACCCCGCACCTGAGATCAGGGGCAGCAGCAGGGAGGAGCTATCCTGCNAAAGCAGAAACACCTGGAATCCTGGATATTGATCACAATATGCATTATTCATTGAACATAAAATATTACATGTGAAATAATTTATGTTTGTGTCATATTAAATGATGCTTGAACTAACATCCCCACCCCCGTGGGCTAGGGGAAGGGAAGAAAAGATTATTCTATTATTATTATTTTTTTAATGACAAATAGTTTTAAATTATCAAAATAGAATGAGGTATACAAGCATTAACTATTGCTTTGGGGTATCTTAAATGTACCTTAATTAAAACATAATAACTTAGGAAAAATAATAATAGGCTTCTAGTAGCTTATCATTATATTGCTATTCTTTTCACCTGATTCTTTTAAATAAAATTTAAATATGTGAAAAAATTGCTTCTTGTTCCTAAAAGAAGTGCAAGTATATATTATTCCATAAGGTGGCGCAAGCATGCCATGCGTTGTTCTTTTTTTCCGGCTCAAAACGTGTTTTTCTATTTAAACCTTTTTATTCTATGGTCATCGTGTTTTCTGTTATAAAGAGCTCACACTTCAAAGAGCTATCTTTTTCTTAGGTAGTGCTTGCTAGTACACAAGCTACTCATGTTACATGCAAAAAGACATTGGAATCAGGACAATTTTAAGCAAATAAAATCGCAAACCTATTCATTAACCTCTTCTGAGAGCCTCCAGTTATTTCTTTGACTTTATTGTTCTGGACTGTATCAGAATCCCAGTGCAGCAAATGGTTGGTATTTTCATTTTTAAAATATATTCTGCTGCTGCTGCTGTTGCTGCTAAGTTGCTTCAGTTGTGTCCGACTCTGTGCGACCCCATAGATGGCAGCCCACCAAGCTAGTATTCTTGACCCAACAGTGTTAGACCTTCAGTCGTGTCCGACTCTTTGTGACACTATGGACTGTAGCCTGCCAGGCTTCTCTGTCATGGGATTCTCCAGGCAAGAATACTGGAGTGAGCTGCCATGCCCTCCTCCAGGGGATCTTCCCAACCCAGGGGTCGAACCCGGGCCTCCTTCATTGCAGGCAGATTCTTTACCATCCAAGTTCCAGGGAAACCCCAGTGTCCTGTGTCCCAAGTTAATACTGTTAATGTTTCCTGATAGTGTGAATAACTCACATAAAACATCTTGCTCAGGACTCAGCATAGAGCAAGGACTCATTTTTTTCTTTAAATCTCTAAGCTGTGTCTGATTTTTTTGTGACTCCATGCACTGTAGCCTGCCAGGCTCCTCTGTCTATGGGATTTCCCAGGCAAGAATACTGGAGTGGATTACCATTTCTTCTTCCCAGGAATCTTCCCAACCCAGGGATCAAACCCGAGTCTCCTGCACTGGCAGACAGATTCTTAACCACTGAGCCACCAGGGAACCCCAAGGACCCAAAGAACAGTAGCCATTGTGATGATCATGGCATATTTCTTATGAGACCTTTTCATTCAGTGACTGGAATGGGGGCAATGGAAGGTAAGAAAGAGGCAGCAGAAGACTGCAAAATAAATTTTGTATGGCAGTTTTGTACATGGTAACATGTGTGCTATGCTGTCCCTCCACTGCTATGACTTCTGAGAATTTCAATGATGCCCCTCTTAAATGTCCATTTTGAAGTCTTTTAAGTTTCCTGTCTTTAAACCTACGCACACCTATGCAACTCTTCAAGAACACTGTCTTTCTCTTCTTTCTATGGCCCCTCTCCCCAGTCTAAAATTCAACCAACAACTTCCAGGGTCTCTGAATTCTGTAAGCACTCAGTATGTGCCTGCCAGCTCAAGCATCACTATTCAACCTGCACCAATAGCTGAGAAGGCTTGTGGCTCCCAGTCTCTTCCAATCTTTTATCTCATATCCAAACCCTTATATAACATCAAAACTTGTAGGTAGTCTGCCTTCTCACATCTCAGCATTACTCCTGTATCACTGAAAGCTATTAAATGAAGTGAAAGTCGCTCAGTCATGTCTGACTCTTTGCGACCCCATTGAGTGTACAGTCCATGAAATTCTCCAGGCCAGAATACTGGAGTGGGTAGCCTTTCCCTTCTTCAGGGGATGTTCCCAACTCAGGGATCCAGCCCAGGTCTCCCGCATTGCAGGCAGATTCTTTACCAGGTGAACCACAAGGGAAGCCCAAGAATACTGGAGTGGATAGCTTACCCTTCTCCAGGGGATCTTTCCAACCCAGGGATTGAACTGGGATCTCTTGCATTGCAGGCAGATTCTTCACAAACTGAGCTATCAGGGAAGACTGAATGCTATTAGCTTAACCAAATAGGGGTCACTGATAAGCTTGATAAACGAGCCAGCTGTATCCTTCAGAGCTACAGTAACTTGGAAACTTGGATTTAATATATTGGTATTCTTTTAAATAGGGGCAATATGTTACAGTATCAAGGAAGGTGATTTCATTTCCAAGTCTTTATATTTCAAATAATTAAGCCAAATAAATAAGCAGAAGAAGTAAACCTATGTTCCACCCAGCCTTCTGATTTTTGAGTAGGAAAAATACATTCATCATTTTCATATCAAGTTATTCTTTTGCACAATAGTTTTAAAAAATAGGTCAGAACAATGGTAGAAGAAATTTAACTGCCAATATTACATCATTAAGGTGGTGATGCTACTGTAATCTTGAGACTAAACCTAAGGAGGGAGGTTGGACCATTGCATGTGCTATTCAGGGCTCTGGTTTGGGAACTGGTGCAAGTCTGGCCAACTGAAGGGGCAGAACACTCTAGATCCGCAGTTCTCAAAGTATGACCCAAGGTCCCTGCAAGTCCCCAAAACTGTTTAGGTGGTTCACAAGATGAAAGTTATTTTCATAATATAAAGGTATCATTCTTACCCTGTCACATATGTATTGTGGGATTTTCTAGAAGCTGTATCTTCAGAGACCCTTGAAGAGTAAGGAAATCAAACCAGTCAACCCTAAAGGAAATCAACCCTGAATATTCATTGGAAGGACTGAGCTGAAGCTCCAGTGCTTTAGCCACTTGATATGAAGGGCTGACTCATTGGAAAAGACTCTGACGTTGAGAAAGATTGAAGGCAAGAGGAGAAGGGGGCAACAGAGGATGAGATGGTTGCATGGCATCAGCAACTCAATGGACATGAGTTTGAGCAAACTCTGACAGTTGGTGATGGATGGAGAAACCTGGCTTGCTACAGTCCATGGTCAAAGAATTGGACACAACTTTGCAACTGAACAACAATGTCATATGTGTCTTGTCATCACTATGGCCAGTTAATGGATATGCTTGTGTATTCTCACATTGATAAAACTTTTCATTTTAAATTTCTAAATGGTAAATACTCACTAGACATAATGTACCTGAATGATAAAAATCTGCACAATTTTCATAATCTACATGAAGTTCTTTGAGGTCTTCAATAATTTTTACATGTTCTTGTTCTCTGTTAAATAACAAAATTTTCTATGTACTTTGTACTTACATAATTAACATTTGTCTTGCTAAATTTCCTTCAAAGTAGCTTCTATCACTTATACTATTCTATAATAAGATCTGTCATTTTAAATTATTCCCATATTGTTTCTTGTGTTTAATATTTGCTATTTTTAATAACTGTAAAAGTTCATCTTTACATGCCTATTTCCTTAGGATAAATTCCAATAAGTAAAACTTTTAGGACAGAGAAATGAAGTTAGTGAAGCTTTTTGATATAAATTGGAAAATGAATTTTCAGAAAGAGTGTACCAACTTTACCCTTGTCATCATCAATACAAGACAATGCTATCAGACGACACTCTCAGCAACTCTAAGAATCTACCCATTTTCTTGTCATTCCAGTTTGATCAGAAAAGCATAGAATTCCCTGGCAGTCCAGTAGTTAGGAATCCAAGCCCTCACTGCTAAGGGCTCAGGTTCAATCCCTGATTGGGGAACCAAGCTTCTATAAGACTCACAGCATGATCAAAAAAAATTTTTTTTTAATTAAAATTAAGAAAAATTTAAAAATAAAGCATTTAGTACAGTGTGCAATTCATAATAACTGGTTAATAAACAGCGACAGCTATCATTTTTTAAAATAGAAAAGCACAGGATCATATTTGTTTTCTCAATTTTTATTTTTTTGATTATTAATGCAATCAAACACTTTGTCATATTTTTACCAGCCATCTGAATATGTCTTCTTGTGAACTATAGGAACATGACTTCATCCCATGTTACTCTTAATACAACCGGTCAAGACACTTTTCTAACCAGAGCATTCCTGTATAGTAGAGAAAAGGGTAATTGTTTTCAACTAGCCAAATATATGGAGAAGGCAATAGCACCCCACTCCAGTACTCTTGTTGGCAAATCCCATAGACAGAGGACCCTGGTAGGCTGCAGTACATGGGGTTGCTAGGAGTTGGACATGACCTCTCTTTCACATTTCCCTTTCATGCATTGGAGAAGGCAATGGCAACCCACTCCAGTGTTCTTGCCTGGGAGAATCCCAGGGGCGGGGGAGCCTAATGGGCTGCCATCTATGGGGTCAAACAGAGTCAGACACGACTGAAGTGACTTAGCAGCAGCAGCAGCAGTCAAATATAAACTATGAAGATGCATACAGTTTATATAACCCAAATCACTGTCTACACATTTAGAAAATAAAGTAAAAATAATGATAATAATAATAATAAAATCTTAAGCACTCCATGCTGATTATTCTCCATCTGCCCCCAGATCCCTCCTCTGTCCATCTCAACCCTGTTCCGTGCCCTGGGAGACTGACCCTTACAAGAAACATCACCTGCTCTCCCTGTGCTCTTGGTTGGGTTTGGCCAAGAGGGTTGCCGATATGAGGTCACAGTGCAGGAGGAGAGAGATTGAAGAGCTCAGTCTTGTCACCTCTCCTGCTTTCCCTCAGTTCTGTGTGGCTGCTTAGTCCATAGCTCCTGTTAGCACCTCCACTTTCTGGTTGCAGACACCAATAGGGCTCAGCAACTCTTATTTCTTCCCTTGACCCGTTAGCCTACAGAGGTAATAGCTTCCTCTTTTTGTTAGTTCAGAGGTGACGCAGTCACACTTGGTTCTTTTAAATCTGGCTACACTTCTCTAAGCAGTAGCTGTATTAAAACATTTCTTGAACTCCACCACTGTACCTATTTCATTTTTGCTAGAACCCCGAAAGATATCCAGTATTGTTGCTTGGAGAATCCCATGGACAGAGGAGCCTGGCAGGCCATGGTCCATAGGGTTGCAGAGAATGGGACACGACTGAAGCGATTAAGCACCCACGCACTGAAAGATACACTAATCAAGCTCACTGTTTGGTTTATATTTAGGACTGTCTCTGATATTTCATTCATCAAAAGCATTTTATTCAGGGGATTTTCCTGGCAGTCCAGTGGTTAAGACTCCATGCTTCCCATGCAAGGGACACAGGTTCAAGCCCTGGTGGGGGAATGAAGATCCTGCATGCCTTGTGGAATAGCCAAAAAATAAATAACATTTTAAAATAAATTAAAAAAAAAAACATTTTATTCAGTATTAGCTGAGTATTTACTCTGAATCTACTGATGTCTCAGATGCTAAAGAATTGCCTGCAATGTAGGAGACCTGGGTTCAACCCCTGGTTTGGGAAGATCTGCTGGAGAAGGGACTGGAAAAGGCTACCCACTCCAGTATTCTTGCTTGATGAATTCCATGGACAGAAGACCCCAGGGGGCTACAGTCCATGGGGTCACAAAGAGTTGAACACGACTGAGCAACTAACATTTTCAGCACTTTTCTTTGAATTTGGCCTGGTGGTAGGGCTGAAGACAGGTAATTAACCTTTCCTAACTTGGGCAGGTTTTTGTTTAAAAGTTAAAAACTGTTAACATTTTCCAATTTACCCAGCACTAAGTGTGATGACATTTAAACTGTAACCTAAATACCTCTTTCTTACCTATCTGATCTGAATCTCCAACTCCTTAGCTGTGTGTCATCAGCCTTATAGAGCCTCTCTCTGTCTACTGAATGTGTCAGATTTCTTCCCCACCTTCTAAGCATGCTCATGAGTTCTTTTTTCAATTGCAAGGACAATTTCACATGTTTTTCTCCCTAAACTGACCTAATGTTTAAAACACTTTTTTCCCCTTACCTCCTCTTTCAAGTTTTAAATACACAGTGGCAGTTTTCCTCTTGTATTTTTTTTGTTTGTAGCTTTAACCTGGCCTTAACAACTTTCATGCTTATATCTTGGGTGTCTTTAAAGTTAGAGAATGAGGTTTTTGATATGCTTTACCAAATCTGGCATGATACTGAGAGTACAACAGTTGTTCACAAAGACCTTTTTAGTTATTGTGAGAAATGATTTAGTTAATACATAAAATAATAAAACAGGAATAGAAAATGTAAACTTAGAACAAGCCAGTATTCAGAACAGAACTTAAGGGAGTCAATTCTGACTTAGTGTAGTATAATATCAAGCATATGACTTAATTTTCAAAGATACATGAGCTGATACTTGGTTTGAAATAACTGATGAAAGGGAAATTCTTCAGTCCTCAAATACAATTAGGATCACACAGGTTATAGATGAGGTTATTCATGTGGAAATTGACCAGCATAATCTGGAGGCTATTATGACTTTAAGTGAGACCCATCGTGAAAGTACAGTAGCTAACGTAATTACAAGAAACCCAGGCCTAAGATTTTTCCTTACAATTCCAGAGCGCACATCTGTGTGTGTTCAGAATACGGAGGTTACAAGAGTCACACATTCACCCCTGACTCGGATCAGATTCCAGCAGATGTGACANAAAGTACAGTAGCTAACGTAATTACAAGAAACCCAGGCCTAAGATTTTTCCTTACAATTCCAGAGCGCACATCTGTGTGTGTTCAGAATACGGAGGTTACAAGAGTCACACATTCACCCCTGACTCGGATCAGATTCCAGCAGATGCGACAACTAGCAGCCCCTGCAGCTGCCTCCTAACAATTTCCTAAGCAGCTCTCACAGCTGCATAGTAAAAGGTTGGAGTGTTCAGGGGAAGCACAGCTGTGCTCCCAGACACAGCTGTGCACCAGAAAAATTACTGGGTGGGGCTATACTTAGCAAATACCACCCATTGTCACAGACCCCCACTAATGGGACCTGGTAACTTGGTTTGCATGAGCACAGTACCTTTGAGGTTAGTAGCAAAGGGCATAAACCCACAAAGTTGGATTATGAGCTGCTGTTTTGTTCAGCTTCAGAATGGAGAATTAAGTGCACTTTCTCTCTTGCCCATACAATACGCCACACACACAAGCATACACATACACACACACACATACTTGCTCTATTTTGTTTTGTTTCTTTGTGAAGTTAATCTCACTGGATTATCACTTGAAATGACACTAGTTTGCGTCTGCATTGACCCTGAAGGAAGCTTTACACACTGATCAGTTATACTTCCCCCAAAAGCTTAATCTTTCCACATATGTAACCAAGAAAGCACAATCTAAAATTGCACAGATAATAACCTAACTCAGCCTTTAAGTAATAGCTAATGTTTCTGTATAACTTTTGAATCAACATTTCTTTAGCAAACTATTTATTGTGTATCTACAAAATACAAGGGACTCAGAAACAAGTCTTAGATTTAAGAAGGCTAATAAAAATATTTCTTTTACATTACTGGATTTAAAATCTCCATCTGTGAACTTTATGAAAAGATACCTTCCAGATTAATTTTTACGTGTTTTAGCTATTTAGGCTTTCAGTTAACAAACTCTGAGTTCATATCTGTGCTGGTATTAGTATAATAAAGATCATATGCGGAAAACCTGACACTTTAGAAAGTTTAAAAGAAATAATTACAGATTTAATTTATTCTAAAGTTTACACTTTTAAAAAGTAGTAAAACAGTTAGNGTTTCTTCCATTCCTGTCTCTCTCTTTCTGTATAACTGACTCCTTTTTGGGAAGGTCTTAGCTTGGGGTCTTCTTCCCAGATCATCAACTCTAAAGTAAGCTCCTCCTGTTATCCTCCACCATAAAATCATAGAGTTAGTGGAGAGAGGATTGTTCATATTATTTATTTGTTTGGGGCTGTGCTGGGCCTTCATTGCAGTGCAAAGTCCTTCTCCAGTTGCAGCGTGCAAGGGCTTCTCTAGAAGCCCCGTGTTGTGGAGCACGGGTTCTAGAGCCTGCAGGCTTAGAAGCTGTGAATGGACTTGGTTGCTATGCAGCACATGGGATCCAAGTTCCTTGATCAGGGATCAAGCCCAGGTCCCTTGCATTGGAAGGCAGATTCTTAACCACTGGACCACCAGGGAAGTTCTAGGATGTTCATATTATTGATGACAATTTTAAGATACATTTTAGAACATATATATAATTATTTGCTCATCTTTTATTTCTCATTCCTAATGGGTTATAAATGAAATAGAAGATTTTTGAACATTTGAAAGTGTGAGGAAAAGAAGCAGATGATGGATTGGCTAACTGATGGAGAAAGTTCTCTGGGTAATAGATGAGAACACCAGAGGAGTTCTTCAACATGAGTACAGGATAAGCACAAAGGAAAAACAAAGCTTTAGATGTAAATATGCTTTTTCAATGAGGGTGTTTGGGGAAGAGAAATGAATATTACGAAGGATTCCCTGCTGATAACCTCAGTCTCTTCATGAAGGAGGAAATAAGAGTGAGCATCAAAAACAGCAAAGCACTGGGCTTCAGAGAGATGAAAAAGGCCAAAAATAGCTACTGAAGTAAAGAGGAAAGAAAGCTGATTAGGGACATTCCAAATGGATTTTTAGTGCCAACAAATCAAATCTTCATTTAGTTATCCATTCAGTGAGTATACATTGAGTTCCAGTTAGGAACCAGGCACTATATTTGTTTCTAACATCACAAAGACAAATAGGCATCACCTTGTGAAAAATCCCCTGAATTTGAATCAGAGGGTAGCTAATTTGTGTAGCCTCCAAAAGATCCAGTGAAAGCGAAAATCGCTCAGTCATGTCCGATTCTTTGTGACCCCATGGACTGTACAGTCCATGGAATTCTCTAGGCCAAAATACTGGAGTAGGTAGCCTTCCTCTTCTTCAGGGGATCTTCCCAACACAGGGATTGAACCCAGGTCTCCCACATTGCAGGCAGATACTTTACCAGCCAAGCCACCAGGGAAGCCCCTCCAAAAGATCCAAGTACTCAGCTACCTCACTTGGTTCCCCTGGCTCTGGTTAGAAATAAAGCTGGTCACTGACTTGCCCCAGTTCAAGGTAGGCTCTTGTATTTCATGAATGTCCTTATTGTAGGAATTTACAAATCCTTCAATACAGGGGCTTGTGATGTTTGAGGATTTTGCAAAATATCCCCTTCACAGACCTACCTCTCGCATCATTTCCATGAGACACAGGGCCTTTTTGTTTCATCCAAGGAAGAGGAACAACTTAGGTTATTCCTTAGCTTTCTAAGAGAGATATCTAAACTAAATTATAATAGCAATATTCAATTCATTAAAGTAAAACAATTATATATATTATACTTTACCATAATTTTTAAAACATAGATAACACTGATTCTAATCTTTCTATAATCTGGCCATCACTTTACCTTCTCATGTATGGATGTGACAGTTGGACTATAAAGAAAGCTGAGCACCAAAGAATTGATGCTTTTGAACTGTGGTGTTAGAGAAAACTCCTGAGAGTCCCTTGGACTGCAAGGAGATCAAACTAGTCAATTCTAAAGGAAATCAGTACTGAATATTCATTGGAAGGACTGATACTGAAGCTGAAACTCCAATACTTTGGCCACCTGATGCAAAGAACTGACTCACTGGAAAAGACCCTGTTGCTGGAAAGAATGAAGGCAGGAGGAGAAGGGGATGACAGAGGATGGGATGGTTGAATGGCATCACCAACTCAATGGACATGAGTTTGAGAAAGCTCTGGGAGTTGGTGATGGATAAGGAAGCCTGGCATGCTGCAGTCCATGGGGTCACAAATATTTGGACGTGACTGAGAAACTAAACTGAACTGAACTTACCTTTTCAACCAATCTTAGCTTTGTTGCAGTTCAGCTTAACTTCTCCTAGACGCTTGAACAAGCCAAGCCATTCTATTGTTTTTAATTAATTTTTTAATTGGAGGAAATTTTCTTTGTAAATGTTGTGTTGGTTTCTTCCATACAACAATGCTAATTAGCCATATCTCTTGAGCCTCCGTCCTCTCCCTCCATCTCACCGTTCTAGGTCATCAGAGTGACAGGCTAGGCTCCCTTTGTTGTATAGCAAGTTCTTACCAGCTATCTATTTTACACATGATAGTGTATGTATGTTGATGCTACTTTTACCATTTGTCCCATTCTCCTTCCCTGTGTCCACAAGTGTTCTCTTTATCTGCCTCAATTCTTTCCCTGCAAATAGTTTCATCAATACCAAATTTCTAGATTCCATAAGCTAAAGCTAAGCTAAGTCACTTCAGTCATGTCTGACTCTGTGCGACCCCATAGACGGCAGCCCACCAGGCTCCCTTGACCCTGGGATTCTCCAGGCAAAAACACGAGAGTGGGTTGCCATTTCCCTGTCCAGTGCATGAAAGTGAAAAGTGAAAGTGAAGTCGCTCAGTCATGTTCGACCCTCAGCGATCCCATGGACTGCAGCCCACCAGGCTCCTCCGTCCATGGGATTTTCCAAGCAAGAGTACTGGAGTGGGGTGCCATTGCCTTCTCCCTAGATTCCATACATAATGTGTTAATATATGATATGTGTGTGTTTTTCTCTGACTTACTTCACTCCATATAACAAGCTCTAGGTTCATCCACCTCACTAGAATTGACTCAAATTCATTCTTTTCTATGACTTAGTAATATCCTATATATATGTACCACTTCTTTATCCACTCATCTGTTGACAGGCATCTAGGTTGCTTCCACGTCCTAGATACTGTAAACAGTGCTGCTTGAACATTGGGGTACATGTGTCTTTTTCAATTATGGTTTTCTCAGGATATATGCCCAATAGTGTGATTGCCAGGTCATATGGTAGCTTTCTCCCTAGTTTTTTAAGGAATAGCCACATTGTACTCCATAATGGCTGTATCAATTTACATTCCCACCAACAGTGCAAGAGGGTTCCCTTTTCTCCACATCCTCTCCAGCATTTACTATTTGTTGATTTTTTGATGGTCATTCTGACTGGTGTGAGATGATACCTCATTGTAGTTTTGATTTGCATTTCTCTAATAATGAGTGACCCTGAGCCCCTTTTCATGTGTTTATTGGCCATCTGTATGTCTTCTCAGGAAAAGTGTCTGGTTAGGTCTTCTGCCCATTTTTTGATTGGACTTTGTTCTTCTGATATTGATATGTATTCACTGCTTATATACTTTGGAGATTACTCTTTTGTCAGTTATTTCAATGCCAAGCTATTCTTGCGGCTAACTGAGGCCATACGATGCCAGCTGGGAATTCTTTCTTCCTCTTCTCCTTTGCAAAGCTTCCTTTTATTTAAGTTTAATCTCAAGTGCTACATTTTTGAGATTGCAAATAGTTCTGGATTATTTTATAATCCTGGAATATCTAAAATATTTAACACTTCTTTTAAAAATTAAAATTTAAATTCGTGGACTGAGTTTAAAAGAGAACACCCCCCCGCCAAACCTCACAAAATATTAAATCCCACATAAACAGTCAAAATACACAATCCTTTGAAAATTTAAGGTGCAGATATCTGGATAAGTAGTCTCAGATTGAGATTTAAAATCAGAATAAAATTCAGAAGACCAAAAGCACCTGAAGTTCAAAAAAAGGGGATGTGTCTAGATCTTATGATTAAAACTTAAATAAATATTACAATTATGTTATTGGGTTTAGTAAATACTTATGAAAACTCATCCAAAAGGCCACATTGATGTTTAGAAATAGCCGAGGCTCTGTTGACTGAGATGGCTTATTCCATCTCTCAGGAATGCAAGTCGTTAATGGCAGCATGAGAGATGAGGTGATCTCCCCATAAACACAGGGCTCTGATTCAGCCTGAATGCTAGCGATTTTAATGCCAGACACATCCACTTTCAGCTGGAGGGTATTTGTTGAGAGCTGCCGTGGAGAATGCCCACACTTAGAAAAAAATGCACACCCTTAGCAACCACTAATGAATAAAATACAAACCCACTGATCAGGATTTAGAAGTTGCAAAAAAAAAAAAATATGATTTGTTATTTTAAAGTCATAGTTTGGGTCTGCAAACAAAAACAGATCTGGCAATGTACATTGGATTCCACAGGTGTTACTCAAGCTACTTTTTGTGATCCTTGGGAATTTTTTCCCAAACAAGTCCTGGAAAATAAAATCTTTTTTTTTTTTTTTCCCCCAAATCCCTGGAGTGTCTTCCTCAAATCATGTGAATGGAATTTAGCAGTGGGAACTTCTTTGGGATGGTATATTGAGAGACCCTCGTCATGCCAACTGATACTCATCTGTGCAAAGAAGATATCCACCTCCAAGAAAGACATAAAGGGAAATGAGACACCAGCTACAAGCCTGGTGTCTGCCCCACTATATCTGACCACTTTGGCCTGATCACTCACTTTAGATATTGGCCTGAATAACTATTTCATGGAGATACTAGGGATTGATGTTAAAGAAAAAATGAAAGTGTCCTGTCGTTATCAGCAGAAGTCCTGGCATCCACTTCTATTTCCACCACTTAAAATGTTTGACAAGGAGTGTGTAAATCAAGCAACCAACCATTTTTTGTTTTTTAAGATTTTCTTATTTATTTTTTACTTACTTGGCTGTGCCAGCTCTTAGTTGGGGCATGTGGGAATCTAGTTCCTGACCAGGGATCAAACCCAGCCCCGCTGCATTGGGAGCATGCAGTCTTAGCCACTGGACCACCAGGGAAGTCTCTCAAGTAACCAACTTGAGTCTCATTTTCCCTGCTGGTGAAGCAGGGACTCCAAAGGTGCTTTAATCAACATCTCCTGAGCATTTACTATGCGCCAGAGATGGCAGTAGGTGGTATGCTAGGTACAGTTACTATTTTCAGACAGCTTACCATTTATTTAGAAAGGAAGACAAATGTCCAAACTTACGAATAATATATAACTACGTTCCTAAAAATTGCCATGAAGAAAAAGCAAGGAGTAAAGATTAAAAAATATAAATGAGAAATGTAGCTTCATTTAGGAGGTCAAAGACATCTCCTTAGGGAATGATATTTAAGCAAAGAAGGTGGGAAGGTAGGGGGTGGAAAGAATATTCCAAGACAAGGGGATAACATATGCAAAGGCCCCAAGGCAAGAAGGAGTTTGATGTGGTCCAAGAACAGCAAAAAGACTCCTGTGGCCTCACTGAGGGGAGGGTGGCAGGAGATAAGCCTCACTGTGTTGTTACAAGCATCAAAGAGAAATGTGTGTGAACATGCTTTGCCGATTGCAAACCTAACCCGGTACCTCTGTGAAAATGAGCACAGTCATCAGTGTGTCAGGAGTCCTGTCCTCAGCAGCAGACACAGCAGGTCAAAAAGAAAAAAACATTTGAACACAAGTTTTACCTCTTCTTCCATCCTTCCTAAATTGACTATTTCTCTCATCTTTGCCATCAAGCTAAGTGCCAGTCGATTTTTGATTTGCATTATCAGACGTCTTAAAACAAGACCTAAGTTTCTCTCCTTCTTGTACAAAACTGGGGTTCTTTAAAGCCTGAAGACAAAATTACTGAAGCTCTTTTATGTCTGGGTAACAGAAAACAGAGTGCCTTAAACGTCCAGAATCCCTTTATATTTCCATTTGTACCATATAATACCACACAGCACAAACAGACGGAGAGCTGGACACTCCTTCTACCTGCTATCTCCAACTCTGCCACTCATTTTCCAGTGGAATTTTATTGATTTATTTATTTGGTCATGGCTTGCAGGGTCTTAGTTCCCTGACCAGGGACTGAACCCAAGTCTTGGCAGTGAAAGCACCAAATCCTAACCTCCAGACCACCAGAGAATTCCCTCCAGTGGAATTTTTAAAATGGTGTGTGGGAGGAAGAATGGTGGGATGTATTCCCAGCAAACTCATCCATCATCCGTTCATTCACTCAATCATCACATGTTTATTGAGTATCCATCAATCACTGTGATGTTATATATGGGGTCACTAAGAATTGAATTTTATTATACTGATTTAGTTTCATAATTATGCAGAGATGTCAAGGACCTGGGGGAAGAATCCCATTTAAGTTATGACCTTATCTCCTTTACAAATATATTGTTAACCCACAAGGGTAATGTGGATGCCAGCTTCTTAAACAAAGCATCAGAAAGGGCCTCTGGCATCAAGAAGACGTTAAAAACCAAGAATGGGTCAAGAATGGAAGGAAGAGAGGAGAGGCAGACAGACACCAGAGGGCAACAGTGACAGGACCCTGGCATGGGTGTATTGATGGGCATTGATAGGCACAGATGGCACAATGATGACAGTGACGTGAACAGCAGAGCTGAATGTGAGCTCGCTTCTCTTCTCTGAAAAGTGTATCACGAGACAGCTTTGCTTGGAAGAGACTTTTAAACTGAAGTCATCAATAAAGCTTGTGCCTACTTCAATAAGTGCTGTCTCCAGACCGTTTTGTCTTCTGTCTCCCATACGCTGAATGCCTTGGGAACACTGAGCTGACAGTGATGCATAACAAGATCTCAGGCAATTGCTGTGATGAGAAGCAGAAAGAAAGGATTGCTTCTGAAAAGGGCCACGTGAGAAATGATACACAATGAAGGGGAGAGGGATTACCATGTATGTAATTGAGGGATACCAAGAATGGGATGCTGTTCCTAGAGGAGAAATACAAAATCATTTGCAGATGTTTAGCTACAGATTGTAAAGCTGACTTTATTTATTTATTTAATTTTGGCTGAGCAGCATGTAGGATCTTAGTTCCCTGATCAGGGATCAAACCCATGCTCCCTTCAATGGAAGCAAATAGTCCCAACCATTGGGCTACCAGGGAATTGCTAGAAGCTGACTTTCATTAATAATTGAACTGTCTAGAAACCAACCAGAAGCACAGAGATCTAGAACAGTTAGTACACCCCAGAAGAACTTTCGGAAACTTATAAAAATCTTTCCTTATAAGGCATCAAGACACTTTATCAGCCAATCAGTTTCTATACATATATGGAGTTGGAATTAGTCGGGAAGAAAGGAGTTGGTAGATACAGAATCAGACATTTTTTGTTATGTTTTTCCAGAAAGGAAACAAACAAGGAGAAACATGGCAGCTGGGAAAAACTATTAAAGGGGAATGTCAAGAGCAAAGCTAGTTAGAAGCTTGTTCTTCAAACCAGGACAGTCTCCCATTCCATACAATATCAGGAATTGAAACTTAGATATAAGAGTAAATTTTCAAAAGAGACACCAAAAGTCTACTGCAAATAAACACATCACAGATACATTACCAAGCTCCTTTTCTGAACATAGTGGAAAGACTACAATAGAAAATCTAAGAGAAAAGTAGCAGACTTCCCTGGTGGTCCAGTGGTTAAGACTCTGCCCTTCTCCTGCAGGAAGCAAGGGTTCAATCCATGGTGGGGGAGCTAAGATCTGTATGCTGCATGGCTTGGCTAAAAATAATAATTATAATGATACTAAATTAAAAAATAAAATAAGAGTAGCGCTTCCCCTGATTTCTTTCTTCCTTTGCCATTTTTGACATATCAAATATCAGGTAATTTTCCTTTTAGTTCTATATTCACTATAAAAAGTGCTGAGGTCCTTACAGGACTCCATCACAGTCACTTCCCCATCTGATCCTAAATATAATTTTGACCCTTTCAAGTTTAAAACAATGAGACTAAGTGTTCCCTGAGAACAACCACCACCAGCATTACTAACACAACTGCC
>SJYV01047785.1:579953-753081 GCA_006410875.1 Neotragus pygmaeus | reverse complement strand
CTTTTGAACTGTGGTGTTGGAGAAGACTCTTGAGAGTCCCTTGGACTGCAAGGAGATCCAACAAGTCCATTCTGAAGGAGATCAGCCCTGGGATTTCTTTAGAAGGAATGATGCTAAAGCTGAAACTCCAGTATTTTGGCCACCTCATGCAAAGAGTTGACTCATTGGAAAAGACTCTGATGCTGGGAGGGATTGGGGGCAGGAGAAGGGGACGAATGAGGATGAGATGTCTGGATGGCATCACGGACTCGATGAACGTGAGTCTGAGTGAACTCAGGTAGTTGGTAATGGACAGGAGGCCTGGCGTGCTGTGATTCATGGGGTCGCAAAGAGTTGGACATGACTGAGTGACTGAATTGAAATGAACTGAACTGAACTGATAGACCAGAAAGTCCATCAGGCAGCAGGTCTTTGGGATAAGAAAAGGATTAAGCAAATGTTTCAAGGTCCAAAAGAGACCTCTCAGAGAAAAAAAGCATCTATATCTGGAGATGCTTTACCAGAGATTGAAGAAGCTGAGGTGATGGGAGAGGGCTTGAGTGAGTCTGTGGAGTCTAAGAGATATATGTGCATGCATGCTAAATTGTTTCAGTCATGTCCGACTCTTTGCAACCCTATGGATTATAGTCCCCCCACGATCCTTTGTCCATGGGTTTCTCCAGGCAAGAATACTGGAGTGTATTTCCTTGCCCTCCTCCAGGAGATCTTCCCAACCCAAGGATCGAACCCACATCTCTTAGGTCTCCTGCATTGGCAGGTAGGTTCTTTACCGCTAGTGCCACCTAGATATCTGAGACACATACAAATCCCAGCCACTGTCATCAAAAGAACATTAAACTACATAACAATCCACCTTAAACCAGACTTGAAAATTTCCCACATTTTCTCAACTTGAAAGGAAAAGGGACAGTCTTAGACACTGGTGAAAATAAAAACCAGAGCTTCTATTGAAAAAAAAAAAAACACACATGGATTTTTTAGTCATATTTAAGTACCAATTCACCTCCTTAATACCCGTATAAGCTTGGGCAAACATCTTGACTTCTCCAGCCTTAATTTCCTTATAAATTTTTTAAAAATCACTAATATATCTCACAGGTTTATATGATGATTAAATACATTAATGAAGCATTCCCCAAATCTCCATCTTTCTTATAACATTTCAAAACTTTGAATCTTACATCGATAGTATTATTTCACCATTATTTTCCATTAAATATATGTATTTAAAAAGAAAATTTTGTATTATCATGAATTATCACTTATTATTAATTGTTGTTCAGTCACTAAGTCATATCTGACTCTTTGTGATCCCCCATGGACTGTAACATGCCAGTCTCCTCTGTCCTCCACCATCTCCCAGAGTCTGCTCAAATTCATGTTCATTGATTTGGTGATGTTATCTAACCACCTCATCCTCTGCTGCCCTCTTCTTTTGCCTTCAGCCTTTCCCAGTATCAGTATCTTTTCCAATGAGTTGGCTCTTCACATCAAGTGGCTAAAGTATCATTAATGGTAAGTATCATAAAGATAAATACATATTCCTTAAAAGTAAAGGAACCACACTATTCAGCTGCTTGGACAGTTTATTTCTGTTGTCCTGGTATAATTATGAACAGCATTTCTTCTACTCACAAAACTATTTCAGTCTAGATAAGAAATGATGGGGTCACTCTTCCTAAAACTATCTGTGTATGGGCAGTGGTATAATTACCATTGAGAAACCCTGACTCATGCATGAGACGTAACTGCAAGAGCACCTGGCACATGGAAATCAATCAACCCTGAGAGTTTTCTTCCTTCCCTGGAGTGCATGTGAGATGGTAACCATGGTCTGACCAGCTCTAGAGGCTGTTTGGCTACAGAGACCAGTGATGGTGGCCCGGGGGACAAGCACTGTGGGAAAGTGGGCCACAGACAGAGCATCAGCTGTGGCCACACATCTTTCCTCGCCTATCCTCCCGAGCTAGTACCAGAAATAGACATGTATTGGACACTGGGTGATTCTGGTGTAGGTATATTAATGAATGTGCACAATTTAGCATCTCCAAAAGTAAAAAAGTGATCTTCAATAGAACACCCAGAACCATTCAAACTTCCACTTATCAGATAAATAAGCACTAAGGATATAATGTACAACATGATGACTATAATTAACATGGCCATAGGCTATATTTGAAAGTTGTTAACAGAGTAGATCCCAAGAGTTCTCACCACAGGGAAATAGACATTTCTTTTTCTTATTTTGTATCTATAGGAGATGATGACTGTTAACCAAATTTATTGTGGTCATCATTTCACAATATACATGTCAAATCATTATGCTGAATACCTTAAATTTATATAGTGCTGCAAGTCAATTTTATCGCAATAAAACTATTAAAAATTAATTTAATTAAAAAAACACCTGAAAACATAAGACAACAAGGTCTTTCTCTCTGTTTTTGTTTATATATGTGTGTGTGTGTGAATTTGTAAGACTCTAAAAGTTGTGATGAAGATATAACTGTTTTAATCTGAGCTCAAGTTAAGTTAACAAACTTTGGTGATGACTGGGGGAGGAAGATGATTTCAGATTCTCACTTAGGTTTTCTTAAATTTCACGAATGATAATTGCAGAAAGTAAGCAAATGTACAAAACTAAAGTTTTCTTTAGCATTTAAATAAATTTACCTTTTAGCATTTAGAAAATATTTTCTTGAAACAAATGAATTATAATTGGTGTAGTTGAAGCAGAAAATATTATGACAACAATTATTGAAAGAAAAAGTTGAATTTAGGGATATAAACCAATGCTGAGAGACAATGTTTGTATAATTCCTATCTTCTAATCAGAATTGTAAACTTTACAAGTAACATCTTCTTGATTTTGGCAGTAAGTACCAAATACCCTTGATAAGACAAAAAGAATATTTCTGAAAGTACAATGTGAAATGAGTAAATCTTAAATCCCACGTGTCTGGGTAGAGCATCTAAAAGCTTATATTTTCAGCAAGTAGGGTAAAAACCTCTTCATTCAGCAACTATCTCAATTCCATGACAAAATCGATTTTGGATTGTTCTGCTAATAAGGGTGTTGAGTCGTCCTTATTTACTCTTAATATACGTTAAAAAGTGTTACAAAATTTTGTTCTAAATAAAAACATTGGCCAGGTGAACATATCAAACATCAAAAAAGTAACAGAAATAACCAGATGATTAACAAGCAAAAGCAGATAAAGGAAAATATGAGCTCTCTAAAAGGTCAAAGAAAATTTTCTAGCAGCTAGAATTCTGTGCATTTGCCCACTGAAGCTTTCTGAAAACTTCTTTGGGGCAAAATACCCTTCCAAGAGCAGTCGTTTTGAAAGTAGTTTCAACTCTTCAGATGTGCTACTGTCTAAATCAAGAAAACACTTCCTTTGTCTGCTTATTAGTAGGTGCTTGAGTATGCAGAAAGGATGAGGTTCCAAGTGGAAGGTACTTCCCCGATACCTCATAACCTGTAGTTCTAAATGCTGGGCTGTTTGCACATTGAAAAGGTAGCTTTTAAAATAAGCATAGACATTTTGTGTAAGAAGATATCCTGTGTGGTTTTTCTTTAGAATAAGGGGGAACGATTGTAAAATATACTTCATTGTAAGCTGGGATCTTGGGTATAGATTAGTTTTTCTGTTTTTGTTATTCTCTTGGAGGATTTAAGGTTAAATCGAGGTAACATCGAAGCAAAATAAGGAAAATATGGAAGGGGGTGGAATTCGTGCTAGACTTTTTTCTGCTTTTACTGCTAAATTTCACTCATTCTTACAGGCACTATAATACTCGTAGTCTGTTGTTAACTTTTACAGACGCCTTTACATTTTAGAAGAGCATATGTATGTGTGCTCAGTTGCTTAGTCTTGTCAGACTCTTTGCGACCCCATGAATTTTAACCTGTCAGACTCCTCTGCCCATGGAATTTTCCAGGCAAGAATACGGGAGCCGGTTGCCATTTCCTACTCCAGGAGATCCTCGCAACCCAGGGATCGAACCGGCATTTCTTGTGTCTCCTGCATTGGCAGGCAGACTCTTTACCATTGTGCTTCTTTGCTCCAAATTGATCTAGAGATTTAATACTATTCTCATGAAAATTTCCAAAAGTTTTTGTCAAAACTACTAAGTTGATTCTGAAAGTTATATGAAACGCAAATCACCTAGAAATGTCAAAGCAGTTTTTAATAAGAATAAAGTTGAAAGAACTATGCTATCTGATTTCCTGATTTCAAGATTTACTCTAAAATTAGGTAATCAAGACAAGTGGTAGTAGTAAAAATTAGACATAAGTAATGGAGAGGAAAACAGTGGAAACAATGTCAGACTTTATTTTGGGGGCTACAAAATCATCGCAGATGGTGACTGCAGCCATGAAATTAAAAGACGCCTACTCCTTGGAAGGAAAGTTATGACCAACATAGAGATATTACTTTGCTAACAAAGGCCCATCTCATCAAGGCTATGGTTTTTCCAGTGGTCATGTATGAGTGTAAGAGTTGGACTATGAGGCGTTGGGGGCAGTAGGAGAAAGGGACAACAGAGGATGAGATGGCTGGATGGCATCACTGACTCAATGGACATGAGTTTGAGTGAACTCCAGGAGCTGGTGATGGACAGGGAGGCCTGGCGTGCTGCGATTCATGGGGTCACAAACAGTCGAACACGACTGAGCAACTGAACTGAACTGAATGGGATAAGAAGTCTAGAAACAGAGCCATGGTTATAAGGTCACCTGATTTTAAACAAAGTTGCCAAAACTAGCCTTGTCTGAATGGGAACAAATAAATGTCTGTATGAAAAACGACTTTGACCTTATCTCAAAGACAAAAAGGAAATTGATTCTAGATCTAACTGTGAAGGCTAAGCTACAAAACTTATAGAAGAAATATATGAGAAAATTTTAGTAAGCTCAGTTTAGGTAAAGATTTTTATGCACACATACAAACCATGAATCATAAAAGAAAACAAAAAGTAAAGCCACAGATTGCTAGAATTCATTATCTAATAAAGGCCTTGTAATCAGAATATGTGAAGAGCTTTTACAACTCAGTAATTTTTAAAAAATGAATGAGTAAAAGATTTATGGTCAAAAGAAATGGTTCTCAAAAGAAAAAAAGATTTATAGTCATTTCACACAAAATAATATGAATTGCCACTATGACTTGTCAATGTCAGGGAAATTAAAATGGAAGAAGTCTTGTTCAGGCTTCAAAAGCAGGAGAGCAGGCCTCTGACCTTGCCTGGAATCTGGCTGGCTCTATGTCTGCCCACAAGCATAGCTAGTCAGGTGGTACTTTAGATAAGAGAGGGAGTGGGTCTTGGAATTCTTGAGCCCCTAGAGATCTGGCCAACTGCTTGGATTTAAGGAAATTCTGTGACTCACAAAATAAACAATATCGTAGAAAAGGTTAAAGTAAACCAAAGCTGCATTTTTGTGTGCAAATTGATCTGTTTGTGGCCTGGGGTTGTAAGCGGGAATCTCTGAAACTGCAATTTGAAATCCCACCTGTAGAGTGGATACAACTTTCCCAACTGGGATTCCGGACTGCTGTTACTCAGGACTTCACAGCATGCTGCTTAAGTCAGGATATTGGCTTCTCAAGTGGTTCAATGGTAAAAATCCAACTGCCAATGCAGGAAATGCAAGAGATGCAGGTTCAGTTCCCCAGTTAGGAAGATCCCCTGGAGGAGGAAATGGCAACCCAATCTGATACTCTTGCCTGGAAAATCCTGCGGGCAGAGGAACTTGGAGGGTTACAGTCCATGGGGTCACAAAGAGTCGGATGTGATCAAGCGACTCATGCACATTGCTTGGCCCAATTTGGTGATGTATGTGCTGTTACTCTTCTCTATTGCTATTTCTCTCTCTTTTTTTTAATGATTGTATAGTGAAATTAAGTTAAATAACCTTCTACTAAATATTAAAACTGCATATTTGTGTGTAATTAGTTGTTTCTTTTGTTAACAAACCCTTCAAAACTGAAACAAAAGTAAAACTTTTGGCAAAATATAAGTTGGTGCTGTGAGCAGGATTTGTGAAACAAAATGCCACTCTTTAAAATAAAAAGAAAGAAGTTAAGACTAATCAAGTTTTTATTCCCAGATGGGAAGATTTGCCTTACTGCTCATTAGCTACTGAACAGGGCATACTCACTGATGGTGTGAGAATTAGGACCCTAAATTAAATCAGGCCAAATCTTTTGAAATTACTGAACGTTTGTGGCTAATGTCAAATGAGAAAGGACAAGAATATACCATGCTGGGTCAGAGAGGCTGAACCCTTGTCTCTGCCTACTGTAAGATATATGAAAACAAATTAAAATTGTTTAAGAGAAATTAAAATTGGAGAAACTATCATGCAATCTGTAAGGACTATTGTCTGTGTTACAATGTCAGAATTACATTTTAGCTGACCAGGTCTCCGCTTTTCAGTCGGTAGCCCAAAACGCAGTGGTAAAGATTGCACAAGCTAAATATGGAAAGTATTATGGCAAGGTTAACAAAAGGAAAGTTCATCTGGCAACAGCTAAAGTAGAGACAGACTGGGATGCTTGGGATGAGAGATAAATCCCTTCAAATTTCATGGACCTGCCCAGACTGTAAAGTTTTGGGAAGACAATGGGAACATAGGTTTTACCTAGAGCTAAACAACTGGGGCTTCCCAGGTAGTACAATGGTAAAGAATCTACCTGCTAATGCAGGAAGCATAAGAGATGCAGGTTCGCTATTTGGGTCAGGAAGACACCCTGGAGGAGGAAATGGCAACCCACTCCAACATTCTTGCTGGGAAAATCCCATGGACAGAGGAGCCTATAGGGCTACAGTCCGTGAGGTCACAAAGAGTTGAACAGAACTGAGTACATATTGAACTCAACACCTTGCTCCTGGGTTCTGAGCTTCAGGGGACTCAGGACTGGGGCTAACTCCCCATCCAGAACACTCTTCTTTTCTTGGGCTTTCCTGGTGGCTCAGTGGTAAAGAGTCCATCTGCCAATTCAGGAAACTCAGGTTAGATCCCAGGGTCAGGAAGATCCCCTAGAGAAGGAAATGGCAACCCACTCTGGTGTTCTTCTCTGGGAAATCCCATGGACAGAGGAACCTCAGGGTCTACAGTCCACGTGGTTGCAAAAGAGTCAGACACAGCTTAGTGACTAAACAACAAAACATAAGATAATGGAATTTAAAACTCCCCAGATGAAAAAAGGAGGCTCAAAAATGTATAGGACTATTTGTTTTCTGGCAACAGCATAATCCATATTAGGGGCATATATTGAATCTACTTTACAAACTAACTTGTGAAGAAATTTTAAGGAAAGAAAATTTAAATGAGATAAGAGCGTTTAGATAAACTCTAGTAAGAATAATTATGCTTTAGGAATGTCTACTAAACACTGGTTTCCTTTTACAGAGAAACAAAAGGCTTAGAACTATTAATGAATATATTTGGTATCATTATGAGATGTTCTCTATAAGAAACTAAAGATTTTTAGAAATTATCACTGGCATTTAAGTCCACCAATCTACAGAATGCTAATATAAAGGACAGTTCATGATCATTTAAGGAAAGTAGGATGTGTGTTTTTAGTAAAGAAAGTATGAGGGATAGAACTACATTTTGCTAAGGGAAAAAGAAGTAGGCCTGATTTACAGGTGTCTCTTTTTGAATGGGAAAATAAAATGATGGATACAGCAATTGATAAGAAAGATTTGTGGAAAGCGGACTCCAAGAAAAGAGTTTTATCCATGATACAAGTTTCCTTGGGATGTTGAACTGCTGTTGATAACAGATTTTAAGTTTCTTTATCTCTTAAGTAATCTTGTCTGTTTTTGCCCTTGAAATCTTTTATTGTTACCTTGGCTGTGCTGTGCTGTGCTTAGTTTCTCAGCCTTGTCTGGCTGTTTGTGACCCCATGGACTATAGCCAGCCAGGTTCCTCTGTCCACAGGGATTCTCTAGGCAAGAATACTGGAGTGGGTTGCCATGCCCTCCTCGTTCCTTTGGCTAAGTGATGCTAATTGGAGCTTATGGCAAAAACAACAAGGCAAAAGAGTGCCTTTGGGCTTCTGGCTTAGAAAATTTCCAGAGGCCAGCAGAAATCACACTACCTTTGAAAAACAGTTATTGGCTTGTTACTGGACTTTGATAGATAAAGAACAATTGACTGTAGATCATACTATAATATTAAGACCTCAAGTGCCACTCATGCAATGGATACAAAGTTTGCCCCAAACCCAAAGGATGGGTAAGCCCAGGAGTCCAGTATTATAAAATGGAAAAGATATATTCAGGACCGAGCCAAATCTGGGCCACATGGAGTCACTGGATTATATGAAAAGACTTCTGAAATTCCAGTTAAAGGTCTCAAGCAAGAGGTTACAATTAGGCCTGAGATAACTGAGTCACCTGTAATATGGGGAAAGTCTTTTGACTCTTCAACTGCACAAGAGAAACAGCATGCATGGTTTACTGATGGATCCACTTCGGACTCCCCCAGTGGCTCAGTTGGTAAAGAATCTGCCTGCAAAGCAGGAGACCTGGGTTCAGTCCCTTGGTCAGGAAGATCCCCTGGAGAAGGAAATGGCAACCCACTCCAGTACTCTTGCCTGGAGAATTCCATGATCAGAGGAGCTGAGCAGGCTACAGTCCATGGGGTCCCTAAGAGTTGGACATGACTGTGCAACTAAATTTTACTTTCTTTCACTTTGTCAGCTAAATATCCAGGATTCACTCATTTTTGGAAAGTGGTGGCATACAAACCAGTAACTACAAAATTGCTGACAACTACTGGGGAAGGTAAATGTAGCCACTTTGCTGAGTTATGTGCTGTTTATCAGATGCTAAAACAAGATAACTCAACTGAATGCCTATATGCACAGATTCTTGATCAGTAGCCAATGGATTGTCTACTTAACTTCCCCTATGGGTAAAGAGTAATTGGCAAATTCACTCCAAAGAGCTACGGGGAAAGGAATTATGGTCTGGCATTTGAGAAACTGTTCAATTACTAATGTTTTGGTGTTTCATGTAGATGCTCACAGTGTTTCAAATTCTACAGAATGAATGATATAACTATTACACATGAAAAAAACTTGAACCCAAGCAGTAGAAGTTGATTGAGACTCCAGTGACATAAAAGGTTTGACTTTGTGGAGATACCAAAAATGTGGCCATCTGGGAGAAAAAGTAACATACAGGAGGGCTCAGGATTGAGGTATTTCCTTAACTGTGAAAGTGAAAGTCACTCAGTCGCGTCTGATTCTTTGTGACCCCCATGGACTGTCCATGGAATTCTCTAGGCCAGAATGCTAGAGTGGGTAGCTGGTCCCTTCTCCAGGGGATCTTCACAACCCAGGGATCAAACCCAGGTCTCCTGCTTGGCAGGTAGATTCTTTACCGCTGAGCCACCTGGGAAGCCCTTCCTTAGCTATGGATCTCATTAAATCTGTTAGTTTACAAGGTCAAATATGTCAACATATTAAGCACAGAAGCTTGCCACAGTTAGTCAAAGGACAATTGGCACATGGCAAGCTGCCTGGGCAAATATGGCAAATTGATTATATTGGTCCATTAATTCTCGATAAAGGATGCCAATATGTGTGTACTGCTGTGAATATCTATTCTGGATATTTAGTGACCATTCCCTTCAGAAAAGTCAATCAGACTAATACTATTAAAACAATTGGAGATAATGAATTTATATTATGGTGTTTTACTTTAAATTCAGAGTGACAGTGGGTCATATTTTAAAGGTATATTAATATAAGAGTTTGCCCAATAACATAATATACAATGGACTTGTCATACTCCTTATATTCTCAAGCTGCTGGCTTGACTGAAAGAATGAATGATTTGTTTAAATAGCAATTAATTAAACTTGAAGACAGCTCTTATAAAAATCAGAGGACTAACTTGAATACTGCTCTCAATATTTTAAACAATAAACCTATAGGAGAATTAGGAACTCCTTTGATGAAAATGACTATTCTAAATTTACAGATTCATAAAATAGACTTCCATCCTATACAAACAGATATTGGGAAATTAGCCCAGGAGCACTAGCTCCTTCCCAAGCTACTCCTGAGGCTGCCAGACTGGATTTATACTGCTTATATAACATAGACTTACTAAGGGCCTCCCTAGTGGCTCAGACTGTAAAGAATCTGCCTGCAATGCAGGAGACCCAGGTTCAATCCCTGAGTTGGGAAGATCCCCTGGAAAAGGGAATGGCCACCCACTCCAGTATTCTTGCCTGGGAAATCTCATGGACAGAGAAGCCTGGCGAGCTACAGTTCATGGGATTGCAAAGAGTGGGATACAACTGAGCAACGAATGCTTTCAGACTTACTAAAAAATTGATTTGTGCTATTTCAAGTGTTGGGATTATGATACCTTCCAGACACTTTGGATTAATTAAATATTCTAGTTTAGTATTGAAAGGGATCTGTGTCCATGGGGAGTAATAGACCCAGACTACTAAGGAGAAATCTGAGTAATTTTACAAAATAAAGGAAAGAATGATCTATTTATTAATAAACACAATCGAATTGCCCAACTGCTGATTCTTCCGTGTGTTATTGGCAAAGTACAAAAAGGAGAACCTCCCACCTTATTAAGAGTTAGAGTTGATGGAGGGTTTGGATCCACAAATGAAATACATGCAATTGGAGCCGGAATCTGGGTGAAGTAGCCTAAAGGTCCTCCCTTACCTGCTGATGTGAAGGATAATTAGTGTATTAGTGAGGATCCTTGGACAGGAAACATGGAAATATGTGCCATTAACTCACTGTTATTTTCATGAATAGATCATTCTTGGAAGTCTGACTGCAATGTGGATTGTCATTCATGACTCAACCTTCAGGGATATACTACAATAAAAAGAAAAATATGAAGAAAGCTACTGAGAAAATTTCAGCTAGAAAAACATAAGCTGGACTTGAACTTAGGTTAACTTCACCTGCCCAGCAAACAAGGCCCATCCTTTCTTAACTTCGACTTTCTATGGACAAAATTTATCTGTCTGCTAGGTTACAGAGCACTGGTCAGGATATAGCTTAAGTCTGGAACACAAGCATTATGTGCAAATTTCATGTGCTACTTAATAGTCACACCCACTTACTGAAACACTATGCCAAGGCGACAGAGGGATTGCTCTGCAAACCAGTTTCTCATATTTGAGGAACCCTGTTTATTGGAGAACTCCACCAACTATTGTGAATGTACTATCTTCCCTAAATTCTTTAATGTGTTTTTTTTAATAGTCCCTCAATTAGTTTGTATTCTATGATATAAACACAACTTCTATGTATCAGTTAGGAACTCCTTTTTTTTTTCCTGGATGCCTAGCACATGTTGGTCATTTATACCTAAGATTTTGTGAGGAATCAGAGTTTCATAGATAAGTGTAATCATACCTTGATAAAACATTTCTGTTGTTACTAAAGTTAATGCAGAAAGTTAGTGGAAAGTTAATGCCGAAAGTTAATGGACGTAGCAGTTAATGTGCAAAAGCATTCATGTTGGGACTTTTTCTATACTAAGTCCCCTACTGCTCAAAAATTGTTTTCTGCATTGTTTTAACCCTTTATTTGTTTATTTGATCACTTTATTTCTATTGATATCTAGAATTGTTATGTGACTTATAGAATTAAGAAGGCAGCTTATGTTATTTTGCCTTATCCCTATGCTCTTCAGCCTTAGGAATCCTGAGGCTGACTGTTAGGGAAATTAAAATGGAGGAATTCTTATTCAGGCTTCAGAAGCAAGAAAGCAGGTGTCTGACCTTGTGTGGATACTGCCTGGATTCAATGCTTGCCTGCAGGCACAGCTGGTCAGGTGGCACTTTAGAAAAGAAAGGGAGTGGTCTTGGAATTCTTGAGCCCCTAGAGGTCTGGCCAGCCACTCAGGGTTTAACAAACTCCTATGACTCACAAGATTAAACAAACAATATTGTAAAATGTTAAAGTAAAATCAGAGCTGCATTTTTGCACACAAAAGTGATAATGATATCAGTTTGCAACCTGGAATTATAAGCAGGAACTTCTGAAACTACAATTTGAAGTCTCATCCATAGAGTGGGCACACTGCCCAGGACCCTTTCTCAACTGGGACTCCAGTCAGCTGTTCATGAGGAACTTCCCAGCATGCCGTTCAAGTCTAGATGTTGGTCGGCCCATTTGGTGATGTATGTGCTATTACTCTTCTCTATTGTTTCTATTTCACTTTTCTTTTAAAGATTGCATATTGAAATTAAGGTAAATAATCTTTTAATAAATATTGAAATTATATGTTTATGAGTAATGAGTGGTTTCTTTTGTTAATGAATCCTTTGAAAGTAAAACTTTTAGCAAAATAGCCAATCAGCAAAAGATATTCAACATCATTATATACAGAAGAAAAATAAATTAAAACCACAATGAGATATCACTACAAAACCACTAAAATAGTTAATTTTAAGAGACTGATAATACCAAGTGTTGTCAAGGATATGAAGCAACTGGAACTCTCAGTGCTGTAGATGGGAATATACAATGCTATAACCATTTAAGTTAAGCTTCCCGTAAGACCTCCTAGCCATATGGCTCCTACTTATTCATCCAAGTGAAATAAATGCATATATGTGCAAAAGGCAGCTTCTGTGGTGGCTCAATGGTAAAGAATCTGCCTGCAAGGCAGGAGACATGGGTTCAACCCCTAGGTTGAGAAGATCGCCTGGAGGAGGAAATGGCAACCCACTCCAGTATTTCTGCCTGTGAAATCTCACTGATGGAAGTAGCCTGGCAGGCTACAGCCCATTGGGTTGCAGAAGAATCAGACACAACTTAGCAACTAAAATAACAACAACATCTACAACAAACTTTAATACAAATATTCACAGAAGCTTTATTCACAATTGCCAAAAGTTGAAACCAACACAAAATCTATCAACGGATTCATGAATAAACAAAATACAGTATCTTCACACAATGGAATACCAATCAACAACCACATACATGCAATAATGTGGTCATAGCTGAAAATCATTATGTTGAGTTATAAAGTACAGAGAATGCTTGCTGTGGTCAGAAAGTGTGACAGAATTTGAGACTAGGTGGTAAGAGGAACAATACTGTGAATAATCTTATATGCAAATAAGGTTAAATTTATCACATAGACAGTTAAGAATTAAAGGAGGAAAATATTATAATTAGCTCTAGCAGCAGAAAGACTGGTTAAAACACTGTATCTAATAAAACCGTAAAGAATAAAAGAAAAAGGAAATAATATAACGTTCAAGACAGGTTTTGCCCCTAGGGAAAAGGTAAGATATAGACCATGAGAGGGCACATGGGTAGATGATGCAAGTCATTGTTGTAGTCTTGGGTTAGATGCTGTCCCTTAAAGTCTTATGCTTGAGACTCTGATATCATGTTATTAAGAAGGAAAGTTATATGGAAGACACTATAAAAGAAAAAACATATAAAAAGTTTGTGTATGGTATGATGTGTTATTTGCTCAATCATGTCCAACTCTTTGTGACCCTATAGACTGTGGCTCACCAGGCTCCATGGAATTCTCCAGACAAGAATACTAGAGTGAGTGGCCAATCCTCTCTCCAAGGGATCTTCCCAAACCAGGGATTGGACCTGGCATAATGTGATAAGGGTAGGTACAGAACAGGGATATTGGTAATATGGATGGATTGGTGGCAGAAGTGTTGCTGAGTGGGAAAAGAGTGGAAAATGAAGGAGAAGAAAAAGTTAGAGATGACTTCTAGAACACTTACTCAAGAAAATAAATGGAAGAGACAGTCATTTAGTTACCCAAACTGGAGAAATGGTCCTCTATGTCTTTTAAACTCACAGAGTAAACATTACCATATACTTGATCTGGATATAGAGTTAGCCCAAGGTGCTATAAAGCCTAAAATGTAAAAGGCCTGTTATAAACATGGGTAATAATATAACTCCCACAAGGAAGCACGCATATGTGTTTTTTATAATACAACATAATAGTTCTTACAATACCATGGAATATAAAAATTCCTTTAAAATCCTTAGCAGTTTATCTTTCCATCTGCAATAGTTGACTATCATTCCATCTCTTTGAGAGTATTACCTATACAGTCAGTGACATGGCTCCTCTACCCAACAGAACTCCCCCACGTACTAAGAAATCTGAAACCGATAGGCTGACAATATGCTGTCAAATTTCAGGGCATGTGAACATGAAAACTCATGTTCCTATAAAAGAGTTGCAATAAAGGCTTCACTGAATCATATCAGGCTTTCATTACTCACTGGAGTAACCTGTGAGTTGAAAACAAACAGCTTCTCAGCCCTACTTGCTCTGTTCTTGGCTCATCAGAAGTGAATGAGGAAAACCAGAGACTATTTTTAAGATGATGGGAAGGTTACCAAGAACATATATTCTGATGAAATTCTCAAAGCAAGTTCACACTTTAGCTAGCAGTGTAAGTGTTTTGCCTTCAAAGTTTTTGATCACAAATCATAAAAAATCTATCCTAGATACTGACACTAAATATGGGACAACCGTCTGTACTCCTTTTTCCATATCTTAAAGTCATATGGATTAAAAGTGTTGAGATAGACATATATTTAATGAATTTGCCAGTTTCATTCTGTTGAAGTATCTTGAAACGGGTCTTGAACTTCAGTGGAGAAGTTTGAAAATAATTAGCTTTTAATTATACTGTTCTTAAGATATAAGAAATTTTGGACTTAAATTCAAGCCTACTTATAGGTTAAGTTAGAGTAATATACAGCAATTTGGCAGGTGTCAAGAAATCCTGAATTACAAATGGACAAGAAAGCATGGGTAGGTCCTTGATTACAAAAATTCTTAATTGGCAGATATGCAAATCAAACATTACATTTATAGAAATTAATTTATGCTTCACTACTTTTTAAAAATTTTAGTTCCTCAGTTAGTAATTCATAGACATTTTTATTTCTACAAGTCAAATAAGTGTTGGTCACAGCAAACTTGAGGGTTTTGGTTTTTTTTAAATCATCACTGTGCACACTCACCCCAAACAGGGAGTATCTAGTGTGTTAGTAATTCTGTATGTGGACTCTTTCTAATCATATCATGATTATTCCTATACCATTCCTAATTTATAGTTTGAGTAGTAAACTCGGGCATCAAAATACATTTCAGGGCAACTCCTGGAATAAAACAATCATCTGAATGCAAATAAGTTGAGCTTATGTTTTAGGAATTTATTTTGATTCATCTTAATCTAACCTTCACTGTACTTTTACTTACACTTGATACTTAGCTAGAAATTATAAAGACTATAAAATATGAGATTCTTAAATCTATTAGTTTTTAAAGAAGTTACAGATTGTAACCGAAGATAAACACATAACAAGTAAAAGACGTGGATACATGCAAGATAATGCAGAACAAGTGATACACGGGAAAGAATGTAAACAGTGAAATTATCAGTGTACAGGGAGCCAGGAAAACAAAGTCTTTAGTTATAGCTTAGGCAAGTATGCATGAAGATCAGGAGCATCTCCTTAACTCATTCCTGGAACTTAGGGTATGCTTAAGAATAAAACAAAAAACTTCAATAAGAGGTCTTATATATTAATAATAAGGTTGGTGCTTTAGTCAGTTTCAACTACCAGAGCAAATTACCAAGACAGGTAACTTAAACAACAAACATTTATTCCTCAGAGTTTTGAAGGCTGGAAAGAATGAGATAGAGCCCCCAGCAGATTTGGTGTCTGCTGAAGACCCACTTTCTAGTTCATAGAAGACTGTGTCCTCACATAGGAGGAAATCAAGAGAGCTCTCTGGGGTTTCCTTTATAAGGGCATTAATCCCATTCAGGAGGACTCCACTCTCATGGCCTAATAACCTCCCAAAGGATACACCTCCTAATACCATCACATCGGGGGTTAGGATTTCAACATATGAATTTAGGGGGATACAAAGACTGTCTATAACAGTTGGTGATGCAGTAAGCTTGGTATGGACCCTAGGGCTTTAATGTAGGTAATAAAATAACTATGGCTCTATCAACCATAAAGGATGACACAAAGAGTGAATCTAAAAATCTGCTGAGGAAAACTGCAACACTAGCAACTTCTTAGTTTCTATGACATAGGAAGGGTGTTGCTCACTAGGGGAATCCTCTGGAAGTCCTTTCTCATTAACAGATAGGACCTTTGGTGAGATTTACTCCAGAGAGGAGCTGATAAACTGTGTGCAGTATGTATCTGTGTGTGTGTGTGTGTGTGTGTTTAAGTTAATAACTTGGTTTTGAATTTTAGCTTAGTTTTATCAAAAGCATGTTTATAATTTTAAAACATGAAAGCTGCATAGGACCTATTCTTTATTTTCTTCTCAATCTTCAGTAGCACCCGCTCTGATAGTCTGGATGTGATAAGGTGACTTTATATATTGGAAACCATTTTTGGTCATGGATTTTGTCATATGGAGCCAGTATTGTTTGAAAGCGAGGCGATAGTGTCTCTCAAACAGGCTCCTGAATTGTTCTCTGACTCGGGTTATTGCTCCTCCTGGGCAGGAAACCATGACAGGTGGCTCCACTGATTTCCCAGAAGCAGTAATTGTTTAATGTGAAGGTTGTCAAGTTTCATGTTCCTGGTGCGGCTGTGCTTGCAGAAATTTGGCTAGTGAGCTAGAGAAGAAGCCCACAGGGAGAAGAGATCAATGCTCCTCTCCTCCAAGACACCTCTGCAAATGCTCTGCCTCTTGGCTTTGGGTTAGCCTCTTTAACTTTCTTCCTCAGCTGTCTTATATTTTACAGTCTTCAGCTCAAAGTCCTGCTTGAATGTCTTCAAAACGTACAGGTACTTACCTTAACATGTCCTGACACCTACTAGATAATTCCACTTGGCTGTTCCACTAGAATCTCAATCTAAAAATATTTAAAATTAAACCAATTACCTTCCCTGAAAAATCAGCACCTTTCCTTGACTTTTATATCCCTGTTAATTGCTGAATCATATATGCAACCATGCAGACAGGAGTCTTCAAAATAAATTTGACAATATCAAGGGAATGATTTTAGTAGGAGAATGAAAAGGCCCAAAATGAAATGTGAAGTACAAAAAAAAATAGGAGCCATCCACATTTCACTTCGCCTAATACATAGATCTAAATATGTTGCTCTTACCAGACTATGCCCCAGATTTAGTTACAAAGTTCAAGGTAATTCTTAAAAATCTTTAACTTTTTAAATATCTGAGTCATTTCTTAAATACTGAGTTATATCAGTTCTAGTAAATTAGAAGATTAGAATAAAGAAAAATGAACATTAAAGAGTAAGAATATATCAAATTGTACAATACCATTGATGGAAGAGAGTGCCCTAAGAATACATAGTTGTTTTAAATATCTTGGCAGACATCCCCTGATAGAGAGGGATGCATTAATCCACCATGATCTTATTATGCTAACCATTTAGACAATCCAAACTTCTCCTTCAGTTAGTCATCTCTCTGATAATTATTTCCACATTAACAGACAGGCAACAAAACAAATGTAGATAACTATATCCACTGCAGGGTATCATGAGGATTTATTCAGGGATCCTGGATGAGTTGAAGTTAAGAGCTGGCTACACCTGGTATGTGGCATAAACAATGAAAATGCACCCTGACCACAGTCAACATCTTCACCATATCTGTTTGCCAACACCACTATTTCTGTGGGTCCTTGGAGAGCTGTCTGATACTGTCATGAGGCAAGTGGTGCCATATGTCTTTATGTTTCACATAAATTGGTACCAGCTGGAGACTTCATCCAACAGTTTGAGAGGCGGTCAACTGAACTTAAAGTTCCTATCTCTACTTCGGCATCATTTAAGTTCTATGGGACTAAGCTCGTGCAAAAAGGTAGTCTAGTGCTTCCACTTGGGGAAGGTAGGTGCCCCGGCATCTCTCAGACTGCAGTTGTCATCACTGCCATTGCGCTTTGCTGCCTCAGGGGATAGGGACTGGATGCTAGTACCCCACTCTGCACCCAGAGCTTAACTTCTGAGTCCAAACAAAGCCCTGAGGAGGCAAGCCTGGTCCTTCAAGAGAAGACTATTGCCTTTTATCTCTACTCTGTCTTAGCCAAGCTTACCTACATGCACCCACATCCCGGCTCCTTAAAGCTGCAGCTCGAGGTTCCCTTCAGTCCCCCACACAACCTTTCTCATTTCAACCCCTGCACTCATCCAGCATAGGTGTAGACCTCTACCCTGATGGAACCTGAAACCACTATCTCTCATCCCAAGTCTATGTTACCATCCCAAGGGCCAGCTAATTTTGTATTTTTTCCACCTCTTCCTCTTTCTATGGAAACAGTTTGAACAACCTTTTTAGAATCTCAAGATCTCAGCCTTGAGTCCCTTTGCTATTCACCTGAAACTACCACAATATTGTCAATAGGCTTTATCCTAATACAAGATATTTTTGGTGGTTTAAAAAAAAAAAAAAAAAAAGAATCTTAGCCTTCAGAAACTCAAAAGAACNATGGAAACAGTTTGAACAACCTTTTTAGAATCTCAAGATCTCAGCCTTGAGTCCCTTTGCTATTCACCTGAAACTACCACAATATTGTCAATAGGCTTTATCCTAATACAAGATGTTTTTGGTGGTTTTAAAAAAAAAAAAAAAAAGAATCTTAGCCTTCAGAAACTCAAAAGAACCTGAATATCTTCCTTAGCAAAAAAAAAAGGACCCAGATTTGAGACACACAAATTTCTGTTTACCTTCCCATGTTGAATAATTTCCATTCTTCCTAATATGCAACGCCATCTGAAGAACAGATTGGAAGTTTTTCTCCCTTCCATTCAGAGAATAAACAAAACAAGACAAACAAATAAACATGAAAATACACATACAAGTTAATTTCTAAATGGGTCACCCTGCTACAGAGGCATAAGAGCATCTAATGTTAATTTCTAAGTGGGTCATACTGCTACTGAGATAAAAGGTGTGTGACAAATCTGGGGCAGGTAACAGAAGCTAAACTGCAGGAATAAAAGAAAGGTACTTGGAAATGACCCACTACGAGTCAGAAAGTCATCTGATGATCTGGACTTAACAGGAGTCAGTGGACACTGGTCGTTTGGGGGTATAGTTTTCAGCTAATTGGGGCCTACCTATTGACTTTATACCCTGAGGGAGAAAGAGTGCTATGGAGTGTATGTGTGTGTGTGTAGGGAGTATTTGAACAAAGTAAAAAGAATTTTAAAAAGCATTTACCCATCAGGTCTAAGCAACTCTGATACTGTATAGGAACATAGGAAAACATAGGAAAAAGGACAGCATTTTCCTACAGCAGAACTGAAGATAAGGCGTGGGGCCCAGAACAGCCATGAAGGCTCAGTAATACACAGCTAGTGGTTATAGGGGCTATTTGACCCTGGAGACATAAAAAAAAAAAAAAAANTGTTTTTTTTCCACCTAAAGAATCATCATCGATGACTGAAGGCCAGCATAGAATTTGTAACAACATCAGTTCTTCCAAGGTTCTTTCTTGGGAAGATGAACTTTCCTAGGTTCAGATGATAGAAGTTCTGATATTTGATTTCTTCACTAAATATGAGCTCTAGTTCTACTTGTGTAGAAGTGAGTTAGTAGCATATATGCACACATGAGTTAAAAATTCAATTTATTTGCAAGTTAAGTATCCCTTTGGACTTTGCTTGCATATATTGTTAAAAAGTAAGTGATACAATTTCTTTTTCCTTACCTTGTCAGGAAACTAAGCGCTAGTATTAAGTACCACATAAATAGCTAATTGGGTGGAATGATTAGACGATTACATAAACCACTTCTCAGGTAGGAACCGCTGAGACAAGCTACAGAGGAATGTGGGTCAAACTAATCATTCCTTTTCTGTGTTTTTTAATCCTTTTCTGTGCATATAAGATTAATATTTCTTAATGAATTCCAGAATGGCAGTTTTCAGCTTTCTCAATAAACTACAAATCAGATCATGAAATCTATTATCAGGTTAAGATCACTATAGTCCACCTTCTCATACTACAGTTGAGAAATTAAAATCTAAAGAGGTTAAATGACTTGCTCAGGGTCACATAGTGAAAGCCCAGTTCTTGGTATGGTGGGAGTATGTGCATCTTCATAGTATCATACCCAAGAAACATTGGGTATAATGTTCTATTGCTTGTTTCTAATAGTGGATGGAACCAGGTGGATTAAAGCACACACACATACACACACACATATATATATATATATATATATATATATATGAGTTAAAACACATGAGTTAAAAATTCAACTTATTTGCAAGTATCCCTTTGGATATATTTTTAAATACAGCATATCCTAAATTTAATACTGATTTTGCTTTTGTCCACATAAGAGTAGCCAGAACACTGTAAAACACTTTCCCTATATTGTGACATTTTTACCCTATATGAGCTTTCAGAATATTACTCCACCTTTCTTTTTTAGATATGTCAGGAGTAAGCCAATAGATTTCTCATGAAGCTTCAGCATTATTAATAAAATTGTTCTTGCAAATTGCAATTTGATGGCTCAGAGGTTAAAGCATCTGCCTANCTTTCAGAATATTACTCCACCTTTCTTTTTTAGATATGTCAGGAGTAAGCCAATAGATTTCTCATGAAGCTTCAGCATTATTAATAAAATTGTTCTTGCAAATTGCAATTTGATGGCTCAGAGGTTAAAGCATCTGCCTACAATATGGGAGACCTGGGTTCGATCCCTGGGTTGGGAAGATCCCCTGGAGAAGGAAATGGCAACCCACTTCAGTATTCTTGCCTGGAGAATCCCATGAATGTAGGAGCCTGGTGGGCTACAGTCCATGTGGTCACAAAGAGTTGGACACGACTCAGTGACTGAACTGAACTGAAAATTAACTGAAATTAAATTACAAAGGCTGTGTATGACTCTTCTCAAACTATAAAGCCTTCTATAAAATAATATAAAAAATAGTTGAAGATATTGATGAGAAGAAGACATTATTTAAGTAACAGTCATAAAATACTAAGAAAAAACTTTTTAAAAAAGATTCTATAACTTTTACAATTAGGGCACTTTTACATTATAATTTTCCACAATGCTCTAATAATTAGGTTTAATAGCATTTTAAAACAGCCCTTTCACTGTAGTTGGTTCAAATTGAGTTAAGGAATGCTACGGTTCAGAATTAGTGTTTAATTATTCTTTTGGGTCAATGGTATTTTTCCCAAAGAGCAGACACTGGTGACTATAGGAATGATTCAGTTCAGTTCAGTTCAGTTGCTCAGTCATGTCTGACTCTTCGCGACCCCATGAATCGCAGCACGCCAGGCCTCCCTGTTCATCACCAACTCCCGGAGTTCACTCAGACTCACGTCCATCGAGTCCGTGATGCCATCCAGCCATCTCATCCTCTGTCACCCCCTTCTCCTTCTGCCTCCAATCTCTCCCAGCATCAGAGTGGATTAGTTGTATACTAAATAGATGCCTTCATCTATTTCTACTCTCAGCACTGTCCTCTAACAACAATTCTGAGATTTTATAAACAACAAAGATTAAAACTCAAATTGAATATCCATGATAAGATCCTCATATTACCACTAACATATTATTAATCAATTTATGAATGAAAATATACACTGACTATGGTTGAGGGAAGTTTTTCTGTACAACCATTATTAGTCTCATTGTTGATATAATTATACTTTTAGAAATATATATTATCAAATCAAGATATAGTGAAAGATGTAAGAAAAAATGTTTTAAAATATTTATTGTAGCATTATCTAAATAAGCAACAGATTAAAAAAATCTCTGGGAGTTAGAGAATTATTCACAAGTAAACCATGGCACATTGATCTCGTTTATTGCTTTTGCTTATTTTTCAAGATATCCATAAATGCCTGTTACTCTTTTCATTCTAAATAAAGATTTTAGTATATTTTTAAAATATCTTTCTGACAAAAATAAAACTAAAGGGTTCAAGAGAACCACACTATTACATTTACCATTGCCAGAAGCTAAACTGTGAATGTATGCTGAGACAGGCTGTATTTTCCAAAGAGGGCCACTGCAATATAACTCATGTCATACTCTTTATTACAAGATGACATCTAGTAGTGAGGTCTCAGTTTCAAGTTTCTTCTTGAAATTTGGTTGACATTTGTGAGCACGTTGATCAACAGAATACATTGAAATCTTTATGATTTCCAAACTGGGTCATAAGTATGCCATTCATGTTCACTTTGGCTTTTTGCTTGCTTTATTTGCATGTTTAACAATGT
This sequence comes from Neotragus pygmaeus, assembly GCA_006410875.1. Taxonomy (NCBI): domain Eukaryota; kingdom Metazoa; phylum Chordata; class Mammalia; order Artiodactyla; family Bovidae; genus Neotragus; species Neotragus pygmaeus. The sequence goes on along the minus strand of SJYV01047785.1, from coordinate 730,808 downwards.
TCTTTCTTCAAAGCCTGCTGACCACACTGTGAGGAAATGCAATCTAACCCATGTGGAGATACCACACGTCAATGCCTCATTAAGATATTCTGGCCAATGGCTGCAGTTAAGATACCCCCAAATAGTCAACATCAACTACCAGATATTTGAATAAAGACACCTAGAGATGAACCTATCTTCCAGCTATTGAATAATTTTTCTTTGAATTTTCCCAGTTAAGGCCCCAATCAGTTCACTTTCTGAATTCTTGAAACACATAATCTGTGATCAATAAAATGGTTATTGCTTTGCACCTAAGAACAGGGTGGTTTGTTTTACATCAATAAATATTAGAAACATATGTCTTTTTCAAGAAAGAAAGTCACTTGCTTCCCACTAAAAGAGAAGAAATGAGAAATTAATAAGGCATTCAAATCTCCAAATACCTGAGAACAAACAAAACGTTTGCAAATATCACTATGAGCTAATAAAAATAAAACTGATATGCTTAAAAAAATCAAACCATCTTGCTTTAAATGCTTAGAATCAAAATTGAATTTTTAGAAAATATTTGAGTACTTTGTGAATAAAAAGAAAAGAAAAATCAACAAACTTCTAAATGTTGGCAAACTTGATTTCAGCCTGAATGAACCATAACAAAGACTAACTATAAAAACAGGAGAAAAGAGAAATGCTACATTTTCCCTTTGATTGAAAATATGTACTGTAGTACATATGAAAATGCTACAATGAAATAAAATGTAAGGGTTCTTCAGGATGAAATCTACTTTTAAAAATCTTTTATATATAGTCTTAAACTACATTCTGTAAGATACCAGAGTCACGAGATGAATAAAATGCAAAGTTTTTAGTACTACCATAATGAGGAATTACTGTATCTAATAATCCAGCATCTATCAGATTAATGTGGAGCAAGGGGTATTAATTGCCATGAGTGCATCATTTGACACTGTAATACAATCTGAGTATAATTTACTTGTTCCTTTGGGTTAGTGATTGTTGTCCCATCTGGACACATAAATGTCAAAAGAAGCAGATGAGGCTTATTAAATAGCTCTATGTTATAATAGAGTTGTAAGCTAAAAGGTCATTAAATCATTAATTCAAATAGTAAGATACATATTTAATAAGTAAGTTCAAGGTATTAAAAGACATCTAGCAAAGTCTTAGGTTATAACTAGGATGGAAAGCTCCAGGTTGGTTTCTTAAAACAGGTAAAGTCTAAGTAGATACCCGAACAGCAAATTAAGCTGCACTGAATAAAGAGATGAAATTAAAAGACGCTTACTCCTTGGAAGAAAAGTTATGACCAACCTAGATAGCATATTCAAAAGCAGAGACATTACTTTGCCGACTAAGGTCTGTCTAGTCAAGGCTATGGTTTTTCCTGTGGTCATGTATGGATGTGAGAGTTGGACTGTGAAGAAAACTGAGCGCCGAAGAATTGATGCTTTTGAACTGTGGTGTTGGAGAAGACTCTTGAGAGTCCCTTGGACTGCAAGGAGATCCAACCAGTCCATTCTGAAGGAGATCAGCCCTGGGATTTCTTTGGAAAGAATGATGCTAAAGCTGAAACTCCAGCACTTTGGCCACCTCCTGAGAAGAGTTGACTCATTGGAAAAGACTCTGATGCTGGAAGGGATTGGGGGCAGGAGGAGAAGGGGACGACCGAGGATGAGATGGCTGGATGGCATCATGGACTCGATGAATGTGAGTCTGAGTGAACTCCAAGAGTTGGTGATGGACAGGGAGGCCTGGCATACTGTGATTCATGGGGTTGCAAAGAGTCGGACACAACTGAGCGACTGAACTGAACTGAACCAAATAGACAAGTGGTAAAGTGTCCCAAGAAAAATTAGAGCATATATGATAAAAGTCCAAAAAAAAAAGAAAGTAAGATATATTGAAGAAACTCTAAGAAATTCAGTTTACCTGGAGCTTAAACTCTGAGGAGAAAAGTGGCAGTAGATGAGACGGAATAGGGATGTGGAGCCAGAATACGATATACCCTACACATTATTCTGTATTTGATTTTATGCTGTGACTTTGAAGTGTTTTAGGTACGGAAGTGACACAATCAGACTATTCTCTATTAAGAGCTCTCGGGATAGAAGCAAAAAGATTGATTAGAAGGTAGTTTACATTGATCCAGGGAAAACACAATAGTGGCTTCAAATAAAACAGGGGCAGTGGAAATGCAGAGAAATGGCTGGACAAATTCCAGTGATGTTAAGGTAGAACTATCAATGAGATTTTTTGTAGATTTATTGACTGTGGGACTGAGGAAGAGATTAGGTATTGAGATTGTATCACAGTTTCTGGCTTGAGCTACTAAGAAGATTGTGGTGACAACTTCTGAAACAAGAAACACAAATGGAATACTTCGGTGGTGTGGGGTTATGATGAGGCATTGATTTTTCGTTGTGTTGACTTTGCGATGCCTAGGGAACATCCAGGAAGAGGTATTAAGGACTCTTGGATCTGGTGCTCAGGCGAATGGTTCACTCTAGAGCTAGTGAGGTGGAGACCAATGGTTTACAGATGATATTTAAAACATCATGAGAGGGGAATCATTTGAGAGAATATATCAGGCAAGAGATGTAGAAAATTAATTGAATTTACTAATAAAATTAATTGAAAACTAATGTTATTTATGGATCATATAGAAAATGGAGAACATTTAGAAGAAGAATAAAAGGAATAATCATACAGGTAAGAGAATATCCTAAAGAAAGTAGGATCATAGAAGTTAAGAAAATAGAACTGATTATTAAAGAAGAATTTGTAAATAGTTCAAATGCTATAATCAACAAAATAAATTCTGGAAAACATTCACTGATTTTAGCCTTTCTATTTGCTAGTCCCAAACATATGGTATGGTTTGCCCAATCTATATCTTTAATTTCTACTAATTTCAGAAGAAAAACTGTTTAATCATACAATCAGAGATATTTGAGATAAATGGAGTTCTTTTTTTACTATTGTGATACCATTCAAAATATACTGTATTGGGAAAAATTATATACCAAACTTTTTTCCCTAAAATTCCCTCTGTGGTTATTGCCATAATAAATGTAATCAAATAATTATTAATTTGCTAAAAATGCCTACTTTAAAAATAGGTAAGCTGAGGCACTTGGTGATCTCCTGAGGTTTTCTTAAGTATAGGAAATGCTCTTTGGACAAAGACTCATATATTCTGATAATAGAGTCCTATATACAAGACTCTAAAAAAAGTCAAGCAAAGCAAATAATCTTGTTAATTTTCTGTAGCACTTTTTTTTATAATATCCCATTATTCTGCCTTTATCATTTTCAAGTAGGCATAAACAACTTTAGAGCTTCATATAATTAAAAGTTTTACACATTGTGTGAGATTCTTTAAAGCTTTCATCAGTTTGTCAATTAACAAACAAAAGAAAAAACCTCATTTATTCTGGTTATGCCTGGAAGCTGAAGTTCCTAATAAAAAGGCTTCTTCCATAAATAAAATAAAATGCCTTAAAGAACTGACTTTCCCTAACTTTCAGAATTATAAACCAATTATCGCTCTTCCTAAGTACCTTCAACACTTTCTAAGTGCAAAACAGGGAGGGAATTTGTTAATCCCTTCTGCACTATAATATCTCTGTGTTTAACCACACTGATCTGTGTACTGTTTCAGCGAGTGGATAGCAACGGTAGACTTTCAAGCCAAATTGACTCTCACAACTGCTGTGGATACCTGCTACATATTTATCAAGGTTCACTTACCACATCCAGCAGAAGATAAATCCAGGAACAAAATGCACCCATACACCATATTTAGTCCTAGCATGGCATACCACTCTGGTACTCTTGCCTGGAAAATCCATGGACGGAGGAGCCTGGTGGGCTGCAGTCCATGGGGTCGCTAAGAGTCAGACACGACTGAGCAACTTCACTTTCACTTTTCTCTTTCATGCATTGTAGAAGGAAATGGCAACGCACTCCAGTGTTCTTGCCTGGAGAATCCCAGGGACAGCGGGGCCTGGTGGGCTGCTGTCTATGGGGTCGCACAGAGTCGGACACGACTGAAGTGACTTAGCAGCAGCAACAGCAGCAGCAGCAGCAACTAGAAAAAACGGGTGATGAAAGGGAAGAGAATTTTCACTGCTTAAAAGTCAGGACCTTTCACTCAAATGAAATACATAAATAAAATAAATTTATCATCCAAATATTACTTTATGAGAGTAGCTGGCTATATCAGACAAAGTCATAATTCAGGATAACTCTTAAAGTTAGCAGACATGACAACAAAAATGCCAAGACAGAGTGATTAAGGAATTATTAATTGTTTGCTATCTCTATGGACATTTACTGTGTTTCTAACCTATTTAGAACTTTAGTGCTAAGCACCAAGGATAAATATATACAGAAAGATCAAGATCCCTTCCTTGATGGGTTTACAAGAATTCCAAGTGGAAGAATTGAATAACAAAAGGAGAAAACAGGAAAGGATTTTAGCATAATATAGCATATCAGGAGATACTATTAGTCTACCCAACAGTCATGGCCTTTTAAATGTTTCCTTCACTTCTTTTCCCAGATATCCACCTTCCCATCTCCGGCCATGACTTCAAGGGAGATAGGTCTCAGATCCAGTTTGAAAGAATGAATCATAATCAGTAAAGACACTCATTCTATACTGATTCCCCTGGCCAATGAATGGTTTCAGCATAAGCACATGATACAAGTATATTCAATGAGATAGTAAAACCCTGATGAGATTTTCTGGAAAATGTTTCCTTAATAATAATGAGAATAAAGGAATTCCATCACAGAAGAACTTCCCTTTCACAGAAGAACTATACAAAAAAGATCTCACTGACTCAGATAACCATGATGGTGTGAATACTCACCTAGAGCCAGACATCCTGGAGTGAGAAGTAAAGTGGGCCTTAGAAAGCATCACTATGAACAAAGCTAGTGGATGTGATGGAATTCCAGTTGAGCTATTTCAAATCCTAGAAGATGATGCTGTGAAAGTGCTGCACTCAATATGCCAGCAAATTTGGAAAACTCAGCAGTGGGCACATGACTGGAAATGGTCAGTTTTCATTCCAATCCCAAAGAAAGGCAATGGCAAAGAATGTTCAAACTACCACATAATTGCACTTATCTCATACACTGGCAAAGTAGTGCTAAAAATTCTCCAAGCCAGGCTTCAACTAACATGAACTGAGAAATTCCAGAAGTTCAAGCTGGATTTCGAAAAGACAGAGGAACCAGAGATCAAATTGCCAACATATGCTGGATCATCAAAAAAGCAAGAGTTTCAGAAAAACATCTACTTATGCTTAATTGACTATGCCAAACCCTTTGACTGTGTGGATCAAAACAAACTGTGGAAAATTCTTAAAATGATGGAAATACTGACAAGAGTCGTTTCCTAGGCAGGTTGATAAGAAGTCTATGAGTCCCCAAGGAGAGAGGGGTCTGGAATTCTCAAAGAGGAAGAAAAGACAAACTGTTTTCCCCCCTCTACATTCTTAAGGATTGTATAACAATAATGTATCCTTTCTGAGGACAATCTCAGGATTAAACCTTCTGGCTAATCCTGTTATCTTAAAATGTAAATAATGGGAGTAGGTCTCAGTCAGTTCAGTTCAGTTCAGTCGCTCAGTCATGTCCGACTCTTTGCAACCCCATGAATTGCAGCACACCANCGAAGAGTTGACTCATTGGAGAAGACTCTGATGCTGGCAGGGATTGGGGGCAGGAGGAGAAGGGGATAACCGAGGATAAGATGCCTTGATGGCATCACTGACTCGATGGACATGAGTCTGAGTGAACTCCGGGAGTTGGTGATGGACAGGGAGGCCTGGCATGCTGCAAATCATAGGGTCGCAAAGAGTCCGACACAACTGAGCGACTGAACTGAACTGAACAGAAACAACAACCACCAGGAGTTAAGCTTCAGAGCTTCCAGTGCAGGAGGCATGGTTTCGACCCCTGTTCAGGGAACTAAGATCCCACATGCTATGTGGCAGGGCCCCCCCCCCAAAAATAATAATGAGAGTTATAGAGGAAGAAGAAGTCCTTCTTATTCCACTGGATGTAGTTTTGTCATGATTTAATACTTAGTTCTACTGTTGTTATTTTTTGGCCGTGAAGGCTGCCAGCCCAAAGACTAGAAANGGCCCCCCCCCCAAAAATAATAATGAGAGTTATAGAGGAAGAAGAAGTCCTTCTTATTCCACTGGATGTAGTTTTGTCATGATTTAATACTTAGTTCTACTGTTGTTATTTTTTGGCCGTGAAGGCTGCCAGCCCAAAGACTAGAAAACTTACTGACAATAGTAGGGAAAGAAACACACACACACACACACACACACACACACACACACACACACACAGCACATCCTGATGATGTCTCCAAACCATTAACTTTTTGTTATGGCAGATGATTAATTTTCTATGTTACTTAAATGATATGAATCATTTCTGTTTATTGCTGCCAAATGCATTGTGAACAATATGGTGACAGTCTGGTCCCTAAGTCGTGTCTGACTCTTGTGACCACATGGCCTGTAGCCCGCCAGGCTCCTCTGTCCATGCGATTCTCCAGGCAAGAATACTGGAGTGGTTTGCCATTTCCTTCTCCAGGAGATCTTCCCAACCCAGGAATCAAATCCAGGTCTCCTGCATTGTAGGCAGATTCTTTTCCAACTGACCTACAAGGAGAAGCCCAAACATTGTTAATTCACAAAACAACATAACAGAGACCCCAAGAGTTAAAAAGATTTGCCAGTCATCGGGCAACTTATATATCTAGTATTCTTAGATAGCAAATCTCCTTTTAAATCAATGCCCATCACATTTGTTGGCTACTCTTCTCCACGGGTAACCTGACCATACTGAGTTAAGCAAATGTCCCTATTTCTGATCTTGACCTTGGTTTGTAAAGCACCATCCTATTTCGTGACTGTCTATCATAAGACTTAAACCAGAAACAGGTACGCTCACTATGTACAAAATCCAAAATATAAGTTTGCATAAAATTAGTTCTGATTCATATTATATGTAACCATGTATAGCCATGTGGTGATTCTTACCATTTCTACTGGCAAATATAATACCTTGAATCTTTAATAATTTGCAAGTTTAAAAGTAAGTTTTATTGAAATTTCAATATATTATAAGGCTCATTCTAGAATCTGCTAATGTATTATCAGAATTTAAGAAGACCATGTTTTCATTTATTTCTGGTATGATGTGATATACATTATCTATTGCTGAAAAGAACATTGGCAAAATTCAGTAGTGTTTTCTAAGTGAATTTAATTTTCTAATAGGTGTAAATCCTAAAATAAAATTTACTACCTGGATGGTTTGGCATTTGGTGTCAATGTTGGAGGTAATGCATCTTCAGAAATTATAGATCAAATATGGTGAGAGAAGCAAGCATGTGGGGGATGTGGCATCAGCAGCCATGGGAGGTTAATCATATATATAGGAAAACTGATCAATAAGTAAATATACTAAGGATAATGGGAACATGTTTCTATCAGGAGGAAAAGAGAGTTACAAATATGAAAGGGAAAGAACTAGAATAAACTGCCAGTGGTGTTGGATTGGAATTTGGAATTACTGATTTAAAGTTATGGTTTTCAGTATATGTACATAGAAATAAAAACAGATGGATACATAAATATATTTTTGCACATATATGGGTGTGTATATCACTGACTCAGTGAACGTGAACCTGAGCAAACTTTGGGAGACAGTGGAGGACAGGGAAGTATGGTATGCTGCAGCGAATGGGTTTGCAAAGAGTCAGACAGGACTGAATGACTGAACTACTAGAAAAGACTCTGAATTGGTTAGTTTGCATATGAAAGACATGCCCTCAGGGAGAACTGCTTGCTCTTTTTACCCTGGGAGGGGCAATCTCCCAGTCAGGTAGGTCTCAATGCCAGAGCATCAGAAACATACAAAGGCCAAACATAGTTCATAAAGAGATAAACTCATACTGATGGGTATTTTAAAAAATTGCAATCTTCTAAAGTGTCAAAATCACTGAAGTCAAAGGAAGACTTAGGAACGCTTCCAGAATTAAGAAAACTAGAGATCTGACCACTACATGTCATGTCCTTTTGCTATAAAAGACACCACCAGAACAAATTTGAATGGGGTGTGAGGATTATATTATCAGTTTCTGATTTTAATGATAATATTATGGTTAGGTAGGAGAATGTTCCTGTTTTTAGGAAATCACATTGTTCGGCAGAAAGCTCTTAGTATTATATTTGCAACTTTTCTGCAATATATAAAATTTGTTATAATTAAATATATTTAAGAAAATATATAAGTATGAAAATATGTATAAACATGAAAATATAATATGAAAGAGTAGAAAATATGCAATCAGTGTATTTCAAATTCAGAAAATATTCTTAGAAATTATATCTTGAATCTTGAATTTTTCTTACAAACTACAACTGCCTCAAATGCATTATCACATTTGTTTCACAGCCTGACTGTAGGTACTTCAATTTCCAGTGTGTAACTATGGGAAAACCAGTTAAAAGAGTGTGGACAGGGTAGATCTCAGCCAAGTGAAATGCTAACCAAGGCTTAGGCTCCTTCATGTCAACACCTCAGGAGTTAGTAGACTATTCTAGGATAAATTAACTCGGTCTCATCCAAAAATAGGTACAAAGAAAGGGACAAAGAAGGGACAGCTGTAGACATCAAGATGGTTTAAAATAAAGGTAAGACCTTACCCTTGATCTTTCCCTTCTTATGTGGACAGATCTAAACTCTCTTTGGTCATTCCAGCACCATATTTTTCTTTCAAGGATGCTGATTGCCTGGGAATACATTCTGGCAATTTTATCTCAGTCTTCCCCCTGCTTCTCCCCAGCTGGAACATAAAAGAACTGTTAAAAGAGTTGCCAGCAGGCTGATTTTTGCTGATCCCTAGGCACAATAGGGGCTTCCCAGGTGGCGCTAGTGGTACAGAGCCTGCACAAGAGACACAGGTTTGATCCCTAGGTGGGGAAGATCCCCTGGAGGGCTACCCACTCTAGTGTTCCTGTTTGGGAAATCCCATGGACAGAGGAGCCTGGCAGGTTACAGTCTATGGTGTCGCAGAGAGTCAGCCATGACTGAGCAACTGAGCACGAGCAATGAGAAGGCATAACAGAAGACTTGACTTCCCTCTGGGCTTTGATCTTTAATACAAGTCTATGTTGGCTTGTTTTGCGGTTGGTTTTTACCTGAGCAAGGTTATGAGCCCCTGTATAACTCTTCCAGGATGTGTTTCTCTATTAATAGATCACCATCCTTCCCTGTACTTTGTATTCTCAGTTCATTTCAGTTCAGTTCAGTCGCTCAGTTGTATCTAACTCTGCAACCCCATGGACTGCAGCACACCAGACCTCCCTGTCCATCACCAACTCCTGGAGTTTACTCAAACTCATGTCCATTGAGTCGGTAAAAATACCGACTTTGTACTTTGTACTCTTGGGGTCAGCAAAAACTTTAACTCCTTCCAGAGATATCACAGAGTAGGCCATATCTTCTATTTCAAAAATTTGGATGGAATTTTCAGAGCAGATACAACTGATTAGGATAAAGAACTCTTCTGTATGTCAATTAATATTATGTATTATTAATAGCTGTGGACTCTTCCTTCACTTGTATCTACTTCCTGCAATATAACACATCAGCACATCTCACACCAAGACCAGAACAGAACATTCTTTTATTCAGCAACAATTTCCTGAGCATCTACACTACAAGCTAGGCCCTGTAATAAGCATTTAGGGCATATCAGTGAGCAAAACAGAAACAATCACTGCTCATTTGGGGTTTATGTCTAGCATAAAAGAAAATGAATAAGCAGTGAGCACAATTAACAATTAAATTATAGCATATGCTAGAAGGTGATAAATGCCACAGCAAAGAGAAAAATGTAGAGAAGGGTAATGACGATTGAAATTACTGTGTTTGGGACATGCAAACTGCAATTTAAAAAACTAAACTAATAACAGATGAGCATTTGTTTTTTGGTCAGGAAAAAAATTGAGACAGATTTTTAAAACTATAAAAATACTTGAGATAGCAATAAGAAGTAGTTAATGTTAACGATAGAAAGGATTGTATTGTCAATATTTTGTCCTGAAGTCTATACTCAGGTTTGGGGAGGGGAAGATGGAAGGAACCAAGTCAAAGGAAGAGCAGAAGAATCAACAGAACTTTGATTCTACTGAGGGCAGAGACTGGGGAGATTGAAGAAGAGGAACAGATTGGGAGGAAAACCCTGGAAGAAGAATTTCATTATGCCATCCAAGACTAATTCCAAATTTCCTAATGTGTGGTAAGTGGAGGGAGAAAGCACAGACATCTTTTGCACATTTCCCTAGATTCTACCAGTCTTCTTGATTGGCTATTAGATTTTTCTGGGAAAGAACCATGTCTTCTTTTCCTACCTAACTTATCATGGCAACTAATGACTTCCATGTTACCACAGCTAATGGAATATTTTCAGTCTTCATCTTTACTTCTCAGCTGACTCCTCCCTCTCACTGCTGCTGCTGCTGCTAAGTTGCTTCAGTCGTGTTCGACTCTGTGTGACCTCATAGACGGCAGCCCACCAGTCTCCCCCATTCCTGGGATTCTCCAGGCAAGAACACTGGAGTGGGTTGCCATTTCCTTCTCCAATGCACTAAATACCTTCTAATTTCTTAGCTTCTGAGTCTCTATACTCTTGCCCTTCATTGAGATTCTCTGTTCTCAGTCTTCTTTATTGATTCCCCCATATGTTCTAAACTTCTAAATAATAGAGTGACCCAGTCTTCTGTATGTATAACTCACCTGTAAAGAAACCATATCTATGCTAATGGTGTTAAACATCATCTCAGTGACAAATCCATACTTCCATCCAAGAATCTAGCCTGCTATTGAATATTTCCACTTGGACGTCCAATGGCCATGTCAAATTTAGCATATCCCAAAGTAAACTCTTGATTTTCCCCACATACCAGCTCTCCTCTAGACTTTCCCATCTTAGTAGGCAACTTCATTCACCTGGTTGCACAGTATGAAAAACTTGGGCCCACTACGAACATTCAGTTCTCAGAGACTTGGTATCTGCTGATCCCTGTGCTCAGAATTCCCTTCCCTCTCCATCTTCACAACTCACTCCCTCATTTCTTTCAGGTCTCAAATGCTGCCTCCTCAGAGCTCTTTTATGATGACCGTTCTAAAAGTAGGATCCTCTGCAACTCTTTAGCCCCTTGCTTTATCTTTCTTCACAAAACTTTCACTACTTGATGTATGCTTATTTTTTGCCTATATCTCTTTTTAGAAAAAGGTCCATGACAACAAGGATTTGAAATTTGTGTATCTCTATGACCAAGAATAGTGCCTGTCATATAGTAGATAGGCAATAAAAATTTTGGAATGAACAAGCAAGAGAAATAGGCTACATAATGTAGATACAAGATGTGTTATGCAATGTTAGGCTAAGTTTTTAATAGAAATCAACATGGTCCCTGTATGTAGCTATCCGAAAGCAAATCCACCTAGAACTTGTGGGTGATTGCAAGAAAAGCCATAAGTAAAGCTTAATATTCATTAAGCCCATACTCCTTGGAAGTTTCTAATCGGAGATCTTTGCTGTCCAATATGGTAGCCTTTTAGCTGCATGTGTCTACTTATATTTAAGTCGATTAAAATTAAATAAAATTTAAAATTCAGTATCTCAGCTGCACTCACAGCATTTTAAGTGTTCAATAATCACAGGGAACTAGTGACTACCATATGGACAAGGTTTATCACTTGGCAAGTTCTATTGAATAGCTCTGCTATAGATAGAGTATCTCATGCTTTCACCACACCTAAAGTTTGCAATTACCTAGCTCCTTTCTTCCCTCATAGTTTGCAAAATGCCAAAAGTCTACTGTTTAGGTATTTCAGTATTCTATTTCTGGAGCTATCACAACCTGTCAAGGGATTCACTTCCATGACAGCATGCATAAGTATACACAGGAATAAACACACACAGAGGATTGTTTTCTGAGAGAAAAAATTTCTTGTCACTTTGGTCTTTTGTCACTATGTAGTTTATACAGTGTTACTCCACTGAACCTACATATATATATATAAATGTACCCTATATTAAGAACACCATATTTGTTCCTCAATGGATAAAGAGTGTCAGTTCAGTTCAGTTCAATTGCTCAGTTGTGTCTGACTCTGTGACCCCATGAATCGCAGCACACCAGGCCTCCCTGTCCATCACCATCTCCTGGAGTTCACTCAAAGTCACGTCCATTGAGTTGGTGATTCCATCCAGCCATTTCATCCTCTGTTGTCCCCTTTTCCTCCTGCCCCCAATCCCTCCCAGCATCAGAGTCTTTTCCGATGAGTCAACTCTTCGCATCAAGTTGACAAAGTACTGGAGTTTCAGCTTTAGCATCATTCCTTCCAAAGCAATCCCAGGGCTGATCTCCTTCAGAATGGACTGGTGGGATCTCCTTGCAGTCCAAGGGACTCTCCAGAGTCTTCTCCAACACCACAGTTCAAAAGCATCAATTCTTCGGCACTCAGCTTTCCTCACAGTCCAACTCTCACATCCGTACATGACCACAGGAAAAACCATAGCCTTGACTAGATGGACCTTTGTTGGCAAAGTAATGTCTCTGCTTTTCAATATGTTATCTAAGTTGGTTATAACTTTTCCTCCAAGGGGCAAGCATCTTTTAATTTCATGGCTGCAGTCACCATCTGCAGTGATTTTGCAAGTAACAATTAAATACGCAAGACAGCTTGGAGAAGGAGAAAACAAATGGAGATGTTGAAGCTTGTTATACTATATCCATGACTTGAACTAAAATGGCAGCTCTGGCAGAGACTCAAAGAACATTGACAGAAATTAAAGATAGCATAAAGGAAAAGTCAACAAGACTTAAGGACTAATTGGACGTGATTGAGTTGTGTGGTTCTTACTATGTGTACGATGCTGGCATTAGAAGCAGCCCAAACTTAGGAAATTAAACTTCTACTGGTAAAATCAGGCAAATTTAGTGTGGAAAAAAAAGTTTTTAGGGGATCTAATACGATTTCAAAGCAATAATAGTAAGTTATTCAGCTGAAAATATTCAGTCAGCAGGTGCACTGGAGGGCAAAAGGTTTGGAAAACACCTCTAAAAATCTGCAGGAGTGAATGAAAATGCCAAAGACAAGATGGAAAAGATAAAATGTGAATATTTTTTTCCTCTTCATGGGCAATAGCGCCTTCAAATATTTTCAGTCTATAATTATGTCCTCACACTACCCCTCCCCCAACCCCCTCTGATTCAATGTTTGCCAGTTTTCACTAGGTCTCTCTTCCAAGCTTTCATCGTAAATCAAACTTTCTATTCATAGCATTATGGTATTGTACTCCAGTGAATTCTCATAATTTGTCTACTTCTTTGTACAATCTCCTAATTACCCTGAAGAACTGAAAAGTATTTTTATACTGTGGATCTGTACATGCGAAGTTTGTATATTTTGGAACATAGCCCAGATAAACTATACTAACATAACCCATTAATATATAGTTGTTTATGTGCATCTCAGGCAATTAAGGATGTCTTTCAAGTTTAACGAGTACCGCAAAAGCAACTGAAAGTTTGTAGTATAAACTCTGTGGACTGATGGCTGCTTTTGAAGTTGAACCTGAGAAACATTGCATCTTAATAAAAAAGTAAAAGGGGGCAAAAAGCTCTATTTTGCTACAGATAAATGATGTCTACATATTTTTATGAGGTTTTGACACAGCAATTTGAATTACTATATCCCTTTTTATGTTTAATGTGTATTTATACACACATTTTTACATTTAATACAACTTCATTTTAAGCTCAATAAGACCATCAGTGAACTAGGATTTGAGTGGCCATGGTCTATTTCAAAAGAAGCAAAACAAAACAATATAAAAACCAATAAAAACTCAGCTAACTTAGATGCTATTTAAGAAGACTGTGCTATTAAAATCACTCAGTGTTAAATAAATGAGTTATTTTTATAGTAAAAGTACTGGGTGGCAAGGCATTGAACAAAAGGGAGGCTTAGCCTTGTCTAGGGTATCAAGGAAGCTCCCTCAGTCAGTTCAGTTCAGTCACTCAGTCGTGTCCAACTCTTTGTGACCCCATAAATCACAGCATGCCAGACCTCCCTGTCCATCACCAACTCCCAGAGTTGACTCAAACTCACATCCATCGAGTTGACGATGCCATCCAGCCATCTCATTCTCTGTCGTCCCCTTCTCCTCCTTCCCCAAGTCCCTCCCAGCATCAGAGTCTTTTTCAATAAGCCAACTCTTCGCATGAGGTGGCAAAAATACTGGAGTTTCAGCTTTAGCATCATTCCTTCCAAAGAACATCCAGGGCTGATCTCCTTTAGAATGGACTGGTTGGATCTCCTTGCAATCCAAGGGACTCTCAAGAGTCTTCTCCAACCCCACAGTTCAAAAGCATCAATTCTTTGCACTCAGATTTCTTCACAGTTCAACTCTCGTACCCATACATGACCTCTGGAAAAGCCATAGTCTTGACTAGATGGAACTTTGTTGTCAAAGTAATGTCTCTGCTTTTGAATATACTATCTAGGTTGGTCATAACTTTTCTTCCAAGGAGCAAGCGTCCCTAGAAAGTCATTTTTCAGCCCTGTCCTGAAGGATAAATTGTAGCACTCTGAAAGAAGAGGAAGAAAGAAGGAAGCAGGTTCTAAGAACAGGAAACAGACCCTATTCTTACAACCCTTTGTCCTTAAAAATATATATATATATAACTGTACTGACTTTTTAGAACTTTATGTGAGCTGTCTGAAAAGTAAAATCACAAGTGTGGAAATACATGGTTCTGTTAAATAAAATAATATAAAATTTAAAATCTTCAAGGAACTTAATGTGTGAGATATACACAAAGATACAGTAACCACTCTAAAATCTGGGAGAAAATATTTTTAAAAGAAATAAAACACTCTTATCTGTCCCTAGAAATGGCACTGATCATTTGGAGCTTGTTTACTTCACTTTGTTACATATCTCACTCCAGGACTAAAAATCATTCCTAAGGAATGGGGGGAAAAATGATAAAACTACAATACTCTCCTAAAAAAAAAGTGTTTCCAGGGACTTCTAATATTGTCAATGTCCAGCTTGAAAAACCATATTATTAAGCTCTGGAAAAAAACTGGTACACAATTGTACTCATCTCACACACTAGCAAAGTAATGCTCAAAATTCTCCAAGCCAGGCTTCAACAGTACATGAACCGTGAACTTCCAGATGTTCCAGTTGGATTCAGAAAAGGCAGAGGAACCAGAGATCAAATTGCCAACATCTGCTGGATCATTGAAAAAGCAAGAGATTTCCAGAAAAACATCTACTTCTGCTTTACTGACTATGCCAAAGTCTTTGACTGTGTGGATCACAACAAACTGTGGGAAATTCTTAAAGAGATGGGAATACCAGACCACCTGACCTGCCTCCTGAGAAATCTGTGTGCAGGTCAAGAAACAACAGTTAGAACTGGACATGGAACAACAGACTGGTTCCAAATAGGAAAAGGAGTACATCAAGGCTGAACACTGTCACCCTGCTTATTTAACTTATATGTAGAGTACATCATAAGAAATATTGGACTGGATGAAGCACAACCTGGAATCAAGATTGTTGGGAGAAATATCAATAACCTCAGATATGCAGATGACACCATCCTTATGGCAGCAAGCAAAGAAGAACTAAAGAGCCTCTTGATGAAAGTGAAAGAGGAGAATGGAAAAGTTGGCTTAAAACTCAACATTCAGAAAACTAAGATTATGGCATCTGATCCCATCACTTCATGGCAAATATGTGGGGAAACAGTGGAAACAATGAGAGATTTTATTTTAGGGGGTTCCAAAATCACTGCAGATGGTGATTGCAGCCATGAAATTAAAAAAGGCTTGCTCCTTGGAAGAAAAGCTATGACCAACCTAGATAGCATATTAAAAAGCAGAGACATTACTTTGCCAACAAAGGTCCGTCTAGTCAAAGCTATGGTTTTTCCTGTGGTCATGTATGGATGTGAGAGTTGGACTGTGAAAAAAGCTGTGTGCCGAAGAATTGATGTTTTTGAACTGTGGTGTTGGAGAAGACTCTGGAGAGTCCCTTGGACTGCAAGGAGATCCAACCAGTCCATCCTAAAGGAGATCAGTCCTGAGTGTTCCTTGGAAGGACTGATGCTGGAGCTGAAACTCCAATACTTTGGCCACCTGATGCCAAGAACTGACTCAGACCCTAATGCTGGGAAAGATTGAAGTAGGGAGCATAAGGGAATGACAGAGGATGAGATAGTTGAATGGCATCACTGACACTATGGACATGAATTTGAGCAAGCTCTGGGAGTTGACGATGGACAGGGAAGCCTGGCATGCTGCAGTCCACAGGGTTGCAAAGAGTTGGGTGTGACTGAGTGACTGAACTGAACTGATGTCCAAATACTAAGAAGAGTAAACAGCAGCTACAAAATTCTACAATTTTGGTGTGATTTCACAGTTGTTTTTATGTGGATCAGGTTACTATATTATTGGAATCTTCTTGATGATCCTAGGTTATAAAAATGATTATGCATTTTTGAACTGTCATTTGTTTTAGATACAGTTCTATATATGTGATTCCAACATGTACAGTTTTAAAATTCAACCTACATTAGAAAATGAGATTCTGCTTGTGGGGAGACAGCAAATTAGCCAAGATGGCATGTTCAGGCTCTCTCTCCCCACATTTTGTAAATAGTGACTCTGTAGTAGCTGAAACCATTTGTAGCACCATGCATGTGCCTCATGAGGTACTTGCTTGGTCAGGGGCTACTTTGAGCTTTAAAGGTATGTGAGTTTCACCTAAAAAAAGCAGAAGCATATTACTGCTGCCTCTCAAATGTGTCTGTTGGGTCAGCCACAAAAGGAGAGAATATAGCGTGTCTGCTGCTACAGCTGCTGTGCCAGCCAGGAGAGAATAAACATGTCTGCAATCCTACAGCTCCTGGAATCTTCTTCCAGCCTCTTAGCTCACGACTTGCCTACCCTGAGTTCAGCGAACAGAACAGTGTGGACAGTGTGAACAGACTGGCATCACAAACAGGATCATTAATACACTGCTCTATTTGCTAAAGCTTCCTTCATTGTTAGAAAAAAAAAAACCCTCAAAATTTTGCCACATTATATAGCACTTAAAATCATTTTACATATAAAAACTGCAAAAACATAAAATTAAATGAAATATAACTTTAAAATATTAACAGGGCCCAGCTACCTTAAAATTTAAAGACAAAAATAAACATTATCAACTTTATATAACCAAATCATTTTAATAAAGCATTGGCTATGGACCCAGAGAGAACTGGCTTTGAATCACTGCTATACCTAACTGGGTGGCTTTGGGCAAATTTCCTAATCCCCTTGAACTTTAGTTTATTCATCTGTAACATGAGGAAATAATCTCTAATCTTAAATTTTATTTTTGAGTTATATAATAAATTATATAAATTATCTATACAACTTTGAGAAATGTTAATTTCTTTCCCACTCCCTTTATCAAAAGCATTACCTTAAATCCCATCACTTCATGGGAAATAGTTGGGGAAACAATGGAAACAGTGGCTGACTTTATTTTTCTAGGCTCCAAAATCACTGCAGATGGTGATTGCAGCCATGAAATTCAAAGACACTTAACTCCTTGGAAGGAAAGTTATGACCAACCTAGACAGCATATTAAAAAGCAGAGACATTACTTTGCCAACAAAGGCCCATCTAGTCAAGGCTACGGTATGGTCAGGTATGGATATGAGAGTTGGACTGTAAAGAAAGCTGAGCACTGAAAAATTGATACTTTTGAACTGTGGTGTTGGAGAAGACTCTTGAGAGTCCCTTGGACTGCAAGGAGATCTGACCAGTCCATCCTAAAGGCGATCAGTCCTGGGTGTTCATTAGAAGGACTGATGTTGAAGCTGAAACTCCAATACTTTGGCCACCTGATGCAAAGAGCTGACTCATTGGAAAAGACCCTGATGCTGGGAAAGATTGAGGGCAGGAGGAGAAGGTGGTGACAGAGGATGAGATGCTTGGATGGTATCACGGACTCAATGGACATGGGTTTTGGTGGACTGTGGGNCCTGATGCAAAGAGCTGACTCATTGGAAAAGACCCTGATGCTGGGAAAGATTGAGGGCAGGAGGAGAAGGTGGTGACAGAGGATGAGATGCTTGGATGGCATTACGGACTCAATGGACATGGGTTTTGGTGGACTCCAGGAGTTGGTGATGGACAGGGAGGCCTGGCATGGTACAGTTCATGGGGTCGCAAAGAGTCAGACACCACTGAGCAACTGAACGGAACTGAACTGAAATTCCATTAATGGCAGCAAAATCCTCTACTAATATAGGGAAATCAATATGTTTATAAGAACCACATTATAAACATACTTAATCCCTCCATAATTGAATTAATACTGGTTATTGATTTTAAAAATCTTCTTTTATAAAATACTACCCTACAATGAAGGTTGTACAAATTAACATTCACTTTTCAGGATACAGTTGATGAACTGAAAGCATACTTAAGGTTTTTGTGAGCATTTCAATTTTGTTCTATTTTTATTTTTCAATGCAGCATATGAAGAATTATTATTTCTAAGGCCAAATTTTAGGATTAAAGAATAGAGTCATTATAGTTTCCTCAAATATTTTCAATAGTTCCAGTTTTAAAACATATTTACATTTATATACAAAGAAACCCCTTCATATACCCATAAGTTTGATTGGGCTCAGAAACTTCACAATGACACTTTGCAAGTAATTGCTATTGTCTTCTATTGGTGGCTATTGCTGGTCTTAAGAGTTTCTTGGGGCTACAGCTTCACTAATATCCACCAAAGTTCATCAGTTGAAAATCTGTAGAAGGTGTGCTATGTATGTGATATATACTACCAAAGGATATTAAGATAAACAACTCAGAAAGTCTTTGAAAAGATTTGTGACTTTGTTGGAGGTCACATATTTCTCATTTATTTTTCAAAGCAATTTATACAACCATTCAGATCCAACTTAGATCTCGGGTATCTATTAGTTCAGTTCAGTTCATTTCAGTCGCTCAGTCGTGTCCGACTCTTTGCAACCCCATGAATTGCAGCATGCCAGGNTTAGCAACCCCATGGACTGCAGCCTACCAGGTTCCTCCGTCCATGGGATTTTCCAGCCAAGAGTACTGGAGTGGGTTGTCATTGCCTTTAATTCAAAGCAAAAAAGGTTTGGAAAAGAGAACAATATTATTTTAATTTCCTTTAGTCTTAGTGTCTGATACTTAGTAGGTCCAGGGTCAGAGCACTAACTAGACTGTGATTATAAGTCATGGCTATGCACAGAAAAATATTTTTGAAAATTTATAAGGAAAAATCATCTTTATCTGGATTGACTATAATTTTATCATATAATGTTACCTCATTAACAATTACCATCTCACTGGATCCAAATGAGATTATATTTTAATGTCACTTGCTTTAGTTTTATCCTAAGTAGTAAGTAATTATAAATTATAAGTAGTAAGAAATATTCAGACAAGTCATAGAGTTAAAGAAACCCTCTGAGTCATAAAGGCAGATTTTAAGAATTCTGTGTATTTGTTGAGATAATAAAAACATAAAAAAAAAACTCTTATTTCTCACTATTGTCTACATTTAAGCAATGAAAATAAAACTATCCTGATCTACAACCAGTAGAACTGATTCAAGTAAAAATAGACTTGACTTTTACTTCTCTGGATGAGAATTGTTTGCTTTAGTTTTTTAATTTATTTGGCTGTACTAGGTCTTAGTTGCAGCCTGTGAACTCTTAGTTACAGCATGTGGGATCCAGTTCCCTGACTAGGGGTCGAACCCAGGACACCCTTGCATTGGGAGCTCAGTCTTAGCCCCTAGACCACCAGAGAAGTTCCTTGGGGAGAATGTTTAAAACAATTTTCAAGAAAATATATTATTTTAAAATGAGATCTTGTATCAACATGTGTTCTAACATTATTTGCAGCTGAAGTTAGCAGAGCCTTTGCACATGACATGATACTGTGGATGCATTTACAAGGAAGAAATATGCTAATATTTTCTAAGTTCTCCTAAACATTAGAAAATCTAAAGGATGCAGAATCAACTGAGGCAAACTTCATCCCCAAAACTTACATACTTGTTTGCAAAAACCTCGTTTTAAAACTGGCTTATCAAGTCAAGCACAGTTATTTTAGAAAGAAAAACTAAAAACAAGAAAAAGGACAGCAGGAGTTAAATTTTATGTTCACTAACAGGAAGGGAAATTTCTTGCCCCATTTAACTAATATCTTAGTTGGTACAGTGTGACAAACAAATTTTAGTTGTTAAAATCTATTATACCTGCTTTAAATTGCATTTCCTGATAGCCAGAGGATCCATAGTTGGTTAAATTCAATTTAAGTTGCCAGGAGCTCTTAATGGGTAGGTTTTTCTATTTATTCTCTTAATTGTTCTCTATCTAAATTATCAGCTGATGATGAAATCTTATTTGTACCACATTCCCACATAATCAGAAGGTCTAAATAATTTTTCCTCTTCAGGATAATGATATGGAACTAAAAGCCCATAAAAATCTTTAGGGAGAGCTTTTGCTGTTGTTGTTGTTTTTATAAGGTACCACATTCATTTTCAAAATAAATGATTCTATTTGGGCTTCAACAGCATTAAAACAATACAGAAACAATAAACAAACTGAAAGTCGTTCATGCTAAAGCACATCATAGCTCCCGCTTAGTCGCTCAGTCTTGTGTGACTCTGTAACCCCATGGACTCTAGCCTGCCAGGTTCCTCTGTCCATGGGATTCTCCAGGCAACATTTCTGGAGTGGGTTACCAAGTCCTCCTTCAGGTGATCTTCCCAACCCAGGGATCACACCCACGTCTCCTGCATTGCACGGAGGATTCTTTACCACCAAGCCACCGGGGAAGCCTAATAAATGCATAAATGTGTTTTGATTGACTATCAGAGTGTACTTCTAGCATCAGGGTGCCTTTTGAAACTCGTACAATGCAAATTTTCCTTTCTTGAGTATGGTTTTATAACTAATGTGTCATATGTATGACATAACATTGATACTCCATTCTTTAATTAGTTACTGTGTTTATGATATATTGGCCACAGTAAAACACAACGAATTGGAAAGGAAAATCTATACCTATCATTTCCAGCAGAGGTCTCTAGAGAGCAACTAAAATTATGGAAATAGCTATATGCTCAGAAATTTAAACAGAAAATTTAATTCTTCAGCTTTATGTGATTCCTTTCTTTTCATACACGCCCCCTTCTCTTTTGATGTCTGTCCTCCTTCATCAGATAAAAGGCTGTCTAAAAAACTGATCAGAAGTAGACACAAGAGAACAGGTTAATCTCAAGTGCACCGGTGTAATGTGTCACAAAACAGACAATGTAATTATCTCAGCAGCCTGTTTAACCAGCTAATTCGGCAGTTTTGCATACCAGCGGTGAGCTCATCTGTTCACTATATTACCAGTCAGGATGTTTTCTACCAAGATCACTACACTTTTATAAAAGCTTGTAAATGTAGGAGGATTGGGTGTTTCCATAAATGTGGTATAACAGCTTTTTGCAGTCTTTTATTTATAGGGAGGTAACAGACTAACAAAGAAAAGAAAATGCAGATTAGTGCCACACAATACAACAAAAAAAAAAAAAGAAGAAGAAGTAAATGATATAAATCTCCATACATGTTCATTTAACATGAAATATCCTCTCTTTACTTGGAATCTCTGGAGAAATGCTAAACAACTTAAGAGAAATGTGATTTTGATGGCAAAGACTTATAAGCCTGGTTTTGTTTTTTTAGAAGGAAATGTATTTGCTCCAGATCCAGTCTGTATTTTGCTAATACTAGCATTCTTTGGGGGAGCTGGTATGGGCTTTAGAGTCACACTGACTTGGACTTGAATTCTGGTTCTTCAACTTTTTCATCTCCTGATCTCAGGCAAGTTAGACCCATAGTTTCCTAATCTTCAAAATGTGAATAATACTTACATTTTCATGGTTATCAAGGGGCTTAAATCACACATCAGGGAAATGCTAGGCACAAAGAGATAACTAAATAAATGGTAACTATAACATGATAAACACATGCATATACATATATTTATACACATACATAGCACACAAATATGTATGTGTGTATATAGGTATAAAGCTTAGCAAAGAAATTTCATTAACCAAAACCTCAGTAAACATTCATGTGTTATCCCAAGTCCTTTCCTTAAAATGACTAGTTACTAGTCCACAATGCTAACACCACATAATATGCAGGCTCAGCAACCAGCACAGTACCTCATGTGCTCAAGAATATTTGTTGAATAAAATGAACATAACAAACTAAGAGAAGAAAGACACTGAAGCATAAACAAAAATATTCAACAATAATGACAGTATTTTAAAGTGATCTATTTTGGGGAATCCCTGGTGGTTCAGTTGTTAGGATTCAGTGCTTTCACTGCTGAGGGCCCAGGTTCATCCTGGTTGGGGGAACTAAGAATCCACAAGCCACTCACTCAGTCCTTCAGTCGTGTCCGATTCTTGCGGCCCAATGGACTGCATCCCGCCAGGCTCACTGGGATTTCCCAGTGGGTTGCCATTTCCTCCTCCAGAGGATCTTCCCAACCCAGGGACTGAACCTAAGGCTCCTGAATTGGCAGGCAGATTCTTTACCACTGCTCCTCCCAGAGAAGCCAAACAAGCCATGCCGTTTGTTTAACAACAATCTATTTTGCTGTTCAATATTTTCAGCTAATTAAAGTTTTACACCAAAGAACAGTAAGTTGTGTAAGTTATACCTTTAATGTTAGATGTAGGCTATACCTTTAATGTTACATGTCTTATCACCTGGGGTTTCCCTGGTGGCTCAACAGTAAAGAATCTGCCTGCAATGTAAGTGACCTGGGTTCAATCTCTGGGTCAGAAAGATCTCTTGGAGGAAGACACGGCCACCACTCCAGTAATCTTGCCTAGAGAATCCCATGGACAGAGCAGCCTGGTCGGTTGAAGTGGATAGCGTCTCACAGAGTCGGACATGACTGAAGCAAGCAGGCAGCACAGCAGCAGTCTTATCCTCTAACACAGTTAAATGACAACTGCTGCAGGAGAGTCAAAGTCTTAAACCATAATTAAAATAGTCTTGAAGGTGAGGCAGAGATAAAGGAAGGTTTCGATTTATACAAAAGACTATGGAAGTGTTTATTTCACTAAAACAAAACAAACAAACAAAAAACCTAGAAAACACAAATGGATTACTACTGAGGTGCAAAAGGCCCACAGAGAAGACATGGAAAAGCTACGTGGTCAGGGAGGTCACCAGGAAATAGACTTAATGAGCTAGCCAACCACTACCTTCCAAAGTCTCCCAGCATGGAAGCCTCAGGTCTTCAGCTATGAAGTCAGAGGACACAAGAACCGGAAAGTCTCGCTGCCTTTGGTTTCTGTTTGACTCCCTCCGAGACTGTTCTTCACACATCAGCCAAAATAAAAATTGAGTTTTGTAGCTTTCCCCCTCTAAGTTTTCCTGCAAATCCTGCTATGATTGACTCCATCTACTTCTCCCAATTTATTTCAAAATATCTTATTTCAAATCTCTCGACTGAGACCTTATTGGCACCATTTTCTTTTTTTTTCCACAAGAGCCTGGAGCATTTTTATCCACCATTAACTGTTGGTAGGGCTCTTCTCCTCGGGCTGCTGCAAGGCTTACTTCCTCACTCCATTTCCCCAAACCTCGGTTCAAATGTTAACTCCTTACAAAGGCCTTACAGACAGCCCTTCCTAAAACAGCAATTCCTATCATCCTCTGTCTTTTAACGATGCTCTGTTGTACTTCACAGCACTTACCTGGAACTCAGTTTATGTTATTTATTTTGTTATGTGTTTACCACCTCTCAGCACCATTAGAATATTAGTTCAATAAGTCCAGAAATTTATTTCATTCACCGATCTGTCCCCAGAACCTAGAAAGATCACCAGTACACAGTGATCATGCGTACCATGTAACCACGCAGTTACATGGTACATATGTTTGTTAAATAGATGCTGGGAAAGGAGTCAGTAACTGAACGTCTGTGTTTCCACAACCTTTTGTTCATTCTAGTTTCATATCGTGGGTTTCCCTTGTGGCTCAGATGGTAAAGAATCTGCTTGCAATGCTGGAGACCTGGGTTTGATCCCTGGATCAGGAAGATCTTCCGGAGAAAGAAATGGCAACCGATTTCAGTATTCTTGCCTGGGAAATCCCATGGACAGAGGAGCCTGGTGGGCTACAGTCTATGGAGTCTCAAAGAGTCAGACACAACTGAACAACTAAAACGTCCATTTTCTTTCAGTTTCATATTGTACAATAATTGTGAACTTCCTCATTTCAGTGCCACTGTTATTCTGGTTGTTCCTTAAGTTGGATAAAACCTACATCTTAATTCCACTTTGACCATACTGTCTGGAACACGTGGCACCTGAGAAATTAGCTGTCTAATAAACAGAAATTTTTTTTAATGATCAAAAAAGGCTATTAAAACTATTGAAATATTTTAAAAATTGATAACCATACTTACAAAAAAAATTAAATACATCAAGATAATACTTCTTGGTGATCATTTTGAAATATATGCAAATATCAGATCATTATATTGTATACCTGAAACTGATGGCATATGTCAGTTTTACCCCAATTAAAAGAAAATAGGGATAAAAATTCTGTGATATCAAATGTGGTCCAATAATAAATATCCCTTTATCTCAGTCATTAATAAAAAGTACCAAACTTTGTGATTTTACTCTGTGGAATTCTCCTGGCTGGGTTTCATTATACCACTCCTAGCTTATTGAGGCAAAGAATTGTTAAGCATCTTTCCCAGAGTCACACAGTTAAGTGCCTAGTCACTTGAATTCTAGTTATAAAACAGCTTTCTCTGAAAGGCTTTTATATCTACTCCTCAGACTGATCTTCTGATATTTAAAATATTATTTTCTCCATTTCCTCTTATCATTAATACCTATTTCCTACTTCTCTGCTTTAACAATCAAGTTAATAATCACTCAATTAAGAACTTACATGATGCAAAGCTTCAGTAAGGTTTGGATGCACATTCTTAAAATATACTAAATAATAAATGTGTATTTCTCCCAAAAAAGCAGGGCAAGGGGTTAATGAAGGTTAATGCTGTGCTTGGGGTGGTAGAATTTAAATTTCTAAGAGGTTCCTAAGCTTATCTAACTGAAGAAAAAATGTTGCCTTTTTTTTTCATAAAACCTGCATTTGAAGCACTTTTATGAGTTATGAATTTCTCTCCTATGGAGAATGAGTGATATAGCTGGAATCTAATTCGTTCCAACTCACACATGTATTTTGTAACTCCATATCACCCTTTGAAATCAATAGGCAGTTAACACTGAGAAGATGTATTTAGGTTTGAAAGAAGATAAAAATTGGATTGTGAGCGATTCCTTGTATGGGATCCTGTTACTATATTTTCATATGGTATCAGATCTAACAACTTAACTTCTTTTTTAGACTCATTGTCCAATATTAAGCTCCTGTATAATTTACTCTTACTCTGTAGGCAGTATTAACTTGCATGGGTTAAAAAGAGTTATTAGTTTCTTACTAAGTATTTTAATGCCTTTGGCAAAGACAAAGAATCAGTAGTGACTGTGTATGCTCAAATTAATAGTCCCTCAGAATCTTTAATTTTTAAAAAGTTTTCTTGATATTTCTTTTGTGATCAGATAATTTATATAGTTCTATTGAGAAAGTTCATTAGTTTGAGGCACTTTTACTTACATATTTATTCATTTACTCAAAAATATTTATTGACAGTCTAATAGGTTCTGTGATTAGTCATGAAGTCTTGTCTAACTCTTTGTGACCCCATGGACTGACTGTAGCCCACCAGGCTCCTCTGTCCATGGGATTTCCCAGGCAACCCCATGGAGTGGGTTGTCATTTCCTTCTCCAGGGGGTCTTACTGATCCGGGGATTAAACTTGTGTCTCCTGAATTGGCAGGCAGATTCTTTACCACTGAGTCACCTGGGAAGTCCCCATTTATTCATTTACTCAAAAATATTTATTGACCACCTAATAGGTTCTGTGATTATATTAGGAGTACAGTGAGGGGGAAAATAGACACAGAATGAAAGATAATGTGTAAAGGCATCTCTGAATATCATTAGAATTATAAAAGTAAATGAATAGTCACTGCCTGTTGGTGTATGTGACACACGGGGCCAGATTCTGTGATTGAAGAAGACGATACAATGCTTTGAGGGTTACACTAACTCTCTCTTTAAACGACTGTGTCATTGAAACATATATATAATACATGTGCATATATATACAAAATATAAACTAGCTATTCTAATATTTGAACATGCAAATTATAAATATAAATATATATATAAATATAAATAAAATGCTCAACATTTTACTAGCTTGCTGATGCGTATTTATTTCTATGTGTTTGTGTTCAGTCTCTCAGTCATGTCCAACACTTTGCAACCCCATGGACCATAGCCTGCCAGGCTCTTCTGTCCATGGAAAATTTCCAGGCAAGAATACTGGAATGGATTGTCATTTCTTACTCCACGGGATCTTCTCAACCCAGGAATTGAACCCACTTCTCGTTCAAATGCTGAATTGGCNCCCCATGGACCATAGCCTGCCAGGCTCTTCTGTCCATGGAAAATTTCCAGGCAAGAATACTGGAATGGATTGTCATTTCTTACTCCACGGGATCTTCTCAACCCAGGAATTGAACCCACTTCTCGTTCAAATGCTGAATTGGCAGGTGGCTTCTTTATCACTAGCGCCACCTGGGATTTCTATGGAGTCTTCAAAAAACCAAATTGTTCTTAATCATTTGGTCATGGTTTAGATGTCTTTGGGATGCAAGATAGAGAACTGTGTTAATTTTTAAATGCAAAGTCCTGGTATTCCATGGAGACAGAACAATATGAGATGAGGCAGGGGGTCTGTGTGCCCAGGACCCGCAGTTAATCCCTTTCGGTTAGGGCATAATGGAGTGTAGAATAACAGTAATGCTGAAAAGGCAGTTTGGCAGGAGTGTTGAAAGCTGCACTTGGCAAGTCAAGAATTTGACAGTTCTTAGGTAGGGGAGTAACATGATCAGAACTGGGCTCTTAAAAGATTAATCTGACAATGTGGCCACCTCACGTGAAACGTTGACTCATTGGGAAAGACCCTGAGGCTGGGAGGGATTGGGGGCAGGGGGAGAAGNGGCAACCCACTCCAGTATTCTTGCCTGGAGAATTCCATGGACAGAGAAACCTGGTAGGCTATATATAGTCCATGTGGTCACAAAGAGTTGGACATGACTGACTGACTAACACATACACTTTGTTTTTTAAATTACTGACTTGTAGAAATTGCTTCTATGTTCTAGGTATATGCTACTGCTGCTGCTGCTGCTAAGTCGCTTCAGTCGTGTCCGACTCTATGCGACCCCAGAGACGGCAGCCCACTAGGCTCCCCTGTCCCTAGGATTCTCCAGACAAGAACACTGGAGTGGGTTGCCATTTCCTTCTCCAATGCATGAAAGTGAAAAGTGAAAGTGAAGTCACTGAGTCATGTCCAACTCTCAGCAACCCCATGGACTGCAGCCCACCAGGCTCCTCCATCCATGGGATTTTCCAGCCAAGAGTACTGGAGTGGGGTGTCATTGCCTTCTCCGGTTCTAAATATATGTCCTATGTCAAATATATGTATTGCAATTATTTTCTTTTCCTTTGTTTGCCTACTCACTTTTTAAATGGCCTTTTGATGTGTATAACTTTTTAATTTTGATGAAGTCCAATTCATCAATTATTTTCTGTTAATTGCTTTCTGGGTTTTGTCTAAAAAAATCTTTACCTACCCTGGTGGCACAAATGGTAAAGAATCTGCCTGCAATGCAGGAGATCAAGGTTCGATCCCTGGATAGGGAAGATCCTCTGGAGAAGGAAATGGCAACCCACCCCAGTGTTCTTGCCTAGACAATTCCGTGGACAGAGGAGCCTGTTGGGCTGCTGTCCATGGGGTCACACAGAGTTGGACATAAGTGAAATGTCTTAGCATGCATGCATGTGTTGGAGAAGGAAATGGCAACCCACTCCAGTATTTTTGCCTGGAGAATCCCAGGGACAGAGGAGCCTGGTGAGCTGCCATCTGTGGGGTCACACAGAGTTGTACACGACTGAAGCGACTTAGCAGCAGCAGCAGCCAGTGTTCTTGCCTGCAAAATCCCATGGAAAGAGGAGCTTGGCAGGCTACAGTCCATGGGGTCACAGAGTCAGATATGACTGAATATGTACACAATACACCCTTAAGTCATAAAGATTTCTCATGTTTTCTTCTAGTAGCCTTATAATTTAAGTTTTTACATCTAGGTTTATGATTCATCTTTAATTAATTATTGTGTATAGTTGTGAGGTATGAACAAATATTAATTCTTTTCCAGATGTTCCACTATAATTTGTAGAAAAAACTTTCCCCATTGTTTTATGTTGTGATCAAAAATCAGTTGAACATATGAGTGTGAGACTATTTTGGCAGGCAGAGGCAATATGCTATGCTGCTGCTGCTGCCAAGTCGCTTAAGTCATGTCCGACTCTGTGCGACCTCAGAGACAGCAGCCCATTGGGCTCTGCCATCCCTGGGATTCTCCAGGCAAGAACACTGGAGTGGGTTGCCATTTCCTTCTCCAATGCATGAAAGTGAAAAGTGAAAGTGAAGTCGCTCAGTCGTGTCTGACTCAGCGACCTCATGGACTGAAGCCTACCAGGCTCCTCCGTCCATGGGAGTTTCCAGGCAAGAGTACTGGAGTGGGATGCCATTGCCCTCTCCGAATATGCTATGTCTCCTGTGTATTGCTGCACATGCTTGCTGGTATGCCAAGAATACAAAGTCCTAATTTTCTTTGCCCAATACTTATTTCTCCATATCCTTGTTAGTTATAAATCTGGCTCAAGTAGCATTATCCTAATACCAAAATCAGATAAAAGATATAAGAAGAAAACTACAGACCAATAGCTCTTATGAATACACAAGCAAAAATTCTCAACAAAATATTAGCAAATTAATTCAGTGATATATAAAAACAAATATACAACACAGCCAGGTAGAATTTATGTTAGGTATGCAAAGCTAGTTCAACATTTGAAAGTCAATTAATGTAATCCCCATAATATCAATAGGCTACAGAAGAAAAATCACATTATCATGTCAATAGAAGCAGAAAAAGCATTTGGTAAAATTCAACACCCTTTATTTAAAAACTTTTAATAGATTAGGAATAGAAGGGAATGCCTTCAACTTGAAAAAGAACTTCATCAAAAAACCTATAGCTGACATCATACACAATGGTGAGAAACTTGAAACTTTCCTATTAAGATCAGGAACAAGACAAGATCATGATGTTCCTTTTCACCACTGTTTTTCAACATCATCTTGAACGTCTTAACTAGTGCAATAACACAAAAAGAGGAAATAAATCTGGAGGGCAAGGCAACCCATTCCAGTAGTCTTGCCTGGTGAATTCCATGAACAAAGCCTGGTGGGCTATAGTCCATGGGGTCACAAAGAGTCGGATACGACTGAGTGACTAACTCTAAGACAAATTCATGTGTTACAACTGAGGGCAAAGGCTTAAACAGTGCATTTACACATTAAATTCCTGTTTTTATTTATCAAGGTAAAATGAAAAATGTCATTTAATATAATTTCTCTATTTCTAAAATGTGTACATTATAACCTCTATTGTTAGGTAAGTCTTAGGCTTCTGTGGTGGTTCAGATAGTAAAGAATCGGCCTGCAATGCAGGAAACCTGGGTTTGATCACTGGGTCAGGAAGATCTTCTGAAGGAGGGCACGGTAACCCACTCTAGTATTCTTGCCTGGAGAATCCCGTGGACAGAGAAGCCTGGAGGGCTACAGTCCATAGGGTCGCATAGAGTCAAACATGACTCCCATGGACGGAGGAGCCTGGTAGGCTTCAGTCCATGGGGTCGCTGAGTCAGACACGACTGAGTGACTTCACTTTCACTTTTCACTTTCATGCATTGGAGAAGGAAATGGCAACCCACTCCAGTGTTCTTGCCTGGAGAATCCCACTCAACTCCATGACACTGATGTTAAATAGGTAAAAATTAATTTGAAAAAATATTGTTTACCTGACTGGAGCTGTTCAAGTTTATCTTTTTTGTGTGAAGCCAAGTCTCCTATAAAGCAGATACCACCTTTAGCTAGCAAAGCACTGCCAGCTTGAATGCTAACTGCTCCAGTTCCATACTTATTCCTGGATAGAGTAGGGAAAATTTCAGTAGAGACTGAATGACGTATACCACGGGGCACGAGGTTTATACTAAAATTCAAAAGCCTAAGGGAAAAAATAAATCATTAATTACTACTATTTAATACTTGATTTTCAGAAGTCATAATGTATAATTGCTATACAATTAGATTTAATTTGATTTAATGTTTATTGAGCACTAGTGCTAGGGATAAAAACACATAGGACCACATGAGATTTGGTCCTCAACTTGGAAAGCTCACACCTTAGAGAGATGAAAACAAAAAAGTAAAATACGATATGATGAGTACTAAAATAATGCTGTGAGGACATCCATAAAATAATTATTTCTTCTTGGAAAAAAATCAGAGAAAGCTATAAAGAGATGACATTTGAACCAAGATTTTCTCTTTTGATGACCTGCTTTCTTTCATTTATTCAAAACTTCTGCTTTTAGGTTTTGCAAATAGTTAATCATGACTACCCCTGCTACCTATGTATCAACATAACTCTTGATACATCCTTTTGCTTTCTAATGTCTTTGCCAATTGCCTCAAGCCTCTTTGTTTCTCAAATTTAAATTATAAGAAAAGAATATGATTAGCTTAGCTTTGCTTTTAAATCCTTGCTGCAGAAATCATAGCTTGCTGGTGTGATCTACTATGATGACCAGACACACACATACAGTGCAAAAGAGGGTGAAGCAGTATCTCAAGAATGAACAGGTGGACGCTGTAAAATGTCTAGAATATGTGTCATTCCAAGGAATTTAGATGTTAATTTGAAGATATGTAATATGGGTAAGATGTAGAAGGAAAATTTGCAAGTCTATAGGGCAGTGGTTCTCAACCCTAGTTCACTTTAAAATAACCTATGGAGTCAACAGTCATGTGAAAAGATGGTCAACATAAAAAATCATCAGGGGAATGCAAATCAAAAACACAATGAGATATCACAACACACCTATCATAATGACAGTTATCAAACACACCCAAACCCAAAAACCAATTGTTGCCAAGAATGTGGATAAAGGGACCCCTTATACACTGTTGGTAGGAATATACATTGATATAGCTTTTTATGGAGAACAGTGTGGAAATTTCTCAACAGAGTTATCATATGATATAGCAATTCCACTTCTGGACATTAATCCAAAGAAAACAAAAACATTAATTGGAAAAGATATATGCACCTCCATGTTTATTGCAGCATTATTTACAACAGCCAAGATATAGAAACAATCTAAGTGTCCATCAGTAAATGAGTGGATAAAGAAGATGTGGTGTATATATGTGTGTGTGTGTGTGTGTGTGTGTGTGTGTGTATAATGCAATACTACTCAGCCATAAAAACAGTGAAATCTTGACATTTGTGAAAACATAGATGGGCCTAACGGTTATTACACTAAGATACTTTAGCAAAAAAAATTGCTTGGGGTCTTTAAAAAATTCCAATGCTAAGCCCTATTCCACACAATATAAATTACAATCTTGGGGGTGAGCCACAGGCATAAATATTAAAAAAAATATTTTCCCAGATGATTCTAATAGGCAGTCAGGCTGAGAACCTAATTATATAGAACAATGGGCCTCAAAATTGGCGAATCATTGGAATTAAATGAGGAAGTTTTTGAACTACTGATAGAAGGTCACAGAGTATAAGACACAAATACAAAAATCAACACTATCTCTATATATTCAAAGCAAATACTTAAAAATAAAATTAACAAAGCACTACTACTTTAACAGCATCAACAGTTCAGTTCAGTTCAGTTGCTCAGTCGTGCCTGACTCTTTGCGATCCCATGGACTGTAGCACACCAGGCCTCCCTGTCCATCACCAATGCCTGGAGTTTACTCAAAAGCATGCCCTTGAGTCAGTGATGCCATCCACTATCTCATCCTTTTTCATTCCCTTCTCCTCCCGCCTTCAATCTTTCCCAGCATCAGGGTCTTTTTCAATAAGTCAATTCTTTGCATCAGGTGACTAAAGTATTGGACTTTCAGCTTCAACATCAGTCCCTCCAATGAATATTCAGGACTGGTTGGATCTCCTTGCTATCCAAGGGATTCTCAAGAGTCTTCTCCAACACCACAGTTCAAAAGCATCAATNGATATCAAATGTGGTCCAATAATAAATATCCCTTTATCTCAGTCATTAATAAAAAGTACCAAACTTTGTGATTTTACTCTGTGGAATTCTCCTGGCTGGGTTTCATTATACCACTCCTAGCTTATTGAGGCAAAGAATTGTTAAGCATCTTTCCCAGAGTCACACAGTTAAGTGCCTAGTCACTTGAATTCTAGTTATAAAACAGCTTTCTCTGAAAGGCTTTTATATCTACTCCTCAGACTGATCTTCTGATATTTAAAATATTATTTTCTCCATTTCCTCTTATCATTAATACCTATTTCCTACTTCTCTGCTTTAACAATCAAGTTAATAATCACTCAATTAAGAACTTACATGATGCAAAGCTTCAGTAAGGTTTGGATGCACATTCTTAAAATATACTAAATAATAAATGTGTATTTCTCCCAAAAAAGCAGGGCAAGGGGTTAATGAAGGTTAATGCTGTGCTTGGGGTGGTAGAATTTAAATTTCTAAGAGGTTCCTAAGCTTATCTAACTGAAGAAAAAATGTTGCCTTTTTTTTTCATAAAACCTGCATTTGAAGCACTTTTATGAGTTATGAATTTCTCTCCTATGGAGAATGAGTGATATAGCTGGAATCTAATTCGTTCCAACTCACACATGTATTTTGTAACTCCATATCACCCTTTGAAATCAATAGGCAGTTAACACTGAGAAGATGTATTTAGGTTTGAAAGAAGATAAAAATTGGATTGTGAGCGATTCCTTGTATGGGATCCTGTTACTATATTTTCATATGGTATCAGATCTAACAACTTAACTTCTTTTTTAGACTCATTGTCCAATATTAAGCTCCTGTATAATTTACTCTTACTCTGTAGGCAGTATTAACTTGCATGGGTTAAAAAGAGTTATTAGTTTCTTACTAAGTATTTTAATGCCTTTGGCAAAGACAAAGAATCAGTAGTGACTGTGTATGCTCAAATTAATAGTCCCTCAGAATCTTTAATTTTTAAAAAGTTTTCTTGATATTTCTTTTGTGATCAGATAATTTATATAGTTCTATTGAGAAAGTTCATTAGTTTGAGGCACTTTTACTTACATATTTATTCATTTACTCAAAAATATTTATTGACAGTCTAATAGGTTCTGTGATTAGTCATGAAGTCTTGTCTAACTCTTTGTGACCCCATGGACTGACTGTAGCCCACCAGGCTCCTCTGTCCATGGGATTTCCCAGGCAACCCCATGGAGTGGGTTGTCATTTCCTTCTCCAGGGGGTCTTACTGATCCGGGGATTAAACTTGTGTCTCCTGAATTGGCAGGCAGATTCTTTACCACTGAGTCACCTGGGAAGTCCCCATTTATTCATTTACTCAAAAATATTTATTGACCACCTAATAGGTTCTGTGATTATATTAGGAGTACAGTGAGGGGGAAAATAGACACAGAATGAAAGATAATGTGTAAAGGCATCTCTGAATATCATTAGAATTATAAAAGTAAATGAATAGTCACTGCCTGTTGGTGTATGTGACACACGGGGCCAGATTCTGTGATTGAAGAAGACGATACAATGCTTTGAGGGTTACACTAACTCTCTCTTTAAACGACTGTGTCATTGAAACATATATATAATACATGTGCATATATATACAAAATATAAACTAGCTATTCTAATATTTGAACATGCAAATTATAAATATAAATATATATATAAATATAAATAAAATGCTCAACATTTTACTAGCTTGCTGATGCGTATTTATTTCTATGTGTTTGTGTTCAGTCTCTCAGTCATGTCCAACACTTTGCAACCCCATGGACCATAGCCTGCCAGGCTCTTCTGTCCATGGAAAATTTCCAGGCAAGAATACTGGAATGGATTGTCATTTCTTACTCCACGGGATCTTCTCAACCCAGGAATTGAACCCACTTCTCGTTCAAATGCTGAATTGGCAGGTGGCTTCTTTATCACTAGCGCCACCTGGGATTTCTATGGAGTCTTCAAAAAACCAAATTGTTCTTAATCATTTGGTCATGGTTTAGATGTCTTTGGGATGCAAGATAGAGAACTGTGTTAATTTTTAAATGCAAAGTCCTGGTATTCCATGGAGACAGAACAATATGAGATGAGGCAGGGGGTCTGTGTGCCCAGGACCCGCAGTTAATCCCTTTCGGTTAGGGCATAATGGAGTGTAGAATAACAGTAATGCTGAAAAGGCAGTTTGGCAGGAGTGTTGAAAGCTGCACTTGGCAAGTCAAGAATTTGACAGTTCTTAGGTAGGGGAGTAACATGATCAGAACTGGGCTCTTAAAAGATTAATCTGACAATGTGGCCACCTCACGTGAAACGTTGACTCATTGGGAAAGACCCTGAGGCTGGGAGGGATTGGGGGCAGGGGGAGAAGGGGGCGACAGAAGATGAGATGCCTGGAAGTCATCACCAACTCGATGGAAGTGAGTCCGAGAGAACTCTGGTAGTTGGTGATGGACAGGGAGGCCTGGCATGCTGTGATTCATGGGGTCACAAAGAGTTGGACACAACTGAGTGGCTGAACTGAATTAAACTGGACTGAAAGTCATTTTAATAATAAATTGGTATTTATTGACCACTTACCAAATAGTATGGTAAAGTTATTACCTCTTACATTCATTATCTATTAATAGCTAAGACCACAATGTGTCTACAGCTCTTATCCTGTTTTTTCAAGTGAAAAAAATTGAAAATCAGAGAAATTAAGTAACTTACTGTTAATTTGCTTAATTTGAGCCAGAATTTGAACTCAGTTCTGCCAGTCTCTGGAACGTGAGCACTGAGCCACAGTTACATGTGAAAGAAGAATAATCACTTCATCCTGAAGATCAAAGAACTTATAGAACTTCTCCTACCTCCTTGTTAAAATGAAAAATTCTATATGATGAATGTTAGAACATCCACCACACACCAGACTCTGTTTTAGACGTTTTGACTCAATTCTTAGGAACCGAATTCTTACAAGTCAGGAATAAAGGGAAAAAAAAGAATTTTTCTTTCTCACTACTTGGGTACTTAAACTCTTTGTGCTGATTAGGAGAAGGGGAAAAACACTGAACAGAGCTGTAAAGCCCACTGAACAGGAAAAAAAGGCTCTGGGAGGTGGGATGGAAAAGTGAGTAAGGATTAGGAATTGAATTTGTAGGAAAAAAGCTGAAGGCTTTGCAGGAAAAGAGGAGAGATGAAGCCATTTATGGTGCTGGAGAAGAGGAATTCTGGGAAAGAGGAGATGTTGTGCTATGTAATCCCATCTTTAATGGTCTCCAGAAATGTTTAGAAAACACTCACATTAAATTTCAAGACTTTGGGGGATTGGTTTTTATTAACTATGAATGCCTCACCATGCTAACCAGGATACACTTAGACAAATCAACTTCCTCAGTTCACTTGCTAAGTCCTGTGCAACTCTGCAACCCCATGGACCACAGCACACCAGGTTTCCCTGTCCAATACCAACTCCCTGAGCTTGCTCAAACTCACGTTCATCCAGTTGGACTCCAAAAGTATGTCCAAATTGCTACATACCTGCTAAACTTGTTACATATCTGCTAAAGTATGTATCATGACCATTCTGAGATATGGTCCTATTTAATTTACTTCTGGGCTTCTCTGGTGGCTCAGAGAATAAAGCATCTGCCTGCAATGTGGGAGACCTGGGTTCAATTCCTGGGTTGGGAAGATCCTCTGAAGAACGAAATGGCAGCCCACTCCAGTACCTTTGCCTGGACAATTCCATGGACGGAGGAGCCTGGTAAGCTACAGTCCATGGGGTCGCAAAGAGTCGGACACGAATGAGCAGCTTCACTAAGCTTTAATTTACTTCTAATAATTGTTAAAGAACCAAAGTTTAAGAATAAATAAATTCCTTTTTCTTTGTAGATCAGAGTCAAAAATATTCCTATGATAATATTATCACTTATTCAATTTCTGAAATCTTTTTTCAAAGAGGGTGGCAATGAAGTAGAGGCATAAGCTAGCAGAGAGGCAGTTAAATTTAATCTGCATGGAATACGCAACAACAGTTAGAATCATCTACCATAATAGAATTTCAAAGATGAAAATAATCTACCTAGGAGAAAAAGGAATGGGGTGGAAGTGAGAAACCAGGGATTAAGAATGAAAAACTTAGAAAAAGCTTCCACTCAGAGGTAGCCTCCACTCACCTCTCTGTGTTTAAATTCTGTGATTACCTACTCCCCCACTGTCCAAACTCTAGTATTAAGTCTTTCCATCTTTAGAAGGCACGTGAGAAACATTAGCTTCATAGCTCACCAGAAAAAAATCAAAATTTCTTCTGATCTTCCTTTACCTTCATATTTCAGGAACTATTTAAAAAAATTTTTTTGTTTTGCATCCAATTTTCCCTGAAACCAATAATTTCCACTATGCTCACCTTCTCCCATATCTACCATAATCAATGGATTCCTAAACTGGGATCTATACGCTAACAAAGTTTTGAAAAAAGGAATGTAAGAGAAAAACTCTGACAGATTATGACTACGTCTTAATTATTAAACATCATATCCTGCTTGAGTTTTTCCTCTGAACTGAATGCCAACTGTCAGACCCATTTTTAAACTTGGATTCCTGTATAATTCCTTGGATAATGAATGTATCCTAACATTACTCTCATTTTTGGATACTGTCTTGACTTCATATTCAGTTTTGTTCACACAGCTGTTGACCAGTTACAACTTCCTTCTTTAAGGCTCCAGAACACCTCTGGGCCTACTCTCTTTTTAATAGTTCATTTCCCAAACTAATGTCAGCTTCAAGTCTCCTGTTACTTCACTGCTGAATCACCAGGAAAACGAGAAAGGCCAGGCTAGAATGTGAGGACCAGCCTCCAGGGGTGTGAGGGCAAGTGTGGAATACAAGAGATCATGTCTTGAGAAGTTCATAGAGACAGGGGCCATGGATACTATGAATTCATTCAGGGAAAAACTGAGTTGGCATTTAAGGTCTTTAGTTCAGTTCAGTCAGTTAAGTTGCTCAGTCTTGTCCGACTCTTTGTGACCCCATGAATCACAGCACTCCAGGCCTCCCTGTCCATCACCAAATCCCATAGTTCACTCAGACTCATGTCCATCGAGTCAGTGATGCCATCCAGCCATCTCATCCTCAGTTGTCCACTTCTCCTCCTGCCCCTAACCCCTCCCAGCATCAGGGTCTTTTCCAGTAAATCAACTCCGCGTGAGGTGGCCAAAGTACTGGAGTTTCAGCTTAAGCATCATTCCCTCCAAAGAAATCCCAGGGCTGATCTCCTTCAGAATGGACTGGTTGGATCTCCTTGCAGTCCAAGGGACTCTCAAGAGTCTTCTCCAACACCACAGTTCAAAAGCATCAATTCTTCGGCATTCAGCTTTCTTCACAGTCCAACTCTCACATCCATACATGATTAAGGTCTTAGATCCATTCAAAAGAGACATATATAAAGCAGGGGTTCCCCATGAAATGAGATGCAAGTTAATCATGATGAAACAAGCTAAGGGCAGTCAGAGATCCCAATTAAAATAGTGACGGGCAGGATAAGCTACTGAATAGATTCTGGATCAAGAAACCTAAAAATCATTTTAGTATGGTATAAGCAAAGAGCATAAACAAGAATAAGTAGAAAATGTGAATGATCTTAGAGCAACAATAGGATACCCCCTATTCTGGTTATAAATGTACTTCTTGGTTTAAGAAACGTTGGTTGCTTTGCAGAGAGAATCAGCATCATAAAGGTACTTTTCCCCCATAATTTTAACAGGTAGAAAGCTACAGACTTTTATGTAATACTCATCATTAACTTTCGTAAACATATTGTACCCAAATATACAATGTATTTGGGCTTTCCAGGTGGTGCAGTGATAAAGAATCCGCATGCCAATGTAGAAGACCCAAGAGACATGGGTTAGATCCCTCAGTCAGGAAGATCCCTTGGAGTAGGAAATGGCAAACTGCTCCAGTATTCTTGCTTGGAAAATTCCATGGATAAAGAAACTTGGAGGCCTATGGTTCAAGGAATCTCAAAGAGCAGGACACAATTGAGTGCACAACACATAGAACGTATTTGCCTTATTGATACTGTTTTTCCTTAAAATATGTGAACATCTGTGTATATAGTGTTTGCTCATTCAGAAATTATACATAATTCAATGTGAACTGAATAGTAATTACCTATAACAAAGAACTTTGTCTAGCTAAATTTTCTACGTAATTTCTCACACAACAAGGCATTAAACATCATCTGCCAAATTATATATATATATATATATATATATACATAAAATCACCTATTGGTGAGCTCAGGAATGAATAGATAAGGCGGTTAAGGGAAGGGAAATCATTGACTCTAGTTCTGTACCACAGTTATAGTGAAGGATGCAGATTTTTTCCCCCATGTTAGCCCTGCTCCTACTGAGTATAGTAGATTACCTTATTTCCTCACTCTACATTTAATCTCAACTCTTTGTGTACTACATACTCATACAAGGGCTAATTGTGAAGTTGTAGGTAAGGCTACATGATCTCCTCTAAAAAGTGTACCTACTGAGGCACATTATAATTAAGACAATCTCCACAGCCTTGAAATCCTGAAAAGGCCCCAGACTTGGTTTGGTTTGGTTTGATGCCAGGATATATCAAGTTGACAGTCAATGGTCATTGCTTATTTCATTTTTTTTTTTTAATAAAGAGAAGCCTCTGGCACACTAATTCTGCATGTTACATCACCATATTACTATAGCAGTTTGATGCATTTCCACTGATTTAAGCCAGCACTCAATATAAGATGGTAGATACTGGACACACACATGAGGTCAAATAGCCATTTTTGTATTGGGGGAAAAAAAAGGATAGCTTCTCTTCCTTCAAAAATTTAGTGCTCTTTCTTCATCTAATTTCTATTAACTTAAAATACTCAAAAATTGGTAAAGAATATCATGATCTAAAATTACAAATACATTCAAATAAGGCACAAAAATGGTCAGTATATGAGAAGTTGTTCAACATCACTAATATCATAGAAATGCAAATCAAAACCACAATGAGATATCACTTCACACCTGTTAGAATGGCCATTATCAAAAAGACAGGAGATATCAAATCTTGTCAAGGGTGTGGAAAAAAGGGAACCCTTGTACACTGATGGTGAGAATGTAAATTTGTATGGGTATTTTGGGGTTTCCCAGGTGGCACTAGTGGTAAAGAATCCACCTGCCAATACAGGAGACACAGGTTTAATCCCTGGGTGGGGAATATCCCCTGGAGTAGGAAAGAGGCAACCCACTCTAGCATTCTTACCTAGAGAATCCCATGGACCGAGGAGCCTGGCAGGCTGCAGTCCATGGGGGTTGCAAGGAGTTGGACACAACCTTGCACAGCACACAACACAGCACATGGACATTATGGAAAGAGTGTGGAAGCTCTTCAAAATATTAAAAATAGATCCACTATATGATTTGGCAATCTGGCATCTAGTTATCTATCCAAAGAAAGTAAAATCAGTTTCTCAGAGAGATATCTGCACTCCCATGTTTACTGCTGCATAATTCACAAAAACTAAGATTTGGAAACAACATAAGTGTCTTTACATAGATTAATGGATAAAGAAAATGGGACATACACAGAGTGGAATATTATTTAGCCATAAAAATAAAGGAAATTCCTACAGTAGAACAACATAGATGAGTGTGGAGGACATTTGTTGTTATTTCAATTATCTGCCAGACAGAGAAAGACACATAATGTATGATCTCACTTAAATAGAAAGGAGAAATATATATTTATTTGGAATCAAAAAAAAGTCTAACTCATGGAACCAAAGATTAGAATGACGGTTGCCAACAACTCAGGGAGGGGGAAAATGGAGAAACGTTGGTCAGAGGGTACAGACTTTCAATATAAGATGAATAAATTATGAAATTCTAATGTACAGCACAGAAACTATGGTTAATAATACTATATGTTGTCCTTGACATTTGCTGAGAGAGTAAATCATAACTGTATCCATCACACATACAAAAAAAGGAAAATATGTGCTGTAATGGATGTCTTAATTAACCTGTATATGGTAATCATTTCACAATGTAAACATGTTAAATCATTACACTGTAAATCCTGAGCAAATTACAAATGCATATTAATAGTTCATTTTCTCTATCAATATTAAGTAAAAGACATATTTTTCAAAAAGTGCATTTAGTTGCCAAGATATGGAAGCAACCTGAATGTCTATCATGTCTGACTTTTGCAACCCCATGGTCTATAGCCCACCAGGCTTCTATGTTCATGGAATTTTCCAGGCAAAAATCCTGGAGTGGGTAGCCTATCCCTTCTCCATGGGATCTTCCTGACCCAGGAGTCAAACCAGGGTATCCTGCATTGCAGGTGGATTCTTTACCAGTTGTGCTACCAGGGAAGCCCATTTTCTCTATCAATATTAAGTAAAAACTGTATTTTTCAAAAAGTGCATTTAGTTGCCAAGATATGGGAGCAACCTAAATGTCTGTGAACAGACAGAGGTATGAAGAAGATGCAGTATATATTACAATAGAATGCTGCTGCTGCTGCTGCTGCTGCGGCTAAGTCGCTTCAGTCGTGTCCGACTCTGTGCGACACCATATACAGAAGCCCACCAGGCTCCCCTGTCCCTGGGAGTCTCCAGGCAAGAACACTGGAGTGGGTTGCCGTTTCTTTCTCCAGGGCATGAAAGTAAAAAGTGAAAGGGAAGTCGCTCAGTCCTGTTCAACTCTTAGCGACTCCATGGACTACAGCCTACCAGGCTCTTCCGTCCATGGGATTTTCTAGGCAAGAGTACTGGAGGGGGGTGCCATTGCCTTCTCCAAATAGAATGCTACTCAGCCACAAAAAAGAATAAAGTGTTGCCATCTGCAGTGACATGGGTGGGCTTGGAGGACATTATGCTAAGTGAAATAAGTCATACAGAGAAAGAAAAATACTGTATTATATCACTTATATGTGGAAGTTAAAATATACAACAAACTAGTGAATATAACTAGTGAAAAAAGAAGCAGGCTCACAGACATAGAGAACAAATTAGTGGTTACCAGGGGAAAGGGAAGGGAAGAAGGGGCAATATAGGAGTAGGGGAGTGGGGGGTACAATTTATTGGGTAGAAGACAGGCTTAAGGATGTATATATACAACAGAGCTAACATTTTGTAATAACTATACATGGAAAATCACCATTAAAATTATATAAAAATTTAAAAATAATTTTAAGTGGATGAGAATTAGAAACCCCAGAAACACTAAATACTATGGGGAAAGCTAAGGAAAAGGAACCCAGAAAACTGAAAAAGCACAGAGAAAGAATGATCACAGAATATTTTTTTCCCCAAGAAGAGTATATCAACTCTAGCAGAGGGAACTTGCTCAATAAAGAAATTGAATATAAAAAGGCCCCAAAGTGACTGTTGGGACTGACAATTAGGATGATGTTAATTTTCTTCATAAAGCAGCTTTGGCAGAGTGGAGAAAGGCAGTTAAGTTATGTTGTACTGATGTACAAAGAAAGAGGATCTAGATTCCAGATTGAAATGGGAGTGAAGGCTGTCAGGAAAATGACAGGGGGCAGCCAAAGAGAAGAATTCTAGGAAAATCTGGTCAAGAAAAGCTTTTTTTTTTTAAATAGTTGGAGAAAGCAGTATGTTCATTGCCTAAACAAAAGGAGCCAGTAGAAGAAACTGGATTAGAGACATAATTGAGAGAGATGAGTGCTAGGTCCATTTTGAATCCTACCTATGTGTTCAGCTGTCACCTAGATTCTGGGATTAACTCTTTGTCCAATTAAGTCTTGCTGAGTTTTGCTATTTTCTAGTACAGACCCTAGTTCCTGGGCTCTGGTTTCATACCTTGTGATCAAGCCCTTAACTTGAACCCAAATTCATACAAATTATTCTCTGATCTTAAATTCCCACCTGGATTAATTTCCAAGAATCCCTGTCCTATCTAGAAATTAGATTTTTCACTTCATGCTCCATTTTCTTCTTAGGTAGGGTACATATGCTTTTAACTGCCCATCTCACATCCATTTCCCTGTTCCCTTCTTCTTAGTTAATACAGCCCCAATTCTACTCATGTGATTGTTAACGGATATGATAACATATGTGCTAAGGGAGGCTGAGCCCCTTGCCATCCCAGGAAGAGGATTTTTACTTAGCAAAGTTATGTTTTTTTCAAAGCAGATAAGTCAAAATTCTCAACTGTGGCCGCTCTTCTAGGAAAGGAGAAGCACTGGAAGAGATTTCAGCTTTCTCTACTTGAAATGGCTATGTCTACACAGGACACCTGGCATGTGGACACATCCAGTGATGATGAAAAAGCAAGAGAGGACTGCTACGCTAAAGAGGGAGAAAACATGGTTCAGTGGAATATTGCTGAGCCTCTGAATTCACTACACCCAGAATTGCTTGTCTTTACTCTTCCTGTTATGTGAGATAATTTGCTTTTTTGGATCCATTTTAGTGGAGTTTCTGTTTCTTTAAACCAAAAGTATTCTAAGTGGCATGTTGCAGAAGTAAAGGAAAAATAGATTTCATTGAGGACATACCACATATCAAATATTTTATATGCATTATTTAATTTTTATAACAACTCTGTGAGGTTCATATTTGCTTCCCATATAAAGATGTGTGTGTGTGTGTGTGTGTGTGTGTGTGTGTGTGTATGCTCAATCGTGTCTGACTCTTTGCAACCCTCATGGACTGTAGCCCACCAGGCTTCTCTGTCCATGGAATTTTCCAGGTCAGAATACTGGAATAGGTTGCCATTTCCGACTCCAAGGGATCTTTCCAATTGAAGGATCAAACCTGCGCCCCTTGTGAAGGATCAAACCTGCATTGGATGTGAATTCTTTATCACTAGCACTACCATCCCAGATGGGTCTGACTCAAAAGGCTGCATTTCCCCAGTAAGTTGGAAGTCCTAACGCAAAAGTCTAGTATGTATCATTAAGTGTTGCTTCTCAACTTCCCTGATACCTGTTTCCTGATTCAAACTTTTCTCCTGTAAATATCAAGCTCTGCAGTGGTGTATGGGGCTGTGAACATAGAGAAATAAAACTGTTTGTTCAATCCTTGGCAAATTTATTAGCTGGGTAAATTAAGACAGATTACTCAAGTCCTAGATTCTGTATTATTATCTGTAGAAGACAATAACAGTAGCTACCACCAAAAGGCTGCTGTAAGTATTAAACTAGATAATATCTATGTAACATTTAGTAAATACTGATACCCATTTAGTCATGTATCAATTGTGTCTTTATTTGTATTAACACTGCTACTGCAAAATATACAATTTTTAAATACCACATCATAGAATTTTAGAACTTTAAAAGACGGCAAAGATGAAATTCTGTATCTCTGCCATCGAGAGGTTATATTAACAATTTAAAAACTAGCTCAGGGTAAAATATATAAATGATTTTTATGAGTTAAACATTGCAACACAGCTACTTGGAGGATGTAAGAACACATCTAGTTAAAATTTAACAACATGATGACCTTCACTGCATTTTACCATATCTTATTGACAACTTTGTAGTGTTGTATAGTTGAAAGAGCACTGAGCTTGGAATCAAACTAAGAAGCTGGGTTCAAGCTCCTTCTCCATTATTTATGAGGTCTGTAACTTTGTGCAAGTCATTTACCATCTCTAAATGGTAAAGACCTCAGTGTCTTTATCTTTAAAATAGGGGTGATGATTTAACCCTTTCCTTGTCTTCCAAGATGATTCTGAGAATCAAAGAGTCTTCAGGAGACGTTCATACATTGACATGTGCAGTATACATGTAAGGGAAAGACGAATTTCAGGGAGCATGAATAGTGAAAACTTCAGATCCTGCATTCTGTAATATGATGTTTAAGTTTTTACCCTTGGGATATTTATTCATTACTTATTCTGAAGTGTCAGCAGACTTTCTGAAACCACACAGAACTAACACAGCACAGGACCACAGACGACTGTAGGTTCAACCAGACCTATGAAGGAGGATGATCTTTGAAGATTTTCCATCTATACAGCTGCTCTCACTTTGCTTGCTGTAGCTGATAGAATCAAGCTATAGGCATAGCATGTGATACTTGGTTTACGAGTCAAGGTTGGAAATCACTCAGTCAAAAAAACCACTCAATCACTCTGTCTAGAAAACAAATGGATTAGAAAAGAAAAACCAATATGACTCAGACTCAATTCTGAAAGTGTTTTTAATGGGGCATTGATTCAGCCCCTACTGAATATTACTAAAAAATAAATAATAATAATAATATTGGCAATATGCTTTGAGGAGGCTCTTC
This sequence comes from Neotragus pygmaeus, assembly GCA_006410875.1. NCBI lineage: Eukaryota > Metazoa > Chordata > Mammalia > Artiodactyla > Bovidae > Neotragus > Neotragus pygmaeus. The sequence continues at coordinate 685,979 of SJYV01047785.1, read as the reverse complement.
CAGACAACTGTGACATTTGAGGAACACTTGGAACACTGCATACAAAATTCTATAAATAATTGCATCATCCTTGTCTATGATTATTTTTCTCATTCCAAGGGCCTTGAATAAATGAGCTATTTTCCAGGAATGTCAGAAAGTTCTAGAAATTAGTAAACTGGGAACTACTACTCACAATCTATTATTGCTATTTTCAGTTAGTATAAAAGTCAGGAATCCCTCTTCCTCATGGAAACTATGCTTTAAATCCTGGCTAGATTCTCAGACTGGTCCAAAACTTAACACAAACTCAGTGTGAGGCAAAAAATGGGAAGGGACTGCTCAGAAAGCTAAGGAAATCATTGGCAGCACTGACAATGGGCACTATTGTTATTCAGTTGCTAAGTAGTGCCTGACTCTTTGCTACCCCATGGACTGCAGCATGCCAGGCTTCNGAACAAAGACACAGAGAATGAAGACACTTTCTTTTTCTTCTAATCTGACAATGCATCTAGTCTTCTTCAGGATTTTTTAATCATAAAAGTATTTAATATTTTAACAACTATATTATATGTTTGTGTTTCCTAGTTTTCTCTTCTGTATGTGAATTAATACAATTCTTTCATCTGACTTATTTATCTGCCTGTGCCACAATTACCAACCTGGCACAATTGTAGTAGTGTGTCTTATTCCACAGAGAAGGAAAACCTCCCTTTGGCAGTCTGCCCACATTTGGAAGAGCTCTCATAAAAGAAGCAAAAAGCAGACACCCATGAGCTCTGTTCCAGTAATCAGCATCTGATATCTACCTGGTTTAGTGTTGTTGGAACCTGTCCTCTTCTACTTGATTGTGATAAAACAAACATGCTTTTATTGTCCAGATAAACTTCTCTCATTGTTCTCTTGGGTTTCATTTAATATCTTGGATTATAAAACACTGTTTTTAGGACTATAATTTAATTAATAATATGTATATAGTTTAATATAATATTTTCTATATCTAAATATTCCTTTTGGAGCTAAAATAATGGGACCTGGGAAGATCGAGTCTTCTTCAAGGCCAGACTAGGAAAAAAATAAAAAATAAGCTGTCCTTACTATCAGGAAAATATGTACTTCATTANGTTTAATATAATATTTTCTATATCTAAATATTCCTTTTGGAGCTAAAATAATGGGACCTGGGAAGATCGAGTCTTCTTCAAGGCCAGACTAGGAAAAAAATAAAAAATAAGCTGTCCTTACTATCAGGAAAATATGTACTTCATTACACATTTTTAACTTGTTTCTTACATATTTACAGATATTTCTTTTGGTGATGTTACTCTTAACTGGTCTAGATTTTTTATTTCATACTTATTTATATTCTCAGACCATAGTTTCCGTGATCTGGCTTTCCTGACACAGATACTTAACTATCAAACATTTTTGTTGTTGTTGATTAAAGTTTATACCAAAATAAAAAAGCATTCTTACTATCCTTATCATCAGAATTCATATTAGTGGCTTTTATATGCACAAACTCTCTCTCTATCAAGTAATAGATAACCCTGACTGTAACATTTTGTTTAGGGGACTTACTACCTTCCACCATTTCACCTAGACCCTTGTCTCCTAGACACTAGTTCTTGATCTATTTGACGTCCTCTGTCACTTGGTCATTCACAGGTTGTTGATTATGCAATAGATAAATCACAAGAGATTTTGTCAAATGATAGACTGTGTTAATGAATTATGCACAAGGATCAGGTTGTTAGATGAAATATAGAATGCTTAGTTAAATTTGCTTTTCAGATAAACATATCAAAAATAATTCACCACTTACCTAAAACAAAAGCCTCTTGATGAAAAAGGAGAGTGAAAAAGTTGGCTTAAAGCTCAACATTCAGAAAACTAGGATTGTGGAATCCAGTCCCATCACTTCATGGGAAATAGATGGGGAAACAGTGGAAATAGTGGCTGACTTTATTTTTTCTGGGCTCCAAAATCACTGCAGATAGTGATTGCAGCCATGAAATTAAAAGACATTTACTCCTCAGAAGAAAAGTTATGACCAACCTAGAGCATGTTAAAAAGCAGAGACATTACTAGATCAACAAAGGTCTGTCTAGTAAAGGCTACGGTTTTTCCAGTGGTCATGTATGGATAGGTGAGTTGGACTATAAAGAAAGCTGAGTGCTGAAGAATTGATGCTTTTGAACTGTAGTGTTGGANTTATATAAGAGCTAGAACAAACCAGGAGCAAAAGGTTCATGTACCACTCCTGGAGGCCATGTTTGAGGAGGAATATGTCCCCGAAGACCAGTGAATCATGTGGAAACCACAAGTTATCTCTCTCTTTTCCTTTATAACCAAGCATTCAAAAGGAATAATCTATGTTGACTGACTGTGCCCTATTTATTGAAAAATATTTGATGATACAAAAAGAGATAACCAGTTTGGAGATATTATAAATGATGGATTGGTCAAACAGTTTGGCTGGATCTTTGCAAAAGGAAAAAATGAACATTCTGGCCAATCGAGCAAAATATACACCTAGGACTGCAATTACTTGGTTTTAGTGAATGCAAATACCACTTTTCAAGGAAATATCAGTGTTTTCTGAAATTAATATACCAATTTATCATCCCACCAGTAGCATATAAAATTTCAGTTTTTATCCTTTCCAATACTTGATGTAGTTAGATTTCTTGATTTTTGTCAATCTAATGGATATCAAATTATATCTGATTCTATTCTTAACTTGCATTTTCCTGATTATTAAAAAGATTGAGCTATCTTTTTTTCCATTTATTCCTCGTTTTGTTTCATGAATGTTCATGTGCTTTGTCTATTTTTTTCTATTAGGCTGCTTATATTTCTTATTGATTTATGAAGATTTATAAATACAGGAAATTAATCTTGTGTTAAATATGTTGCAAATTGTGTCTTCAGTTTACCACTTGTCTTTTTGATTTATGTACCTTTTGACAAATAGAAACTGTTAAATCCAATGTAGTTAAACGTATCAGTCTTTTCTCCTATGTTAGCATGTTTTATTTCTTGTTTAAGATGCCTGACCTTCCCCAGAAGGCATGAAATACTCTCCTATATATTTTTTTAAAGTTTCAAATATTTCACATTTAAGCCCTTAATCCACCTGGAATTGATTTCTGAGCATGCTGTGGTCCTCTAATAACTTTTCAATTCATGCATCTTTAATGGTGCTATAGTCCTTTCTCTAAACTTCTCTGGTTCAAGTCACAACTAGCTTTCGTGTTTTCAAATCCAATGTGCTATTTCATATTTATCTCTCTCTCACTTTTTTTTTTTTTTTTTCAGCATTTGAGATTCTCCGGAACACTTTCCTTCTTGAAATTTTCATTTCATCTGTGACATTACTCTTCCCTGACTTTCCTCCCACCTCTTGATCTTACCATTTTTGGCCTTCATAGATTTCTTCATTTGCATCTTAAGTAATGATGTGACTGAGGGCTGCATCTTAACCACTCTTTTTNTTCTTGAAACTTTCATTTCATCTGTGACATTACTCTTCCCTGACTTTCCTCCCACCTCTTGATCTTACCATTTTTGGCCTTCATAGATTTCTTCATTTGCATCTTAAGTAATGATGTGACTGAGGGCTGCATCGTAACCACTCTTTTTCTCGTTAGTCTTTCCCAGTGTCCTGCCATGGTGGTGTTTTAGTTGCTTAGTGGTATCTGAGTCTTGTGACCCCAAGGCTGTAGCCTGCCGGGCTCCTCTGTCCATAGGATTCTCCAGGCAAGAATACTGTAGTGGGTTGCCATTTCCTTCTCTAGGGGATCTTCCTGACTAAAGAATCGAACTCAGGTCTCCTGCATTAGAGGCGGATTCTTTACCAACTGAGCTACAAGGGAAACCCATAACTATTGTTTAAATAGGCGCATATATTCTTCTAATGACTCCAACATGCATTAAATTTAGCTCAGGTCTTTACCCATAATGCTTAAGCCAAACGCCTACTGGACACTGCTGTTAGAATATCCCAAAGGCATTTCAAAATAAACATTTTTTAAAGAGAACATTTCTTCCATCCTTTCACTTTCCAAAATCTGCTCCTCTTGCTTCATTAACTAACAGTGAAATTGACATCATCCTCTACTTGGTCAACAAATCAGAACTAGGAAGCCATCTTGTACTTTGCCTTGCCGTCATTCTCCTTCATCTTTTTCACCTAAAGTGAAATCGCTTATTCGTGTCCGACTCTTTGGGACCCCATGGACTGTAGCCTGCCAGGTTCCTTTGTCCATGGGATTTTCCAACAAGGATACTGGAGTGGGTTGCATTTCCTTCTCCAGGGGATCTTCCTGACCCAGGGATCAAACCTGGGTTTCCCACACTGCAGGCAGCCTCTTTACCATCTGAGAAACCAGAGGAGCCCTCTTCAATCACCTAGACCTATGGATTCTTTTACCTAAATATCTCCCATATGTGCAGACTCCTCCCTATTCTCTTATCCTTCCTCAGCCCAAGGACCCATCACTTGGGTTTTTGCAGTAGCCTCCTAAATGGGCTTCCTAGAGCAAGCGTGTCCTCCAGGGTCCGTTACCTGTGACTGTCTGAATGATCTTTATAAAATTCAAGTCTGACCATGAGACAGGATGGAAAAGTCCTCTCACCATATATACAATATTCATATAACCCTCAACCCTCAAACTTCTCCAGCCCACCCTTCNCTAGAGCAAGCATGTCCTCCAGGGTCCGTTACCTGTGACTGTCTGAATGATCTTTATAAAATTCAAGTCTGACCATGAGACAGGATGGAAAAGTCCTCTCACCATATATACAATATTCATATAACCCTCAACCCTCAAACTTCTCCAGCCCACCCTTCCAGGCACAAAACTGCACACAGAGATGGCCATCAATCCTTCTGCAGTTACTCTCCTTGAAATCTGCTGAGCTGCTGTCCCTGGATTAGGAAGGATGCTTTGCTAATAGTCCTTACTTCTTCTTTCCATCCCTGGCCCACTCACCTGCTACCACAATATGGATTCTCACCTCAGCTGCTTCTCCCTCTGCCTCAATTAGCACTCTTAGCTCTGAATTTCCCTTTCCACAACTAAAATATTCTGTAAATTCTAAATTCTTCACCAAATGTTTTCCTGAGCCGAGATAAAATCTGACCTTCACCTGAAGGTATCATCAACCATCTCAGGTCTTAACTAAAACTTCTATAAAGTCTACATAAAGTCACTGTCACCCTGTTCCTCACTACTACCTTTAGGCAATGATTGCTCCACAAGGTTATTCATCTGTAAGTGGCACTCTTTTCAATCTCCATTACAAAAGGAGGATCAAGAGAGTTTGCTTTCACCTGGAGTGGACAACAATACATATTACAGCCTTGTCTAAAGCATAAATTAATGTCCTTGATTTCTTTCACAAGCTTTGATCATCTTGACATTTTCACAAGCATTACACTGACTTATTATATTGATGAATCTGAAGAGTAGGAAATGACATATACATGTGCCACTGGTTAAGATACATGCGCAACAGAGGGTGACAGATAAAGCTTAAAATGGTTCAAGATCTTGTCATATTGGTGCAGTTTTTAGAGGTTCGTTGTCTGTAGGTATTCTTGGATATCTTCTCAAAGTTAATGGACAGGCTCACACATATTGCCCCTTCTACTGCTAAGAAACAAGAATTATACTTCAAAGTCCTTATGTTTCAGATAGACCATAGACTATATATGGGTTTCCCTCATAGCTCAGTTGGTAAAGAATCCACCTGCAATGCAGGAGACCCCAGTTCAATCCTGGGTTGGGAAGATCTGCTGAAGAAGAGATAGGCTACCCTCTCTAGTATTCTTGGGCTTCCCTTGTGACTCAGCTTATAAAGAATCTGTCTGCAATATGAGAGGCCTGGATTTGATCTCTGGGTTGTGAAGATCCCCTGGAGAAGGAAAAGGCTACCCACTCCAGTATTCTGGCTTGGAGAATTCCATGGACTGTATAGTTCATGGGATCGCAAAGAATCAGACACGACTGAACAACCTTCACAGACTATATCTGGAACTACTGCTCCCCTATATTTGTAGGGTAATACATTTATAGGATAAAATTTCCTAAAGAAAATCAATCCTGAAAACTCACTGGAAGGACTAATGCTGAAGCTGAAGCTCCAATACTTTGGCCACCTGATGAGAACTGACTCATTGGAAAAGACCCTGATGCTGGGAAAGACTGAAGGCAGAAGAAGGGGATGACAGAGGGTGGTATGTTGGATGGGATCATCGACTCAATGGACATGAGTTTGAGCAAACTCCAGGAGATGGTAAAGGGCAGGGAACCCTGGCATGCCACAGTCCATGGGGTTGCAAAGAGTTAGACACAACTGAGTGACTGAACAACAATAGACATAGCTTCCAAATTTGATTAAGGACCAGAGAAAGAGAGGGTTTTGCAGTAGATTAAGGCTGCAGTATAAGCAGATCTGCTTGGCCATCTGACACATAAGCTTCTATTTTTCTAGAAATATCTCAGATAAGAATACTATGTGCAATCTTAAGTTTTTTGAGCAAGATGATCTGATCTACAGGTGGTGCTAATGGTAAAGAACCTGCTTGACAATGCAGGAGACATAAGAGATACAGGTTTGATCCCTGGGTCAGGAAGATCCCCTGAAGGGCATGGCAATCCATTCCAGTATTCTTGCCTGGAGAATTCCGTGGACAGAGGAGCCTGGTAGGCTACAGTCCATAGGGTTGCAAAGAGGGAACCAAAACTGAAGCAACTTAGTACACATGCACATCTGATCTACAGCAGTAGTAGCTGAGTAAAAAAGATAGGTTTTGGCACACTACTAGTTGAGACAGAGTGCATGGATCCAGTAGAAGTTAAATGGAACACCATGGGAAATCAGGTGACAATGCAACTGATAATGACCATTATAATTGTTTATTTTTTCTTTTTTTAAATACTTATTTTTATTTATTTTTTTTTGGCTGTGCCATGTCTTAGTTAAAGCATATAGGATCTAGTCAAACCTTGGCTTGGGAGCACAAAGTCACCGGACCACCAAGGAAGTCCCATAATTGGTTATTTTCAGACCCCTTAGTCATAAACATAGTACAAATCCACAGAAGAGTAGAAATGGGAGTTGGATCCTAAAAGGTCCAAATGGTGTAAGTTAACATGAAAAAATGGCTCAGACCTATTGTTTCCCTTCCTTTTGCACATACGTCCCATGAGGCATTCCCTATAACCTGATAGTATGGTTATATGGAGAGTACATCATGAGAAACGCTGGGCTGGATAAAGCACAAGCTGGAATCAAGACTGCCAGGAGAAATATCAATAACCTCAGATATGCAGATGACACCACCCTTATGGCAGAAAGTGAAGAAGAACTTAAGAGCCTCTTGATGAAATTGAAAGAGGAGAGTGAAAAAGTTGGCTTAAAGCTCAACATTCAGAAAATGAAGATCATGGCATCTGGTCCCATCACTTCATGGCAAATAGATGGGGAAACAGTGGAAACAGTGTCAGACTTTATTTTGGGGGGCTCCAAAATCACTGCAGCTGGTGATTGCAGCCATGAAGTTAAAAGACGCTTACTCCTTGGAAGGAAAATTATGGCCAACCTAGATAGTATATTAAAAAGCAGAGACACTACTTTGCCAACAAAGGCCCATCTCATCAAGGTTATGGTTTTTCCAGTGTTTATGTATGGATGTGGGAATTGGACTATAAAGAAAGCTGAGCGCCACTGGGGAAGAGTCTTGAGAGTCCCTTAGACTGCAAGGAGATCCAACCAGTCCATCGTAAAGAGATCAGTCCTGAGTCTTCATTGGAAGGAGTGATGCTGAAGCTAAAACTCCAATACTTTGGCCACCTGATGTGAATAGCTGACTCATTGGAAAAGACTCTGATACTAGGAAAGATTAAAGGCAGGAGGAGAAGGGGACAATAGAGGATGAGATAGTTGGATGGCGTCACCGACTCAATGGAGATGAGTTTGAGTAGATTGTGGGGACTAGTGATGGACAGGGAGGCCTGGCATGCTATGGTCTATGCGGTTACGAAGAGTCAGACACAACTGAGTGACTGAACTGAACTGAACTGATATTACAGCTCCACTTGTTGAGATAAGCCAGAAATTTACTGCTGATGCCTTATAGCTCAAGTCATAGATGACCTTGAAAGACAGTGGTGAAGGCAAATTGAACAGTATACCTGATCATTAGCTTCATATGGTGGGAGAATCAAGAGCTCAGACTGCTCAGGGATGAAGGAAAGAAGTTGTGGGTAATCCCACCAGACAGGCAATTTAGGACAACAGAACAAGATGAAGGGAATTTAGAATAACTGGTAGAGGACACAAAGGATGCATTTCCTACTCGGCCTTTTGACCAACTACAGCAGCAGGGACTATGCCTTGTCCAACAGTCTCTTCCACTGCAAGCCTTTCTTTTTCTAAACTGTGACCAACAACTTGAAGATCCATTGGCAGAACAGAAGGGACTCAGGATGGGACATACTGAGCACATTCCGGTGAGCACATTCCACTGAAAGCACCCATGACTGCATGAGAGTTTTCCTTGGAACCTGTTTGTCCTACTGGCCAATCTGAAAATGTTGGGAGCAGACTTCAATCACTTTCAGATGGAACTTGATGGATAAACAACTTGGCTCCCTTACCCCTCGGATATCACCATTATAAGGCATGCTCTACACATTCTTCTGAGATTCCACAAAGAAACTAAGCCCCAGTTGATCAAAAAGATAACTTGGTCATTAAGACACTCTGAACTTAAGTTTCTTACCTTCTCAATCTTTCTTCTCCACTCTCCTATCATGTCCCATGTAAACCACTTTCACTCAAATCCTTGCCTCAGGATATACTTCTGAGGCATCCAGCTGAAGACAACATGAGCTTTATTTCAGATCCTCAGATATTCTTGGCTCGGTTTCCTCATCTGGTACCAACCTCCACATTTTGGTTCTCCTAGATAAGTTGTGTTTGCCTTTTTAGTCTTAGCATAAAGACTACTCCCTTAAGAAGTGTATATATTGTGGCGGATTCATGTTGATGTATGGCAAAACCAATACAATATTGTAAAGTAATTAACTTCCAATTAAANACTCAGAAGTCTCTCTGTTCCCAAAGAACCCTGAGCATAAATCTATCATAATTATTTCTTATACTATAACCATTGAAAACTAATTCATATCCCCCAACCCCATAAGCTGCCCATTAAATTAATCTTTGAGTGTTTTATTTTTACAAAGTGCCTACTACTGTTCCTGGAGGAAAAATTATTTGCTCAAAAATATTTTTGGGCTGAAGATGAATATGAAATATTATTAAAGAATTAGAGATGTTTGGTCTTGAAAGGAAAAGTCTTAAGGAAATCAGGACATCTATTCTCAAGTGTGCAAGTGCCAGAGAAAGAAAAAGTAAGCATCACTACTGAGGTGCTCTTGTCAGTGGATTAAAGCTAATTGCTTTCTGGCTTTGCAGATGCTGGGAATGTTTTAAAAAGAAGAAAAGGAAAGGAAAAACAAACGTTTGTTTGTTGCTATACCTGTTGATGTGTGTAGCTCCTTATACCAATTACTAAATAACTGCTATTGGCAGTTGTTAACAGTTTGATGCATATCTATACTTATTAACAGGCTTCCCTGGTGGCTCAGAGGTTANAAAAGGAAAGGAAAAACAAACGTTTGTTTGTTGCTATACCTGTTGATGTGTGTAGCTCCTTATACCAATTACTAAATAACTGCTATTGGCAGTTGTTAACAGTTTGATGCATATCTATACTTATTAACAGGCTTCCCTGGTGGCTCAGAGGTTAAAGTGTCTGTCTGCAATGCGGGAGACCTGGGTTCGATCCCTGGGTTGGGAAGATCCCCTGGAGAAGGAAATGGCAACCCACTCCAGTATTCTTGCCTGGAGAATCCCATGGACAGAGGAACCTGGTGGGCTGCAGTCCATGGAGTCGCAAAGAGTCGGACACGACTGCGCGACTTCACTCACTCACTCATACTTATTAACAGCAAATGTCTTGTGACTTTAGCTGCCTGGATTCAAATACCAAATCTGTCTTTTAATAGCTGTATGATCTTAGGCAATGTATACATTCAATGTCTCAGTTTCCACATCTGTAAAATGGGATGGATCAAAGTATGCAACTCCCAGGTTTGTTGTGAGGTATAAGTGAAGTAACACATGTGAAACACTTAACACAATATGTATTACAGAGATGCTTGCTGTAACAAGGCTATTGTTTTTATTAACCAGCTATGTAAAAGCAGGTCCAGTAAGTGTATTAGAAAGCATATTTTGATTCAATTGAAAAACATGACTTTCTGATGATTTAGGCTCTTACACCATGGTATTAGTTGTCTTGCCATGGTAAATATTACACCACTAGAAACTGAACCATCTGACTAAGCAGTGGCTGCCTATTCTGGAGAAGAGTAGAGATTTTTTCCTTAAATTCTAAAATATTTTGATTCCATCACTTCTGCAGTAACACTTTGTGATAGCAAGTGAAAATTTGTATATAACATATTTATTCAGTTCAGTTCAGTCGCTCAGTAGTGTCCGACTCTTCGCAACCCCGTGAATCGCAGCACACCAGGCCTCCCTGTCCCTCACCAACTCCCTGAGTTCACTCAGATTCACATCCATCAAGTCCGTGAAGCCATCCAGTCATCTCATCCTCTGTTGTCCCCTTCTCCTCCTGCCCCCAATCCCTCCCAGCATCAGAGTCTTTTCCAATGAGTCAACTCTTCNGTGTGTGTGTGTGTGTGTACACACTGATACTTCAGTCGTGTCTGACCCTTTGCAACCCTATGGGGGGTGGGGTGTGTGTGTGTGTGTACACACTAGGATACTTCAGTCTTGTCTGACCCTTTGTAACCCTATGGACAGCAGCCCACCAGACTCCTCTGTTCATCGGATTTTCTAGTCAAGAATATTGGAATGGGTTGCCATGCCCTCCTCCAGGGATCTTCCCCAACCAGGGATCAAATCCAGGTCTGCTGCGTCTCCTGCATTGGCAGGCGGGTTCTTTACCACTAGCGCCACAAGGGAAGCCCGATCAGCCACATACTCTCCATCAAGTTACTCTGCTTCTCTTTGCCCGTGTTCTCATCTTGGAGATGGATGTCAGTTCACTGTCCCTGAATGAGGTGTTCCATTTCATCTTAAAAAAAAAAAAANCTTTACCACTAGCGCCACAAGGGAAGCCCGATCAGCCACATACTCTCCATCAAGTTACTCTGCTTCTCTTTGCCCGTGTTCTCATCTTGGAGATGGATGTCAGTTCACTGTCCCTGAATGAGGTGTTCCATTTCATCTTAAAAAAAAAAAAACAACAGCTATGCATCAATTCCCTGGATGACAAGGTGACGAGGTATGATTTACTCTGATAAACACACCCTGAAAGGTTAAAAAAAATAAAGAGCTCACCACTACAATCAAGTAATTCTGTCATCCAAGTAATAAATTTTCTTAGAACTGGGAAAAAAGATAACTGCTATCTGATAATAATGGACTTTACATTCACAGAATATTTTTCAAGTACTTGGAGAAGAAAAGCATTTTACACTCATGGAAACCAGTTCATGGAGGTCCAGCTGCAAGCTGTCTTTACCATTCTCTAATCTAGGAGTATTTATTTTGAAGTGCCCATAATCTGGAACTATCCACAGCTGAAAACTAATTGAACTTACTCCTCTCAAACCCTAAACACACAAATGAAAAAGGCCTTGCTCATAAAAACAGATACCTTAAGGGTCTAGAATCAAACAGGCGAGATGAAAAGGTATTTGCAAGAAGCACTACTCACAGGTTGATCTGTTCACACAAGCCTGCAAACAGGTGAAAGAGCAAGCCAGGGAGGAAGGCTGAGAGCTGAAAGGCAACGCTGGAAACAAGCGCGGGGTGACCCAGAGCAAGTACCAGGGCGATCAGGTGTACTCTGCCAGGAGAGGAGCTGCAGGGCTGGCCCTAGAGTCCTGCTAAAGAATCAAAGAAAAACGGCAAACATAAAGCTGTAAGCAGGGAAGCACTCCTCCACCCGGTGTGCCACACTGCCTGTCTCAGGCATCAGCACCCTTCCTGGGCATCTCAGAGGATGGACAGAGGAGCGAAGCCCAACTCTACAAGAACAGAATAGAAACAAGGGTTCCAGGAGTTAAAATGCGGCCATCTCATCAAAATGAGTGGAAGTTGAGGCTGCCCCGGAGGCTCAATGGTGAAGAATCCTCCTGCAATGCTGCAGACACAGGAGACATGGGTTCGATCCCTGGGTCAGGAAGATCCCTTGGAGGAAGGCATGGCAAGCCACTCCAGTGTTCTTGCCTGGAAAATCCCACGGACAGAGGAGCCTGGTGGGCTACAGCCCGCGGAGTCGCCGAGTCAGACATGCCTGAGCATGAGCACATCGCCAGTCCAGCCTGCGCTAGGGGGGCAGGGAGGAGCCGGAACACACCTTTCTCTAAATCCCAGAGAAGCATCGAGCCTCACCTGAGGCGCAGCAGGCAAAGCCACTGCAGCATTGCTGATGCATCTACAGAGAGCAGGACATGAGCAAAAGCCAGCTACACCGGAGCTTATCCCACCCAAGCGAAAACTGAACTTGCAGGGATACTAGAAGCAACGCCCGTTTCTGGTTTGTTTAGTGTAATCAGCTGATCAGGTTCAGTTCAGTTCAGTCGCTCAGTCGTGTCCAACTCTTTGCGACCCCATGAATCGCAGCACACCAGGNGTGACAATATACAGGCTTGACATACTCCTTTTACTATTTGGAACCAGTCCGTTGTTCCATGTCCAGCTCTAACTGTTGCTTCCTGACCTGCGTACAGATTTCTCAAGAGGCAAGTTAGGTGGTCTGGTGTTCCCATCTCTTTCAGAATTTTCCACAGTTTATTGTGATCCACACAGACAAAGGCTTTGGCATAGTCACTAAAGCAGAAATAGATATTTTTCTGGAGCTTTCTTGCTTTTTCCATGATCCATCGGATGTTGGCAATTTGATTTCTGGTTCCTCTGCCTTTTTTAAAACCAGCTTGAACATCAGGGAGTTCACGGTTCATGAATCTCAAATCCTATAGATTTTTAAGCTTTTGCCTCTGTTTCAGAGATAGAAAACTAAATATTAATCCAAGACTGTGAAGGAGAACAGTTATCTTTAATTTTTCCTTTACTGTCTCTGAACCAGATAAAAACAACAGAGGACACTGCTAGCTAGAGCCATAACAGAAGACAGGCACCAGCTTTCTACCTGCCAATATTAAACCTTGGCTGAGACCCTTTCTGGGTTTCACAGTCTGTGTGTGTATGTGAAAGTCACTCAGTCATGTCTGACTCTGTGTGACCTCCTGGACTATAACCCACCAGGCTCCTTCCTCTGTCCATGGGGATTCTCCAGGCAATAATATTGCCTTGTTGTGATTTCTTCCAGGAATTCTTGCTGACCCAGGGATCGAACCCAGGTCTCCCACATTGTGGGCAGATTCTTTATCCTCTGAACCACCGGGAAAGCACATACCAAAGGGTCATAATTTTGATATTTAGTCTTAGTCTACCATGTTTACAGGTAGGAGGAACCAAGGAGAAAAGAAAATTTTGAAAACATGAGGGTGCATCAGGAAGTTCTAAATTCTCATTTACTTTGCAAGAGACTGTAGGTCCCATAAAGAAAAGTTTATAGTAAACAACATTGTAAATAGTAAACAACAATTTACTAAGAGCCACTTCTCAGGTTTGGTCTGGAAACAAGCACTGTTTCTTTCCCAATGTTCCATGTTATCCAATATCTCCTGGCCCACCAACTCTTTCCTCCCCCAATGAGTTTCCAGCAGTGAACACACAGGAACCCTACATAGAAACAGGGCTCTATTTTTCTCCTGACAAAACCATTATATTATATTGTATTCCTTGTTCACCACCATTTTTATATTTTCCAGCAGCATTCTGGGTTGTAGAAATCCAAGATTTAGAAAAAGAAATTGATACAGAGATTGAATTGAATTGTACAAGCAGAATAATCACTATGAAAGTTCTTTGATGACATTAGTACAAGAATTGGAATTCAACAATTAAATTTCCAAAAAATTTGTAAGTCTCATTGTATTTTTCTTGACTCTTCTTTAAATTCAAACCAAAGGAAACTAACACTTCCATTAGCACAAAATTCTTCTCCCCCCAAAACATGGAGACAAGTTGTAACCCTAAATTAAGAACTTTGTTAATTGTACATATACATATTTTAAGTTGTTACCATATTCCCCTCTGTTCTGTTGTGTACTAATTAAAATTTCTTCTTAGAAAACACTATTTGGAGTTTCCATTCGGAACTCTTAAGTTGTATTATTTATAAGATGGCTTTCCACAGACAAAATCCATATAATAGCTTATTTCTGGTTTTACAGTCTCTATTGCGGCATTCTTGTCATCTGCATGTATATTAAAGGCAAGGAGTATAAGGGACTTGCCTTCTAAAAGTTAAAGGTTTAACTTCCCAGAGTAATTACACATGAAAACTCTAAAACTTTCTTTACCAGGCAGACTTTTCAATTACTTTCTCTCTTCCTTTTCTATGAAAGAAGAAAGAAAACTCTTTGGAGACTAGTTAACAAGGGACAGACTAATTATGGTTGACAGAAACATCCCCCATATTAAGTTATAAAATAAAATCTTTTAATGAGCATTTGTTCAGTGAGTCCTCAAGTTTATTTTATAATGGTGAGTAAGTTCCACTCTTTTAAATTTATTTTATAATGTTGAGTAAGTCTTTCAGCCTCAACTCTTTCTCAAATCCTTCCTATACCTTATAAAAGTTAAAAGGCAATGGAGGTCTTAGTTCATAGATTGTTTCTAAATTCCTAAATTAAAGCCACTAGTAGACAACTTCTCAAGCTGCAGGCTTTGTACCTACCAAGAATGTTTGTCCTGGGAGCCACACCACGTGGGGGCCTATGTGTTAGCTTCTTGCCAGGTCATTGCCTTAATTGACCCTTACCTCTTACATTATTGAACATTCCAGAGAAACAGGTATTGAAAATATGATAGGACTGGCTTGTCTAGGAAGGCAATCCATCCATGGTTTTGTTTTTAAACAGAGAATGTGGTATATGCTAGAAATTTTGATATCTAAGCAAAATTTTGAGGAACCCTGAGAGTTTGGGGGCAGTATTTACACTTTTTGTTACTGTTGCCCAGTCGCTAAATTGTGTCTGATTCTTTGGGAACCCATGGACTGCATCACGCCAGGCTCTTCTGTTCTCCACTATCTCCCAGAGTTTGCGCAAATTTATGTCCATTGTATGAGAACCAAATTTACATTAGTTCTATCTCTCTCCCAAACTGATTAAGAAAAGAACTCACCCTATTTGTGTATCATCTGATGTATCTATTATACTGAGCTAAATTGTGATTCTATTTTCCATAATCTCTTCCTTGTTAGAAAATAACACAATGCAAAACTCTTTCCTTCATCTCCTCATTTCCCTTGGGCATCTCACCTGGTAGATGGTTAATAGCCTCAAATTCTCCCTATTTCCAGAAAGCAAGCATCTTTATAACATGTTTTTGCTGCTTTGCCCATCTAGAGATGTCTATTTTTCTACTGCTTTGAATATGAGCTGGCCTGTGACTTAGAGAGAATGTAGCAGAAGTGATAAGTGAGTTCAGGTATCTAGGCCCCAGGAGGCTAGAAGGAAGATCCTTTTCTCTGTTGGAGGACATTCCTGAGACTCTCAGGTAAAGAATCCAATCAAGCCTACTGAAGAAAAGAAGTCATGTGAAGACCTGAAGTGACCCAGCTGACAGTCAGCACCATTTGCCATCTTGGACCTTCCAGCTCACCCTCAAGCAGAAGGCAGCCACCAGAATGATGCAAGTCAAGATAGCAGAAGAACCACCTGGCCAACCCACAGAATCGTGAGAAATAATAAATCAGTTTTTTTTTTTCTAATTTAAATAAGAAACAAAACAGCTAAAGTTTGGAGGGATTTGTATGTAGCAAAAGGTCACTGGTACATTGTATGTGAAAGTTCCATTTCCTCCAGTTCATTGTGGTATTCTAGTATATCTGGCGGAGAAGGCAATGGCACCCCACTCCAGTACTCTTGCCTGGAAAATCCCATGGGCGGAGGAGCCTGGTAGGCTGCAGTTCATGGGGTCACTAAGAGTCAGACACGACTGAGCGACTTCACTTTCACTTTTCACTTTCATGCATTGGAGAAGGAAATGGGAACCCACTCCAGTGTTCTTGCCAGGAGAATCCCAGGGATGGGGGAGCCTGGTGGGCTGCCGTCTATGGGGTCGCACAGAGTCGGACACGACTGATGCGACTTAGCAGCAGCAGCAGCAGCAGTATATCTGGAATAGCAGCTTATGCATCTCACCTCTCCAGCTCTGAAGAAAGTGAGAATACAAAAGTTTGAATCTTTGTATTCTGATTGGTTCATACTTTTCAGCTTCTCCTGGCTTACCTTATTGCTTCTAAGATCTGTAGCTGAGTTTTAGAGTTTTGGATCTTGAATGTGAATAATTTTTGGTCATCAGAAAAGGCCTAATTTGGTTATGTAGGAATAAACTTCTGTCTTCCAGTTTTATTTACCTGTAATTTTGTTGAAGATGTGGAACAATGAATACCCATGTGTTACTAATAAACTATCTGATACGGGAAGCAGGTTTAGGATTTTTGGAGGATGAGACCCAGTCTATTGTTTTCATCTAATGATAGCCTTGTCGTCTATTCTCATTGTTTTTGGCCCTTGAATAGAAAGAAGGTGCCATTCTGGCAAAATGCCTTTATAGCTTTTTGGAAGTGATACAATCTAAATATGGCCATCAGTGCAACCAGTGAAATATTAGGGTCTCAAAACTATTCCCAGTCTTCTTGCCGCTCTCTAGTGGTCATGGCCTGCTTACACCATGGTGTGCTAAATGCCACCATGGCTAGTATTTAGCAACAATTTTGTGATCTGTTTGTTTTATCTACCTAGAAACCTCCTTAGAACAAAACAGGCAAGGACTTTATACACATGTAAGTACTGTTTTGTTATAAGAAAGATAACGATGTGGTCTAGTGGTTTCCACATGTATTTGAGTGTCAGCAACTCTGAGTTGTAATCTCATCCAACTGTCTTTCTGGCTGACTCAGATTACTTAAGAAAAATTACCTAACTTATCTTTGTTTCATTTTTCTTATAAAATGGAAGACACTGCCCTTATTGCACAGAGGGAAAAAAAAATTAAACTTAACTGATATTTATCAACACCCTGGAAAACATACCATGATTATCCCAAATACACATGCTGACAGAGAAGCATGGGTAGATTTTTTTTGACCTCCAAATTTCTTCTCCTTCCCTCAAAATCTTATGGAAATATTAAGATGAGAGCAGGGAGATTAATGCTTTTTCTTTTCCCATTTTAAGGCATCTCACTCCTAGTTCAACAGCATGGAGAGATTTGTTCTGAGCTCCTGTACTGGGCAGTGATTCAAATTCCCGAGGTTAGTGGCAGCGTCTCAGAGAGATGCTCAGAGATTTTCAAAGCTCCACTTTCTTTTAATTAGCTCCCCCTCTGCCTCAGGCAACACGTTCAGGGAATCAATAGGTTAGACTGAGTGCAGGCTTTGTAAAGGTATCAGGAGCTATGGTATGTTGGGACTTGTCAGACCCTGGGTTCAGGTTTCAGGAGGAAAGCATCACTGGTCCGAGAATGTTTAGAGAGGAGATTTCAAACACAAGCAGCTCACCAACTCCTGGAGACTGCCTGACCCTGATTTCCAGGTAGGAGCTGCCATTACTTTCAGTTACTCAATGGCCCTACACAAGTCATTGAACTTCCAGGGCTTGCCCAGGAAACCTTCAGACGGAGCCAGATGCTGGTTAAGAGTTAAATCACACTTGAGAGAAACTGCAAGCATGAATTCAGCTGAGGTGCTAAAATACTCACGGAGAGGTTCTCAACTCCACACACACATTTCTTCCTTCTTATTATTTCTCCTGCCATAATAAGATTTTTTCTGTGCCCAGAAGATATTTTGAGTAACACCCAATGTATTTATTTTGTGAGGCATAAATTTCATTTGTGGTATTATTATTTTTTATTTATTATAAACATGAGCTGCACAGAGGCTGACAACAACTTTGCTAAGAGAGATATGGTGGATTTGTTTCTAGAGTTCAAACCTCGAGTGAATAGTTCCTGCTGCTTTAGGTGTTGCAATAATTGCTCTGGCACAAACTATACAGAGTCAAGGGCAGAACATTTGGGATTCTTTGCAAGCATTCATTATTTATGCTGGGAATGGAACTGCAAAATTCCTTTTTAAAAAAATCAGATTAAGTGACATGGAAAAAATAAAAAAGACAAAGCCTTAGTAATAAATCAGTCAGTAGCCAGTAATAAGTGACAGTAAATACTATCAAGCCCTGTTCTGTTTGAAGCCTCAAGCAGTATAACTCTGAGTGTTTATCTAAAGGAGTCCAAAGAAATCTGAAAAGCTGGAAAACATTTTAAAATTGTATGTTACATTAAAAAAAATAGGCTCAAAGTATTTCTGAATGTAATACCTCTAAATTTCAAGCAACAGGTTTAATTTTTAATCTGAAAAAATATAATGAGCATACACTGGATTACCTAAAATATCTGGAAACACAGAAAAAGTAAGTGTTCATTGATTTGCAGTTTGGGGGAGAGGTTATTTTCTTCTTTCAGATTAGTGCTTGGACCCATTGTTTTAAAATTTCAAAATACTTCATCTGAAAAGGTATTTGGAGGTTGAAGAAAAATATACATTGAACACATTTTATGGAAATATGTTTAATGATGACTCCAAACTCTTTTGTATAATGTATAATGATAAAAGATCCAACACTGGGATTTCCCTGTTAAGCCTGCTTTCCAGATATTTCAAGTCTGGAAAAGAGAATACTTCGGTTTCAATTTAGGCCAGAGGCGCAAAAAGGGTTTATATCTCTCAGGCCTTGTCCTGGTTTCAACGTTCCTTCCTAATTTGCATGGAAGAAAATAAGCACAGTGGGATACTTGGGATCTTAAAACAGAGCCCCATTAACCATGGTGCAGAGCTCAAAATATTACACATGGAATACTTCCTCTACCTTTTCTTCTTCCCTTAATCTCCAATATTAGGTATTTTTTAAACTTTGGGGATAGGATAAAGTGAAAGGGCAAGTATCCAGACTTAGTCTCTGGTGCAAAAGAAGTCAAATGCTTAACACTTCCTAGTTGCCCAATGGTTACTGCTGAGCCCTTAACAGCTTTTTAATTGTTAGCACAGAAAATTCATGTCAGGTCTGTCCCTAGTATTTGTATAACAGTGGAGGGATTCCAGCCAGGAAAACCTCACTTATCTGATTGACAGGGGTCTGTACCCTACACTTCTCAAGTGTTGCTGTTATTCAGTCGCTAAGCTGTGTCCAACTCTTTGCGACTCTATGGACTCCAGCAAGCCAGGCTTCCCTGTCCTTCACCATCTCCCAGAGCTTGCTCAAACTCATGTCTATTGAGTCAGTGAGGCCATTTCATCCTCTGTTTTCCTCTTCTCCTGCCTTCAATCTTTCCCAGAATCAGGGTCTTTTCTAATGAGTCAGCTCTTCCCATCAGGTGGCCAAAGTATTGGAGTTGCAGCTTCAGCATCAGTCCTTCCAATGAATAGTCAGGACTGATTTCCTTTACAATTGACTGACTTGACCTCCTTGCAGTCCAAGGATTCTCAAGAGTCTTCCCCAATACCACAGTTCAACAGCATCAGTTCTTTGGTGCTCAGATTTCTTTACGGTCCAACTCTCACATCCATACGTGACTACTGGAAAAATCATAGCTTTGACTACACAGACCTTTGTTGGCAAAGTAATGTCTACTTTAATACACTAAGTTTGTCGTAACTTTTCATTCAAGGAGCAAGTGTCTTTTAATTCCACAGCTTCAATCACCATCTGCAGTGATTTTGGAGCCCCCACCAAAATAAAGTCTCTCACTGTTTCCATTATTTCCCCATCTATTTGCCATGATGTGATGGGACTGGATGCTATGATCTTAGTTTTTTGAATGCTGAGTTTTAAGCCAGCTTTTTCACTCTCCTCTTTCACCTTCATCAAGAGGCTCTTTAGTTCCTCTTTATTTTCTGCCTTAACAATGGTGTCATCTGCATATCTGAGGTTATTGATATTTCTCCCGGCAATCTAGATTCCAGCTTGTAATTCATCCAGCCTGGCATTTCACATGATGTACTCTGCATATAAGTTAAATAAACAAGGAGTATAGTATACAGCCTTGACCTACTTCTTTCCCAATTGTGAACCAGCCCATTGTTCCTTGTCCAGTTCTGTTGCTTCTTGACCTATATATAGGTTTCTCAGGAGGCAGGTAAGATGGCCTGGTATTCCCATCTCTTTAAGAATTTTCCATAGTTTGTTGTGATCCACATAGTCAAAGGCTTTAGTGTAGTCAATGAAGCAGAAGCCATACATAGAAATCCTCTGACCCTTTAATTTTGAACTATCATTACTTTTCTTCACATTTATCCAACAAATATCTCCACATTTCTTAATTTTCCCCCATACATGCCCAAATAGTCAAAGTAATGGGGTATACTTGTTCAGAAGATGAACACTTGCTAAGATCATTTTATCCTATAATATGTGGATAGCAATAAATGTCAGCCTATCAGTGTAAGTGACCAATTAATCAAGATTCATTATAATTTACACGAGACAGCATTCTCTTGTGGGTTTGGTTAGCAGCATCACTCTGCAGCACCCTCAATGTGTACCAACAAAATAGAACTTCTAGATCTGCAAAACTGAAGATTAGATTCTACAATCTGATAAATCCACATATAGGTATGCTCCTTTTATTCTTTTCTATCTGAAATTCTGGTTTTGATTTCCTAAAATTTATCTTTACAATGTTATATATCTGCAAACGTTTTTAGAATAATATCCCATGGACANAATGAGTCAGCTCTTCCCATCAGGTGGCCAAAGTATTGGAGTTGCAGCTTCAGCATCAGTCCTTCCAATGAATAGTCAGGACTGATTTCCTTTACAATTGACTGACTTGACCTCCTTGCAGTCCAAGGATTCTCAAGAGTCTTCCCCAATACCACAGTTCAACAGCATCAGTTCTTTGGTGCTCAGATTTCTTTACGGTCCAACTCTCACATCCATACGTGACTACTGGAAAAATCATAGCTTTGACTACACAGACCTTTGTTGGCAAAGTAATGTCTACTTTAATACACTAAGTTTGTCGTAACTTTTCATTCAAGGAGCAAGTGTCTTTTAATTCCACAGCTTCAATCACCATCTGCAGTGATTTTGGAGCCCCCACCAAAATAAAGTCTCTCACTGTTTCCATTATTTCCCCATCTATTTGCCATGATGTGATGGGACTGGATGCTATGATCTTAGTTTTTTGAATGCTGAGTTTTAAGCCAGCTTTTTCACTCTCCTCTTTCACCTTCATCAAGAGGCTCTTTAGTTCCTCTTTATTTTCTGCCTTAACGATGGTGTCATCTGCATATCTGAGGTTATTGATATTTCTCCCGGCAATCTAGATTCCAGCTTGTAATTCATCCAGCCTGGCATTTCACATGATGTACTCTGCATATAAGTTAAATAAACAAGGAGTATAGTATACAGCCTTGACCTACTTCTTTCCCAATTGTGAACCAGCCCATTGTTCCTTGTCCAGTTCTGTTGCTTCTTGACCTATATATAGGTTTCTCAGGAGGCAGGTAAGATGGCCTGGTATTCCCATCTCTTTAAGAATTTTCCATAGTTTGTTGTGATCCACATAGTCAAAGGCTTTAGTGTAGTCAATGAAGCAGAAGCCATACATAGAAATCCTCTGACCCTTTAATTTTGAACTATCATTACTTTTCTTCACATTTATCCAACAAATATCTCCACATTTCTTAATTTTCCCCCATACATGCCCAAATAGTCAAAGTAATGGGGTATACTTGTTCAGAAGATGAACACTTGCTAAGATCATTTTATCCTATAATATGTGGATAGCAATAAATGTCAGCCTATCAGTGTAAGTGACCAATTAATCAAGATTCATTATAATTTACACGAGACAGCATTCTCTTGTGGGTTTGGTTAGCAGCATCACTCTGCAGCACCCTCAATGTGTACCAACAAAATAGAACTTCTAGATCTGCAAAACTGAAGATTAGATTCTACAATCTGATAAATCCACATATAGGTATGCTCCTTTTATTCTTTTCTATCTGAAATTCTGGTTTTGATTTCCTAAAATTTATCTTTACAATGTTATATATCTGCAAATGTTTTTAGAATAATATCCCATGGACAGAGGAGCCTGGTGGGCTGCAGTCCATGGGATCGCAAAGTCAGACACGACTGAGCAACTTCACTTTCACTTTTCACTCTCATGCATTGGAGAAAGAAATGGCAACCCACTCCAGTGTTCTTGCCTGGAGAATCCCAGGGACAGAAGAGCCTGGTAGGCTGCCATCTCTGGGATCGCACAGAGTCGGACAAGACTGAAGCGACTTAGCAGCAGCAGTTGGACCAAACCCTGTAAAAGATAAAAGCATCACTCAAATTCCATGTTTTTTCCAAAGAAATAAAAAAGAACTTAAAAATTTTAAGTGAACAAGTGCAGTTTAAGAAAGCTCTTGCTTTAATACCTGAGATCTATTTTTTTCTGATCATATTTCAATCTTATTTACTTTATTTTCCTTTAAATTAGTAGGTGAATTTGACAGTCCTAGAAAGAGAGGCCATAATAGCAGTGCCAGGGGCCAAGAATTGAACAAGCTTTCCTACACCATCCCTGTGTCTCAACAAGGGCTGTACCAAATACCTAATTTTAGTATTTGGCTCAACACCGAACACCTGGAAATGGCATCCGGCCAGGAACGAACACAAAGCTAAGCAGTGGGTGAGCAAGCGCATCTGTCTCCTCTTGTTTTCTGCTTCTTAGCGATTACGTAAATAAGGTAGTTATTAGGTAAATAAGGTAGTTATTAAGTGATGACTTACACAAAGACTGCAATTTTAGCATTCACATTTCATCTCCCCAACATTTATCAGGCTCCTCCGCAAGCAACAATTTGATAATATTTGTTTGGAAATTTGTGATATGAATATAATATTTATGATGAAAACCAGTTTGACCTTCTACTCAATGCTATCTTTGAGGATAGATTTCAAATTCTTTTCTCCTTAGACCAGAATGTACACATGAAGCATGTTAGGCATCAGATATGTTAACATGGAACATTCAAAACTGATTAACTTTCAATTGCTGGTTTCTGCCTGAGCATGTTTTGAGCCAACACCTTTTTCACCCCCTCAACACACACACATGTACATATCAGAGCACTCAGGACTCCTGACTCCATTTCTTCACCCACAGAAACCACATTTCCTCTCACTCCTTCTCACTTCACCAATCCACAAACCCTTTAACTACCCCTGAAATATGGAGCGATTTCCCGACATCTCCACAAATATAACAGAAAGCTTTCGTGGTCTCATGTAACCAAATTTATAACCATATGCACGCCTCATGTGACCAAGAAAATCACTCATCTCTTTACTGTGTCCAATTCAGGATTTTTTGCAATAGACCATGGTGCGCCAAATTTGAAGACTATATTTTGGTGCTATGGATTTCAGGCATACATATAAAAACATGGAAAGCCAATGCCAGATTTTTTTAACTCTTTTTTTAAAGAATATAAAGTTTGCTTGCTTTCTGAAGTAAACATGGCTATTTCCCTTTGGTCTTAGAAGCATTCTGCAGAAACATGCTTTAAAACAAAATGATTCATGTAATATGAGTGTATATATATATACTGATTTCCTTTAGGATTGACTGACAAACCAGTCAATCCTAAAGGAAATCAGTCCTGAATATTCATTGGAAGGACTCATGCTAAAGCTGAAGGTCCATTTCTTTGGCCACCTGATGTGAAGAACTGACTCACTAGAAAAGACCTTGATGCTGGGAAAAATTGAAGGCAGGAGGAGAAGGGGACGACATAGGATGAGATGGTAGGATAGCATCACTGACTCGATGGGCAAGAGTTTGAGCAAGCATTGAGAGTTGGTGATGGACAGGGAAGCCTGGCATGCTGCAGTCCATGGGTCGCAAAGAGTCAGACATGATTGAGTGACTAAAATGAATGAATCCTACAGAAATCCATGAAGTAGCAATAAGTAGTTTTATTCTTGATTATTTTATAAAAACTTTGGAACTTTAACATGTTTTTGCATATTGTATTAATACCTCCTGTGTACATCCCTTGGGTTCCCTGTGTCTCACCTATCTGATTCCAGACACCAAAGTGACCCCCTGGCCTGTGAGGGCTCTGATCAGCCTTACACAAGTGCAGTTAGAGAGTGCTTTACCCTGGGATCCCATCTCTAACTTCCCACTTGGGCTTTTTTGTCATCACCTCAAGTTGGGGGCAGGTGGGGAACCCACTCTCCACTCACGTGTACATCTTGGAGTTGTGGGGGAATTAACACCTGTGTAAGCTTCCCAGGGCTACCATAGCAAAATGCCATAGAATGAGTGGCTTAAACAAACAAACAAACAAACCTTACTTTCTCACAATTCTGGAGGCTACAAGTCCAAGATCAAGGTGTCAACAGATACAGTTTCTTCCAAAACCTCTCTCCTTGGTTGCCTTCTTACTATGTCCTCACATGTCCCTTCCTCTGTGCACACTCACCTCCAGTGTCTGTCTCTCTGTCCATCGAAATTCCCTCTTCTTATAAGGACACCAGTCAGACTGGATTAGGGACCACCATAAGGGCCTCATTTTAATGTAATCACCTATCTCCAAATACAGTCATGTTCAGAGGAGCTGAGAGTTAGGGTGTCAACCTGCGAATTTGAGGGAACACAATTCAGCCTATAGCACACCCCATGGGGACTAATGAAGGAAGGAAATGGATGAATAAATTTTTCTTTCATCCTTCTTCTGAATGGACAGTACTGATACACATTTTATGTAAGGGCTCTCAGATAACCCGAGGTGATCAAGCAAGTAGCACTTACAGCAACGGACCACCAGCAACACAATGACTCATCTTAGTGTTCCCTCTCCTTTCTTTCTTGCCTGGTTTCATTTCTGGCACTACTTTTGGCTCCGAGAATCACAATTGCTAACAAACAATATGCACTCGAGTTCTGCTTCCTGGAGAACCCAGGCTAAGATACATTAGCTATCTTATTTCACCTTTACAACAACAATGACAGATATATACCATTATTACTTCATAAATTAAAAAAAATAGGAAAGTCAGAGAAGATAAATGACTTGCCCAGAGTCACACAGCAATAAACTACAAAGACAGAAGTTTGATTTAAATCTTTTTGATGCTCAATCCTGCATTATTTCTTAGGTACCTGCTTCCCTGGTGGCTCAGATGGTAAAGAATCTGCCTGCAATCCAGGAGACCCAGGTTCAGTCCCTGGATTGGGACGATAGCCTGGAGAAAGGAATGGCTACCCACTCCAGTATTCTTGCCCGGAGAATTTTATGGACATAGGAGCCTGGCAGGTTACAGCCTACGGGGTCACAAACAGTCGGACATGACTGAGAGACTAACACCCTCACACTTTCCTGTATTATTTCCCAAGTATCATGATACCTCCTAGGAAAGTCTATGTATAATCAGATAAAATTTAAGTCATCTTCCCTACCAATTTTTAAAAATGTTTAAATAGACTAGAGGTAAGACATCCCAAGGACATAATGCATCTCCCTATTTTTTTTCAGCGCTATTCGTTTCCTCTTTCATCAAATCTAAGAGTTTGATGTTCCTTCTTCAAAATTCACCTGTATCTGAAACTATTTTCTTTTTTGGATAGAAATTATATAAATTACAATCTCTTTATTGGTACTATCACAAACTACGTTTCCAAGCAAACCACAGCTCACAGTCAAATTAGGGAGGCTCTTACATCTTAATCAAAGCTTTACAATTTAATTGTTCATTAAACATGGGAGTAATTTACTGTCCTACTATGCAATCATTATTGCTTCCTGAAAATCTGATGTGATGAGGTACAATAAATGCAAACTGAAATATTGCCTGTGGAAGATTATTTATTATTTCTTCTGGCTAAAAACATTCATAACTGAAATTTATTGGTCCATACTCCCTTCATTATAAATATTTTATGTTCTGCCTCAGGGATCCATGTCTTAGCATTTAAATGTCTCAATCTTGTGTCAGTAACAGGAAGAACAAGTTCACTGGGTGGAATTTTTGCCCTTTGCTTCAGAATATTACAATAATAATAGGCTATAAATATGTTATAATTATGCCTTTGATCATTGCTGTAGTTTTTAGTCTGAATGAATTAAA
Source organism: Neotragus pygmaeus (assembly GCA_006410875.1). Taxonomy (NCBI): domain Eukaryota; kingdom Metazoa; phylum Chordata; class Mammalia; order Artiodactyla; family Bovidae; genus Neotragus; species Neotragus pygmaeus. The sequence continues at coordinate 659,616 of SJYV01047785.1, read as the reverse complement.
TTCAAAACTAAAGCTGAGCTGGTAGGCATAAATGACAGTAGTTATCTTAAACTAAGATTTTGCAGAATGCCATATTAATTTTGTGAAAATATTTAAGTGGCCAGAGTAGCAAACCATTTTCCTCTTCTACCTTAATGTGAAGTGGTGTCTGAACCTAGCGCCATTTTTACATATTAGTAGTGGTTTATGTTTAAGTAAAGCTTTATAGTCTTAGTACTTTTATATCCGAGTCACCACAACAATCTTGGGATAAATACTGAGCAGTTTGTAAAAATCTCCATTGTTCAAATAGGAAAACTGATATTCAGGCAGATACCAATGTATAATTTTTGTTTTAATTTTTTAAAATTTTAATCATGAGATAGTAAAATTGTGCTACGATGTGAATCAAATTCCAATCTTCTGCCCATCTCTTTTTTTTTTTTTCTTAAAGGCTTTTTTGATATGGACCATTTTTTAAAAAATCTGTATTGAATTTGTTACAGTACTGCTTTTATTTTATGTTGTGTATGTTGTGGTTTTTTGGCTGCAAGGCATGGGGGATCTTAGCTCCCTGACCAGCGATCGAGCCCATACTCCCTGCACTGAAGGAGAAATCTTAACCACTGGACAGCCAGGGAAGTCCCTGCCCATCTCATCTTATGCTGAGGTTGATGGTGAGGAGGTGGAGAAGGGGATGATGCAGAGAAAAGGACATGAAGAAGTGACTAGCAGCAGATGACAGGGAATGCTGCTGGGGAAATGGGAATATAAGACAGAATGTTCTGCATCACCTCTATTCTCCTAGACCTGTCTCCCTCTCTGAAGCCTGCAGAACAGATCACTGGTTGATGATCACTGGGAGATGCTTACAGTCAGTATAGTTTTCCTGGAAGTCACAATAAGCTATGGGACCAAGAGTGGTCTCACTAACGTGAAACTTATTATATCACTTTTGTTAACGGATATTTAAGTGCAGTTGATTCTGTGTTAATTTCTGCTGTACAAAAAAGTGATTCAGTTATACATATATATACATTCTTTTTTGTATTCTTTTTCATTACAGTTTATCACAGGATAGTGAATATAGTTCCCTGTGCTATACAGTAGGACCTTGTTGTTTATCCATTCTGTATATGATAGCTTGCATCTGCTAACCCCAAACTTCCACGTCTGTCTCCCTCTTCCCCTCCCCCGTGGCAACCACAGGTCTGTTCACTCTGTCTGTGTGTGTGTTTCCATTTCACAGAGAAGTTCATTGGTAACATATTTTAGATTCCAAAAATAAGTGACATCATATGGTATTTGTCTTCTTCTGACTTACTTCACTTAGTATCATAATTTCTAGGTCCATCCATGTTGCTGCAAACGGCTTTATTTCATTCTTTTTCATGACTGAAGAGTATTCCATTGTGTACCTGTACCAGATTTTCTTTATCCTACTAATGGATATTTTAAAGTTCCAAGTGGAGGACCTTTCGGAGATCTGTATCTCACTTATTCACTTACAAATAAATTCTAGACCTAGCTTTTGAAACCTACTCTATGAGGTTTCAATATGAGAAAACACAGAAAGAAGAAAAACTGAACTTCATCTCAGTTGAAGATTAAAAAGAAAATAGTATGCTGGTATTAAATTATTCGTAAGTATATACACAAAGGAAGGGTTAGCCTCTCTGAAGAAATATTACGTAATTCAAAGAAAAGGTGATTTTCGACGGTTTGCATCCTGGCCTTCTTGGTCACTGAATTTTCTTACACTATCCTCTGAGACCACGTGCTTGCTCTCAAGTGTTTTTCTTAAAACAACAATTCCTCTAGAAATAAGTTTACATTATTTAGAGTAAAAGAGTAATCTGTAATCATATTTTTAAATGCTGGTCCCCAAAAATATTCTGTTGACAAAGTACAGCTGAGTTTATTGCTTACTGGAGTGAGGAAGACAGTGACTTTTACAATCATGTTAGCATCTTGAAGTTAGAAGGACAAAGCAAAGATATTTCTGAGATTTGAGGATCTGGTTAAAGTTGGGAATTGATTAGAATTGCAGAAGTTTCATGATATAATAGGACTGGAATACGGCATGCATATGGTTTCAAACAGAATCTTGAAGAGCTAGCCCTTCTTTGATCTAACATTATCTTGAGAAAAGATATTTATTCGAATGAAGGTAAATCAAATATTTAGATAAATAGAATGGCTGGAAGTTTTTAAAATGAACAGTAAACTTATTTCCAACTTTAACAGCCTAGGCAGGTTTCCTGAAGACTGAAGCCATGTAATAAGATAATCATATAGTAAAGTCATGGTAACATAGAGCTTAGACAACAAACTTGCAGGTGTAAATAGTTCTCAACATAAGGAATTCCTGGGTCAAACAAAGTTAAGCAAATATTTTAACAGTAGTTCTTTTCGGAGCCCTTAATACATGAATGGGCACATAATTTTCATGGAAAAAGTATACAAAGTATTTTTATCTTACTTTTATGAAAATAAAATACGCCTGGACTAGCATTGCATATAGTTGCAGAAATAGTGACCAAGACTTTAGGATATTCATTATTTTTTTTAAGAAAATGGAGGTAAATATAAAACCCAAAGTAGAGGAGTAACTATAATCCCAGCCTGGCATTTCCCCACACACAGGCACTCACAGCTTCAGGAACTGGCACAAAGGCACAGTGGGCCATAATGCAGTTCAAGAGTTAAGCAGACAGCGTCAGTGATCAGAATGGAGTTTCAAAGAACCAAAGGGTTTGAGGAGATGATAGAAAAAGAGAGGAGTCCTTTCTGTGGAAATATGTTGCTTAGCTAATAAAATGAGTCACGGATCTGTTTATGTCTCTGATTTACCCTGCAATGTCAGGATTGAATTGCTACATAGCAACAATGCTCTCAGTAGATGCTACTCTTCTGAGGCAAGAAATACCTTTTATTAAAAGTAAACAAAAGTTGAAAGAACACTTTATCTTCATGCACACATAATTTAAATGGCCAGACATAGCTTGGCTATTTTCTATTACTCCCGAGAACAGGCTAACAGCTATAAATAACAGGTCATCTACTTAGTCTGGGATTGATAAATGCTACGGCAAGATAATATTCCTTCATTCGATAGTGAAAGGAGTCAGTCACTTGACTGAAAATGACTAGAAATGGCGTGAGCATTTCCATTATTTGATACAAAGACTGAGTAACACTTTTTTTTTTTTCACTGTAAACAGTTTTTTACTCCAAACGGCAGTAACTATTTCTACTTTTGGAGAAACAATAGAGGGAATAAAGCAAATGTTTAAAGTATCAGCTCAAAAAATACTTTAATTAAATATCAATTTAGGAAAAACAGGCTTAATTTTTATGGCAGGAAATATGGAGTTGATTCCAGGAGTTTACATAAATGTGATTCTAACTGTGCAATCGCAAATGAAATTCCAGAGAAAGAAAAAAGTCCAGATAGTCTACAAAAAGCAATGTGGTTGCTGAGCTCTGATTGTGAAGGGGGACATATAAAACCCAAACATCACTTGCCCTTCTTATGACTGGCCTGAGAGAGCGATGTATACAACACAGCAACCTCCAAGAAAGCACTGTAAAGTAATTCAGATCTACATGAAAATTGCACACACCTTCTTTTATCTCTCATCCATTCTTATGGCAGTTTCTTCCCTAACACCTACCACTTTTTTAGATTCTTCCTTAGACTTCTTCCCAAAACTCCTTCCACTTGTTTTAGTCCAAACTCAAATGCCTACGACCACTTTTTTTTTTCCCTAGGCCTTCTGTTAAAAATAAAGTTGGTCTTTCTCTGTTCTTTGGACCCAAATTGAAATTTTTAAAGCCCAGCCCTAAAGATTCAAGAATAATAAACAATTCTTTCTTCTTGGAGCTGCAGGGGAGTGGAGGCTGACCAAAGTCTCAGAATTTGTATGTTAATGTCTTTGTCCTCTCCACGTGTTCAAAAGGTGAGATGAAAGAAATAGAGTCAAGGATTCTTATCAGAGGGTGGTAGAGAACTGGCAGCTTCAGGAAGTCTAAGCACCAAATAAACTACAAAATTTACTAACATGTATACCCCCTGCCCTCCCCCACCCCCCACACGCGTTAAATCTTTTAAGCCTCAATCAGTGTGTGTAGAAGGTAGAGAAGAAAATGTTCTCCATTTGAGGCCAATAATCTTTGACTAATGACAAAAGAGAAAGCAAACCTTTCTTTGGACTGAAAAAAAAAAAAAAAACAGAGAAAACATTGGTAAGAGGGAATTAATTGGAACTGTAGCTGGGGAAGGGTAGTTAAGCTTCTGGTCTCAAATTATCTCTAAAGGTCTCTAAGGAACCTGCAAATTAGATCATTAAACCAAACATTCCCAGTGACCTTTGAGGGACTGTCAAGAACAATAAAGGGGAATAAAACAGGAGATAAGCAAATATCAACCAATTTTGAAAAACTGGATGAAGGGAGGTTTGACAAATTAGAGACAGTTAAGAGTTACATTGATTTCAGCTAAGATTTTAGGATCTGTTATACAGATGAATAGGTTTGGAAACCTAAAGAAGCAATGATCATTAGGAGCCAATAAAAGCTCATGGAAACAAACCAGGTTCTTCTCACTTCTTTCTGTGTGTTAAGATCATGGCAGGATACAAATGGCACACACAACCCGAGGGTAACTAAAGTGAGTTTATAGCAGGGACTCTTCATGAGAGCTTGGGGTAAGGTTAAAGGAAATTTAGAGCAATAGTGAAGCAACTATGGAAAGCTGGCATCACACAGCACAAGACTGGCTGCGTGATTTGCAGGGTCAAGGGCAAAATGAAAATGCATAACCCTTTGTTCAATATCCATTAAGAATTTCAAGACAGGGAGAGCAAGGCATTACCAAGCATGGGGCCCTGTATGACCACACAAACTGCAAGCCCATTGTGGCCGTCTCTGACCCGTAAGTTTCAAAGGGCAAGGAGGGAAACATGTATGAGAACCTGGAGAGAGTTGTAGCTGTATGTTTAGCTGGAGGAGTCCACTGGAAAGACCAAAGAGAAGCTAAGCCACTTATATTTAATACTAAGCCACTGATTATTTGCGGCTGTGAAGAGAGGGATGGCGAAATTCATACCTTAATCCCATTCTATAATCTCAGACAATGGAATCAAGGTAATATAGTACACAGAAGATAGGTTCCAGAGGCACAAAATGGGGTAGAGAGGGAATTGGGAGAGTCGGGAGAATATTTTGCACACCTTTATGAAGTCATAATGCTGTTAAATTTGTGAAACCTGGTAACCCTGCTCTAGAAGGACTCTAGGAAAGCATTTGACAATTTCTCAGGAGTTCCTGTTGGATAAAATGGAGAAAGATGGCCTATAAGTAAAGATAATCATGTGGATTGATAATGGGTTTAAACAATTGTATTCAAAGTAAGAAATGGAATATTTCCTGTTATATCAGTAAACAAGGATGTCACAGTCATCAGCAATTGCAGCCACTATGGATAGTGAGCCGGTGAGCCTGAGGAAACTCACCTAGGGAAAGAATACTTGTCATCTAGCCATCAGACTGCACCCTTCCCCACAGTGAGCCCTGAGGGAACTCAGCATGTAAAAACACAGGATATTAGACTCAGATAGCTAAGGTGCATGTCAAGGGAATGATTTCAGAGAGCCTAGACCCTTTCATCTACCCATACATAGAAAAGTGCTAAATTCCTTAACTTGGGATATCTGGTTTCTTTAATTAATATTTTGTTTTAAGGTTCAGAATACCTGCTCTTTGTTGCAAAACTTTTATATAACCTGGCTCCCTCTCTTACCTCCTCAAAGCAGTTCTTTCAGGGTTACTTGAGATTACCTGTAAGGTTACCTCCCTGACTTAAGACCTAAAAATTCCCCCCAAATAAAACCAAACTCTCAACTTCGGGGTTATGAATGTTTTTAAGTCCATAAAAGTATCCTGAAAACCAGTACTATCCCGTTTAACATTTTCGAATACTGATCTTCAGATATAGAAGGAATGATTATCAAAGCGTGGTTTACAGATGATTGAGTGACTAGCCAGGATGAAAGAATTAAAATCCAAAAAAATCTTGACAGGCTGTAGCAATGGGATAAAAAGATCTTGGCCAGCTGGAACAATCAACTGAATCTAATAGTAGTAAATCTTGGGATTTGCTCTAAAGTTCAAAAGCCAGTGGCACAGGTTTGGGAAAAGGGAGACAATACATATGATGTCTGAAAATGACTCAGGTAGTTTAGGGGAAGGTAAAGTCAATGTGAGTCATGAATGTGGTGGATCCTCCAGAAAAACCGATTAGGTCTTAGGTAGAATTAATTGAACAAAGGAGGTGATAATCCAAACCTGGGATTGTGTTGATCATACCACACCTGAAAACTGGGTTTATTTGAACGTCATATATAACTTGTACTTGGAGAAGACTAATTAGGATAGAAGAGACCTATAAACTAGGACCAACCATAGGAGCTGGTTTGGCTTTAATAATTGATGCAAATGACAACATGAATGTGACAGTGTTGAGACTACTGTTCAATCAGCAAACAAAAGAAGAGCAGAGGACACAGATGAGATCAAAGATAAATGTGTGGATGAGACATCTCTTAAACTTAGTTCCTTCCCCTGAGTTTGCAGGGTTAAGATTCTACTAGACAGAGGACCCTAAAACCAAAAGCTCACTGTCTTTTGAAAGGAAAGGGGGACATTTTCCCAAGGGATTCACTTTGTAAACATATAAAGAAATTCTTGCTTTCAAACTGTGATGCTGGAGAAGACCCTTAGACAGCAAGGAGATCAAAACAGTCAATCCTAAAGGAAATCAACCCTGAATATACATCGGAAGGACTGATGCTGAAGCTGAAGCTCCAATACTTAGGTCACCTGAGGCAAAGAGCCGACTCATTGGAAAAGACCCTGATGCGGGGAAAGACTGAGGGCAAATGGATAAGGAGATGACAGAGGATGAGATGGTTGGATGGAATCACGACTCAACAGACGTGAGTTTGAGCAAACTCCAGGAGATAGTGAAGGACAGAGAAGCCAGGCATGCTGCAGTTCATGGGGTTGCAAAGAGTCAGATGTGACTTAGTGACTGAACAACAAAACTTACATACTTTTGAATGCTCTTTCTTATTTGTCATTATGCCTATTGAAGAAAGCCAAGTGCTAACACAGAATAGAAATTACTCCTTAGTAGTAATAACTGAAGAGATTTGTTGCCTATAATAAGAGACCCCTTTGGAGTGTAATGGTATACAAATTGTATCTAAATATATTAAAGACTGCCATATGGGAAAATAATTGTCATTGTCCTTCACTAAATCAGGAAAAAAACAATATCATTTTAAAAAATCAGAGAGAGATGTTTTTAACAGTCCAATTTCCTGAGGACAAAATAGAAATAAGAAGGTCCCCAATAACTAAACATGAGTTAAACAAGACACAGCCTAGATGACTCCTTAACGGGAGTCATTCCATGATTCCAGCATTCCATTCCAGCAGTCAATTCCAGCATTCCATGGTGTTTAAAGTCATTTTTAAAGTTCACTTCCAATGCTGAACTTCTATTCATTCTTTCTTTCATTCAATAAGCATTTATTGAAAACAAGACATATTTCCAATACTAAAGAACTGAGGATACAAGCCACTTCTCATGGAGCTTAAATTATGATGGAATAGGTAGATAATAAATGGATCATTAATAAAATGTCAGGAAGTAAATGTGAAAAAAATAAAGCTAGATAAGAAGCTCAGGTGATGGAGGAAGAGAAAGAGATATAGATAAAATGGTCAGGAAAGGCCTCTGTGGCTAATAAGCTCATTTCCTTATTGTACTAAATTTCTCTAGATCTTCTATCCTAGCCTCTTCTTAAGGTTATCATCATTTTCCTTCCTTATATTAATTATCCTCCCTTTGATTTACCTTTTAACTCCTAAACCAAGAATAACTTTAAATTTTAAACTCAGAAGAATTTAGTAGTAAATGTATTATAGTGTAATTTAAAAGCAGGATGTGCCCAATTCTTTCAATTTCATGTAGAACCATGATGTCAGTATCTTCATATATCTAGATACAGTATATTTCTCCTTCTCCACCAACAAAAACTTTGTAATATGTGGGCCCAGGCCTGTCTTTCTAATATCAGATTGTTATTTCTTAGAGGATAGGGCACAAACCGTTACTTAGCTGTGCCTCTTCCCCATCTCAAGACAGGTTTATCTCCCTTTCATCTACGCCATTCTTTTTATTTAGAGAATAAACGGAAATTATTGATATTTAACTGGAAATTTTTATTCCATGATATTTTGATGCCAACATCTAATCAAATCTAACATTAAACAAAGGAAAGTGAGAAACCAAAGCACTGTTAGATCCTAAGCTTTAAAGCTAAGAGGAAGACAGTTGAATTATAGACAAATTAGACACATAGATACAAAATAGCCTAGGAACTTTAACTGTTTTCTTTTTCTTTCTTTCTTTTTAAACTAGTGTATTCATATAGCTGAAGGGCAGGGAGGTATTTGCAGTTTCAGAGGGTTAAAAACATCATAACAATTTTCTGTTAGCATAATGTAGGCTCTCTAATGGCTCAGTAGGTAAAGAATCTGTCTACAATGCAGGAGACCTTGGTTGGGACCCTGCATGGGAAGATCCCGTGGAGAAAGAAATGGCAACCCACTTCAGGATTCTTGCCTAGGAAATCCCATGAACAGAGAAGCCTGGCAGGCTACAGTCCATGGGGTCCTAAAAGAGTCAGACATGACTTAGTGACTAAACAATAACAAAGAGTTGTAGGCATTGGAAAAATTCAGTTGGAAAAAATGGTCATGTTGGAAAATGAGTTAAAGACAGCAAATGTTCACATCTTTTTCTGCTCTAACACTCACTGGTCCTAAGTAGAAAATTTTCTATACTTAGAGGAGGGAATACATCACAAAGCAGTATNAACAAAGAGTTGTAGGCATTGGAAAAATTCAGTTGGAAAAAATGGTCATGTTGGAAAATGAGTTAAAGACAGCAAATGTTCACATCTTTTTCTGCTCTAACACTCACTGGTCCTAAGTAGAAAATTTTCTATACTTAGAGGAGGGAATACAACACAAAGCAGTATCTCTCAAGGCTGTTTTCACACAACACAAAAGGAAATGCAAGTCTGTCAATTAACTGATTTTTTTAAAAAATCAATGTGAATGAACAAGTGATGAAAACTCTTCTTAAAAACTTAACTGGCTAAATGACAGTCTTTATTTCACTTTTTCTCTGAAAATAGAAAAGCTCTTTATATTTACAAACAAACAAACAGCTCCTTAAGGAAAAAAGGAAAAACAAAGCTGATCTCTTTCTTATAATTTTATGAAAAGTTTAATGTCCTGTACTGGAGAAGACTCTTGAGAATCCCTTGGGCTGCAAAGAGATCAAACCAGTCCATCCTAAAAGAAATCAACACTGAATATTCATTGGAAGGACTGATGCTGAAGCTGAAACTCCAATGCTTTGGCCACCTGATGTGAAGAGCTGACTCATTGGAAAAGACTCTGATGCTGGGAAACATTGAAGGCAGGAGGAGAAGAGGGAGGCAAGAGGATGCGATGGTTGAATAGCATCACTGATTAGATTAGACATGAGTTTGAGCAAACTGAGGGAGACAGTGAAGACAGGGAAGCCTGACATGCTGTGGTCCAGGGGTCTCAAAGAGTCTGACACAACAACTGAACAACAACGACAACAACAATTAGCATTTGGGCTATAAAACCACAGTGTCATTCTAATAAACAGAACACTTCTTTAGACATACATGTGTGTTTTTAAGATGTAATGTATGGGTCTTTTTAAGATATCACCAAAACTTGGTTTAAAATTTGGTCTTTTCTCTATTTCATGCTGAAAGTGGGGATAGCTCTCCCAAAGAAAGGGTAGCATGTTCATGATGTAACAGCAACATTAACAGAAGGTGATTATGTGAGTTTTTCTAAATTGACTTTAGTTCTACTATTTAAGTATCTCAAAATGCAATATACAAATAACTGCATTGTCTTAATAAAATAACATTTTAAGTGATTTTTATATGCACTATTGAATAATTTCTATTTGCTTTCTTGTCAGTGAGGAAAAAAACTGTTGATTTTAGGGGTCCAAAGTAAATTGTTAAACCAACATAAACCATGCTTTTGTTTGTAGTGAAGATAAAAGACTTTGAAGACACCACTAATAAAAATGTATATTATAGTGTATATTACAATGTATATTATCGAGATCCCCATGGACTACATGAGGGTCTTAGAGATCCCATGAACTATACAGTCCATGGAATTCTCCAGGCCAAAATACTGGAGTGGATAGCCTTTCCCTTCTCCAGGGGATCTTCCCAACCCAGAGATCGACCCAGGTCTCCCACTTTGCAGGTGAATTCTTTACCAGCTGAGTCACAAAGGAAGCCCAAGAATACTGGAGTGGGTAGCCTATCCCTTCTCCAGCGGATCTTTCCAACCCAGGAATTGAACTGGCATCTCCTGCATTGCAGGCAGATTCTTTACCACTTGAGTTATCAGGGAAGATAAGAAAGCATATATATACACAAAATAAGCATATATATATATATATATATATATATATATATATGAAGCAATGAAGCTCCAATACTTAGGTCACCTGAGGCAAAGAGCCGACTCATTGGAAAAGACCCTGATGCTGGAGCCGTGTCTGACTGTGACCCCATGGACTGTGGCCTGCCAGGCTCCTCTGGCAAGAATACTGGAATGGGTTGCCACACCCTCCTTCAGGGGGGTCTTCCCAATCTAGGGATGGAATCTGGGTCTCTCACATCTACCTGCCTTGGCAGGTGGGTTCTTTACCACTAGTGCCACCTGGGAAGCCCAATAAGAAGCACAGAAGCTCCAAAATAAACCATTTCACACGAAGGATTTTAAGAGGGGATTGTTTCTTCACCCATTAAAAAAAAAAAAAAAGTAGGTAAAAAATAGATCTTGGAAACTTGCATCCCTGACCAAAAATAGAGAGGGAGAGGATGTATTCAGGTGGAAGCTCACATCCCTGCTCAAAGCAGTAGAGGTTACATTGGCTAGAAGTTCACATCCACACTTAAAGATGAAGGAGATCTGCATTATACACCTTAATGCTTATATCCATATGCAAGCACAAAAGAGACCAGGGATCTTACAACCAGAAAGGTTGTACCCAGGATATTCATATCCACATCCTAAAGAACACTGGCTACTCATACATTGTTTCTGGAAATATAGAAATGATACAGTCACTCTGGAAAGCAGCCTGAACATTTGTTAAAGCACTAAGTTTGTAACCATCACACAACCCAGCAATTGCAATTCAGGGCTTATTCCAGAGACTGAAAATCTAAGTTCTTACCAAAACCTTTATAGTAGTGTTCACAGCAACATGATTTGTAATAACCAAAAACTGAAAATAATCCAACATCCTTTCAGGTGAATAGTTAAAGTGATTGTGACTGTAGTACATCCATACCATAGAATGCTACTGCTGCTAAGTCACTTCAGTCGTGTCCGACTCTGTATGACCCCGTAGACGGCACCCAACAGGCTCCTTTGTCCCTAGGATTCTCCAGGCAAGAACACTAGAGTGGGTTGCCATTTCCTTCTCCAATGCATGAAAGTGAAAAGTGAAAGTGATGTCACTCAGTCATATCCGACTCTTAGCGACCCCATGAACTGCAGCCTACCATGCTCCTCCATCCATGGGATTCTTCAGGCAAGAGTATTGGAGTGGGTTGCCATTACTTTCTCCTATACCACAGAATAGTACTCAGCAAATAAAAAGGGAACAGAATATTGATATATTTGTAGCATTGGAAAACTAATATTCTAATGAAAACATTATAAGGTTTATAAAGTAGACACACTGTATGAACACCGGAGAATGATGTAGAGGGGAAAAGTCAATTCCCTACAGTCATATTCTGTACAATCTATTTATATAGCATTCTTAAAATGGGAGGACTCCAGGTGGCACAGTGGTAAAGAATCTGCCTGCCAATGCAAGAGATGTAGGAGACCTGGGTTTGATCCCTGGATCAGGATGATTCCCTGGAGGAGGAAAAGGCAACCCACTCTAGTATTCTTGCTGAGAGAATTTCATGGACAGAGGAGCTGGTGGATTACATAGGGTTGCAAAGAGTCAGACATGACTGAGCGTGCACACACCCACGCACACTTGAAATTCGGGACAGTTTAGCAACTATTAGGCATTTAGGGAATGGCACGGGAGGAGTTATCCATAGAAGGAAGTGAGTAAAGGGCATACCAAAATCTCTGCATTGTATCTTCTAAGTGCATAAGAATATATGACGAAGTGACAATAAGTGGTTTAATTAAAAGAAAAAAAAGAAAAGAAACTAGAGTTGAACTCTCCTACTATTATTCCAATCATTGCTTAGAAACCCTGGCTGGACATGATCTTTTCCCCAGTAGAGACATTCCCCAAATGCCTCCAGTATAGGAAGTGGTAGGACAAAAAGAGGACCAAGCCAGCAATAAAGAAATTCTCAGGAAGGCATACAGAAAACAAGAGCCAGGGGCAAAGAGAGGCATCCTAAGTGTGATCATTGGCCCCATGGTTGAGATACTGGTGAAACAGAGAATGAACAGTAGATTAGATGTGACAAAAAGTGCAGAATAATAGCAATCCAAGACTGAGATATTAGAAAGCAAACACAGATCCACTGAAAAAGAATGCTTAAAAATAAACATGAACAAATGGGACCTAATTAAACTTAAAAGCTTTTGCACAGCAAAGGAAACCATGTGCTGTGCTTAGTCACTCAGTTGTGTCCTGCTCTTTGCGACCCATGAACTCTAGCCCACCAGGCTCCTCTGTCCGTGGGGATTCTTCAGACAAGAATACTGGAGTGGGTAGCCTTTCCCTTCTCCAGGGGATCTTCCCAACCCAGAGATCGACCCAGGTCTCCCACATTCCAGGTGGATTCTTTATGGTCTGAGCCACAAGGGAAGCCCAAAGGAAACCATAGACAAGAGGAAAAGACAGCTCTCAGAATGGGATGAATGTCTGCAAATGAAGCAACTGACAAGGCATTAATCACCAAAATATACTAATAGCTCATGCAGCTCGATATCAAAAATACAAATAATCCAATCAAAAATGGGTGGAAGACCTAAACACATATGTCTGCAAAGAGAGCATAAAGATGACCAAAAAACACATGAAAAGATGCTCAACATCACTAATTACTAGAAAATGCAAATCAACACTACAACATGGTATCGCCAACAGTCAGAATGGCCATCATTTAAAAAAAAAATCTAAAAACAATAAATGCTGGAGAAGGGGTGGAGAAAAGAGAACTCTTTTACACTGTTGGCAGGAATGTAAACTGATACAGCCACTATGGAGACAGTATGGAGTTTCCTTAAAAAATGGAACTACCATATGACCCAGCAATCCCACTACTGGGCATATAGGCTAAGAAAATAATAGTTCAAAGAGATATATGCACCCCAATGTTCACTGTAGCACTGTTTATAATAGCAAGGACATGGAAGCAATCTGAATGTCCATCAACAGAGGAATGGATAAAGAGGATGTGGTCAGTCAGTCAGTTCAGTCACTCAGTTGTGTCCTACTCTTTGCAACCCATGAACTGCAGCACACCAGGCCTCCCTGTCCATCGCCAACTCCTGTCCACTGAGTCAGTGATGCCATCCAACCATCTCATCCTCTGTCATCCCCTTCTTCTCCTGCCTTCAATCTTTCTCAGCATTGGGGTCTTTTTCAAATAAGTCAGTTCTTCACATCAGGTGGCCAAAGTATTGGAGTTTCAGCTTCAGCATCAGTCCTTCCAAAGAACACTCAGTACTGATTTCATTAGGATGGACTAGTTGGCTCTCCTTGCAGTCCAAGGGACTCTCAAGAGTCTTCTCCAACACCACAGTTCAAAAGCATCAGTTCTTCAGTGCTCAGCATTCTTTTTAGTCCAACTCTCACATCTATACGTGACTACTGGAAAACCATAGCTTTGACTAGATGGACCTTTGTTGGTAAAGTAATGTCTCTGCTTTTTATATGCTGTCTAGGTTGGGCATAACTTTCCTTCCAAGGAGCAAACGTCTTTTAATTTCATGGCTGCGGTCGTGGTACATATATACAATAGGCTATTATTCAGCTATAAAAAGGAAGAAACTGCCATTTGCAGAGACATGGATAGATGTAGACACTATTATACAGCGTGAACTAGGTCCTAAAGAGAAAAATAAATATCATATAATATCACTTATATGTGGAATCTAGAAAAATTATACAGATGAACTTATTTGCAACACCTAAAAGGAAACACAGACATGGAGAACAAACGTAAGGCTACCAAGGGAGGAAAGGGGGTGGGTTGAATTGGGAAATTGGGATTGACATAGATACACTAATATGTGTAAAACAGTGGAGGCTGCCCTGGTGGCTCGGATGGTAAAGAATCTGTCTGTAATGTGGGAGGCCTGGGTTCAATCCTTGGGTTGGGAAGATCCCCTGGAGGAGGGCATGGCAACTCACTCCAGTATTCTTGCCTGGAGAATCCCCATGGACAGAGCACAGCACAACATGTATAAAATAGATAAATAATGAGAACCTACTGTACAGCCCAGGGAACTCTACTCAGTGCTCTGTGGGAAGGAAATGGGACCTAAATGGGAAGGAAATAAAAAACAGAGGGAATATACTTATCTGTATAGCTGATTCACTCTGCTGTACAGCAGAAACTAACACAACATTCTAAAGCAACTACACTCCAATCAAAATTCATTAAAAAATAAAAAGAACCTTCCTTGCAATGAAGCACACTCATACCCGCGGGGGTTCTTCACCTCCTTTCCACGAGGTGGAGCCTGGGCCCCGCCCTGGAGTTTTTGGGAGTCAGAGGTCACATCCCCAGGTCAAAACTAGCTTTGGCTAAGGCAGACTCCAGGGAACCAAGCCAGGAGGAAGGCCTGCTTTCTCCTTGCTGCTGGGACCCCCACCTCACCCCGCCCCGCCTATCCCACGCAGGCAGGAAGGCGCACTGTCCTCTCCGGGGGCATCCACACTTTCCCTGAACAATCCTCCCACCTCCCGGAGCAAAGGCAGAAGGTTGGCCTCTAGCACACCCTCTGGCCTCGTGGCCCACCTGCGGGCTTACAAAGTCCCGCAACTGCTGCACAAGTTCGTGGTGATCGTGGGGGACTCCGTGCAGAGGGCCATGGACAAGGACCTGGTGCTCCCACTGCAGAAGGACTGCCTGCTGTCTTCCAGCCAGTTGAAGACCAAGGGCGAACTGAGCTCCGAGCACCACGCATTGCCAGAGGGTTGCCGGCGGGAGGGCCTGCACCACTGCACTCGCTACCGCGAGATGTGCGGGTTCCGCGCTGGCCACCACCTGGTGCTGAGCTACTTCCTCGCACGCCCACGCCGGGTAGGTGGAGGACGTCCTGGAGCACCTAAGGCGGGCCAAGCACGCCATGGATGTGCTGGTCCTCAACTCCTGCCTCTGGGACCTCTCAGGGGATGGCCGGGACTTCCCGAGAAGCTGCCAGGAAGACCTGCAGAGCCAGGTCAGGAGCCTGGGCCGGGTGCTGCCCGAGGACTGCCGCCTGGTGTGGAACATGGAGCCGAGGTGGTCTCCAGGGGCTTCCTTCCTCCTGAGGACCGACCTGAGGCACGCGCCTGTGGGCCAATGTGCTGGAGGCCAGCTTCTGCAGCGCTGTGAAGGCCAGCGGGCGCGGCTGAGACACGTGGGGCAGCACCGACTGGGACGGGCACACCCACTGCCACCTGTTCCATCTGCTGCTGGCGCAGCTGGCCGACACCTGGGCCATGGACCTGCCCGCTGCTACCACATGGGCAGGAGGATCAGGGATGGCCCCACCTGGGGAATTCCGGGCCCTGTGGGCGAAGGCAGCCCGGAGACTGTGGACGTGACCCTGGCGAACAGCCCGCATCCTGGCTCCCATCCACGTCCGTGTGCTCCTGTGCCCTGCAGGGACCCCCTTTCCCCGCACATGCCCTCCATTCCAGCCCTATTGCCCTCCTACCCATTTATGTGCACTCCTACCCATCTTCACGGTGTGGGCCATTCTCTGGTGATTCTTCAGTGGGCACAGATACACTAGGGAAGCAGATTGGATGATTAGCCTGGAGACATGTCTGGGTCCCATTCGCAGAACTTCTACCCAGCCTGGGACAGAAGGTCACCTGCCTATCCTCCCTGGTGCCCCAGCGAGCCACACAGATGCCAGTGAAGGCACAGCAACAGGTGCACTCAAGACACCCAGAGGCAAGGCCCCAGTAGCCAGCACTGCACCCGGGCTCCTTCCCAGCAGGGTCAACAGGCTGGATAGACTGCCGGACTGGTCTCACTCAGGCCTGGCCTTCGGTAACCCCACCACGGTGAGGACTTCTTCAGCCTCTTTCTTTCACTGCCCAGCAGCCTCACACATTCTTCCTTGGCAGAACCTCCAGCCGACTTCTTGGTGAAGGGCAAGAACATCACACCATTCTTTTAGCATTCTTGCAGAAAGGAATCTAAATGAAAAAGTACACACACAGTTAAGCCTTGCCTGAATATAAGTCTTGCAACAGTAGGCTCCCTAAACATTCTTCCTGAAGAGCAAAAAGGAAAAAAATTGATCCTTAAAACTTACCAAAAACGTTTCTATTGACTTCATTATCACCGCTGCTTCCCTTGTCGCTCAGTTGGTAAAGAGTCTGCCTGCAATGCAGGAGGCCCAGGTTTGTTGCCTGGGTTGGGAAGATCCCCTGGAGAAGGAAATGGCAACCCACTCCAGTATTCTTGCCTGGAAAATTCCATAGAGAGAGGAACCTGGCAGCGGGCTATAGTCCATGAGGTTGCAAGAATCGGGCACAATTTGGCGACTAAACCACCATCACCACTAGTTTCTACATACATTTATAAAACTTACTCCCCAAAGCTTTCGCTACAAATTGTCTTCCAGATTCCTTAATTAAATTGTGCTGTGCTTCACCATAATATTTATCCTTAAAAAAGTATTCCATTCACTAACACAAGACTTTTTTTATCTGCTAGAGACATATTTCCTACTCAATCTCATCAAATGCCTAACACATTTTTTAGAATAGACTTTATTTTTCAGAGAAAATTTAGATTCGTAGCAAAATTGAGAGGAAAGTGGAGAATTCTCATTATTTCTCATATATAGCCTCCCTTACTGTCAATATCTCACACCAAAATTGTACATGTGTTACTTTCAGTGAAAGTACACTGATGCATCTTTTCATTCAAAGCCCATTTTTCATATTAGGGTTTGCTGCTGGTGCTGTGCATTCTATGATTTTTGACAGATGTATACTGACATAAACCTACCACTGTAATATCCTTCAGAATAGTTTTGTATCCCTAAAATTCCTGTCTGATCCTCTTCATTCCTCCTGCACTCAACTCCTGGCAACCACCCATCCATAACTGTCTCTATAGTTTTGTGTTTCCTAGAATGTTGTATAGTTGGACTCGTACAGTAAGTAGCCTTTTCAGATTGGCTTCTTTTAGGCAGTAATTTGCCTGTGAGGTTCTTCCATATCCTTTCATGGCCTGATAGCTCAGTTGCTTTTAGTGTTGAATAATATCCTGGTGTCTGAATGTATCATTGTTTATCCATTTACTTGCTGAAGGACATCTTAGTTGCTGCCAAGTTTTGGAAGCTATGAATAAAGCTTTAAACATTCATGCGCAGGTTTTTGTGTGGATATAAGTTTTCAAGTCCTTTGAGTATATATTAAAGAATGCAATTGCTAGATGATATGTAAGAGTATGTTTACTTTTGTAAGAAAATGCTAAACTACCTTCCAAAGTGACCCTACCATTTTGCATCCCATCAGCAACCAGTAAGAGTTCCTATTGTTCTACATCCTTGCGAACATTTAGTGGTGTCAGTGTTTTGGACTTTTACTTTTCTAATAGGCTCAAGGTGTCCTGTTTCAATCTGCAATTCCCTAAGGACATATTCATTGAGCATCTTTTCATATGCTTTTTTGGTATATATTCTCTGATGAGTGCCCATTTTTAATCAGTCGTGCCTTTCTTAAGTCTTAAAATTTCTTTTTATATTTTGGGTAATAGCATTTAACCATATGCCTTTTAGAAATGGCTTATTTTCTTGTTCTCTTGATGGTGTCAGTTGCAGGGAAGTTTTAATTTTTCAGAAGTCCAGCTTCATGGATTGCGCCTTTTGTGTTCTATCTGAGATGCTATCACCAAACTCAAAGTCATCTAGATTTCCTCTTGTATTATCTTCTAGGAATGTTTTAATTTTGCATTTTCCCTTAGGTGTATGACCTATTTTGAGTTAATATTTGTGACGTGTATAAAGACTGTGTCTGGATCCAGATTTTTGCATGTGGATCCAGTTGTTCTGGNAGAATATTCTCCAATTAAGGAAAATCCCATGAGGTGAGAAAGCATCATAGAAAAGAACAATATGAAACACAGGAAATGAGTCAGCAAATCAGAAGTCAGAAATGATGGGATCAGGAAAAGAAACAATTACCATAGCTACAATTGGAGAAAGGTTTTATTTGTCTCATTGGGTATGATCTCAGTGAGTACAATTCCAGTGAACAGTGTATGCATATATTCACACCTTATGATGCATTAGAAAAAGAAAGAAGCCAGCAATGAAGTACACAAAAGAGCATATTTTTTCCCATGGCTGGTGCTAAGCAGAATTGTTGGCTATGCTGGAATAAGGGGCTTAGGTTTCAGATCTGAGTACAAATTGTGATTCTCTTACCAACTGGTCACATGACCTTAGGCAAGGTTACTAAATCTAAATATCTGGTTCCCATGCCAGAACAAAGGACATGGACTAAAACTCAAAGGCTACTTCTAACACTAAAATTTCATGTCTTGGATGGTTGGTTTATCTCGGTGTCCTTCTGGATCCTATTTCTGATCTAGTGTTTCTTTTTCTTCTTCATAGTCTCCTTCCAGTTTTCCTTCTTATGAAACCTGTGTATAAGTCAGGGTTCCAGCAGGAAACATATGGCACTTTCAAACAAAGATAACCTAAGAAGATTTAGACTAGGAAAAATGTGTAGGGAAGGTATCAGAGATATAGTGCAGTTCCTTGGATGAGGAAGTGGTTTTCAGGATCCATTAGGGAAGAGATGTATAGAGACAATGACCACTTTGAAAAAAGCTATAACTGTGCAATCAATGGAATGAGAACCCAAATTCATACTTCTTCCTTCTCATATCCTACTGGGGCTGCACATCAGATAGACTCAATTGGACATCAGAAGAAAGGAAACTTGTTGATGTGGTTCACATAGGTCAGCCATACAAGGGCACAGGACAGGATGCAGATGGTAGAAAATAGATCTGGAGGGCAAATGGAAGATATCCAGATATACCATGGAGAAGGAAATGGCAACCTACTCCAGTATTCTTACCTGGAGAATCCCATGGACAGGAGACGGGTAGGCTACAGTCCATGGGGTCGCAAAAGAGATGGATGTGACTCAGGGACTAGAACAACAACAAAACAAGAGAGGAAGAATAAACCTGATTTGTGAGCCTCCCAATGGCGTAGGCTGGCATTGACTACTTCACCTATATAGAAGATCCACCCCGATTATCATCTTATTCAATACTTAGCCAACAAATATTTGTTGAATATGTTGAGCACGGATCTAGGATCTGGGGATAAATCAATGAAAAAGTTCTTTACAAACATTGTTAACCAGGGAGATTAACAAATATACTGAAGCACTGATAAGTGCTTTTGAGAAATATCAAGTAGGCTAAGGGGTTTGAGTGTGGGGGTTGGAGAGGGAAACGTGGTTACAACAGATGATCATGCAAGACATCATGGAAACTATTTTGACCATGGAACTGAAGGAGGTGAAGGGCCAAGTCATGAAGGTATTGAGGAANTTTGAGAAATATCAAGTAGGCTAAGGGGTTTGAGTGTGGGGGTTGGAGAGGGAAACGTGGTTACAACAGATGATCATGCAAGACATCATGGAAACTATTTTGACCATGGAACTGAAGGAGGTGAAGGGCCAAGTCATGAAGGTATTGAGGAAAAGCGTGAAATATTGAAGTTCCAAGGTATATGCATGTTCTCATACTTAATGAGTGGTAAGGAACAGGAGAATCAAGTTGGGCGTTGGTAGCTTGGTAGCTCATGAGAACCTGGAATTATAGCCCTAGCTTTGTATATCTAGGTAAGAACTTCAGCTTTTATTGCAAGTAAAATGAAAAACAGGGGGAAATGACCTGGTGTCATTAGGTTTTAAACGTGTCATTCTGCTGCTGGGTTGAGAATGGGGAGGAGGCAGAATAGAGCAAGATGGACAAGCTAGGAGACAATCGCAAATCCCACTTCCTTTCAAGATTCGGGGAAGGGTGGTTTTGATGGAGGTGGAGGAAAAATTTTGTTTGGGGAGATGTTTGGGGATTAGAACTCAGCCTTTACTGCTGGGTTGGAAGCAAGATGTGGGGACAAGGAAGGAGGCAAGAATGACTAAGTTTTTTCTGGTTGCCCGAGCAACCAGAATATTAACTAAGTGATTACAGTATAGTGTTAGTTTTGTTTCCTCAGAGTAGTATGTTTAACTTTCGGGGCAGTTACAGCACCATACAATTTCTCAGCATATACAAAAAGAAAAATAATTCTTACTGAACTATATTTATCTCCCACTTCTAAGCTGTATTGAGGTCATTTATAATATTAAAACTGAAATAAAGCCAAATAGTTAGAATGGAAATAAAAACATGAATAAATAGAACCGGAAAAAATAAAAACCTAGGAAATATTCCCTATTTTTGTCTATCACTGAAAGAGCAAGCTAAATTACTTGAGTTAACAGAACTTGGAATCAAGAAAGATGTTTTATTAGATGCTTCACTGGAGCTTTAATTGTTTTTTGAGCCCCACCTCACAAATTAACAAAATTTGCTAAAGGAGTTCCAGCATCCACCCAAAGGTTCATCAGGGACAAACCCTTCAGAGTGAGAGAAAAAGCTCATTCTCCAGATATGCATCCTTAAAGAATGCTTAATGATCCATTTGCGCATTTTCAAAGCCTGCTTGCATATGTGTGTTCAGCTGCTTCAGTCGTGTCCGACTCTTTGCGATCCTATGGACCGTAGCCCACCAGGATCCTCTGTCTGTGGGATTCTCCTGGCAAGAATACTGGAGTGGGTTGCCATGTCTTCTCCAGGGGACCATTCCAGCCTAGGGATCAAAGCTGAGTCATTTTGCAGGCAGATTCTTTACCTCTGAGCAAAACCTATTTGCCTCCTGCCGATCTCCTTCCCCACTCAGATGCTGTCTCAGATTCCTCGGTAAAGTGCCCCTCTCTTTTTTCCCCAAATCTTTCCTGACTTCTGGAAGGTCTGAGTTTTTCTTCTAACTCTTTCTCTCTTTCTTCCTCAAATAAATACCCTTTCTGAGCTGAGACTCTTCCCAGTTCTGTATGATCCTTCTTTTTTTTTTTTTTTTGCCCAGGGGCCCGCCAGCATATTCCTAATATGGAACTGGAGGAGCCAGCATAGCTCACCTCTTCCTACTTAAAGGAATGTGTGAGAGTCATTTCCCTTGAGCCATTGCCTTGACACCTAGAGTTTTCATAAGGAATAAACAAACCGGCAGGTTCAGCCAGACTTGTACACTCCTCAGAGGCATCCTCAAGATTTAAAATCGTGAGCACTAAGGTTACTCACCTTCTCAAACAGCCTCTAATACAAGCCTCGTGTTTGGACACTGAACCAGGCTGACTTTGCATTGAATCCTTCATTATTAGAATTTGATGAAGCCCTAGGACTTTTTTTTCCTTAGAACAGGCTCAGAAAATACTATATAATTTAATCTATCTTATAAGGCTTCTGGAACTAGAATTAGAAAAATGGAAATACTCTAGAATCCAGGATCACTGCTCAACTCACCATGGACGTAGTCTGAAAATCTGGATCTGATGAGAGAGTCAAAAACACTTTAAATGAGGAAAACAAATTAAGCCTTTAAGCCTGCCTGAGACCTCAGAACCCCTTTAATGAGGAAAGTCCATAAATCTTTCTATGAAAGTAGTAGAGAGAAATGGAATTCTCAGATCTATTTCATGGAATTAATGCCCCAATCAGAAGGAACAAGAGAAGCAAGGCAGGTATACATTCTTGAAATAAAAGTCAGAAAATAGAAACACAATAATGTATTGCCACTCTTCCAATATACAAACCTGATTAGAAAAAATATGTTTCTTCAGTGTAAATATAACACATTGATATATATTGCTCAAAGAGGAAATAATAGATGCTATTCAGTCAAAGGTTAAAACTATTAGATGATCTGTTTGTGGAAATAAAGAAATACCTAACATCCTCCTTAGACTGAGCTACAGACACTGGTGCAGGCATAAATCTTTGTCTTAACAATAATTTTTATTGATCACATTACATTCCAGGAACTGCATGATTTCTTAACAGGTCATGGAAAGTTTAGGGAGTGCCCTTGTTCCCCTTAAGATACACATTCCTCATTCACATTAGACTTTCCTTTCCTTAATTCTAAACCTCTACTTATCCACACTGTTCTTTGGATGTTCAAAAGTAAGAAGAGTTAGTGATTGGTGAAGTTCAGAATGTGTCAGAACCTAATGAAAATGACATTGCTGGGGCTCTGAGTCCTAATTTCACTGCTTAGTCTTATTCAGCAATGACTGTAAGTTCTTGTGTGTGTGTTTGTCACTCAGTTGGGTCCGACTCTGTGACCCCATGAACTGTAGCCCTCCAGGCTCCCCTGCCCATGGGATTCTTCAGGCAAGAATACTGGAGTGGGTTGCCATTTCCTCCTCCAAGGGATCTTCTTCACCCAGGGATCCAACTTGCATCTCTTGCTTCTCCTGCATTGGCAGGTAGCTTCTTTATTACTAGCACCACCTAGGAAGCCCATAAGTTTCTTCAGTTCAGTTCAGTCACTCAGTCGTGTCTGACTCTTTGTGACCCCATGGGCTGCAGCACACCAGGCCTCTCTGTCCTGTCCATCACAAACTCCCAGAGTTTACTCAAACTCATGTCCATTGAGTCAGTGATGCCATTCAACCATCTCATCTTCTGTCATCCCCTTCTCCTCCTGCTTTCAGTCTTTCCCAGCATCAGGGTCTTTTCCAATGAGTCAGCTCTTCGCACCAGGTGGCCAAAATATTGGCATTTCAGCTTCAACATCAGTCGTTCCAATGAACAATCAGGACTGATCTCTTTAGGATGGACTGGTTGGATCTTCTTGCAATCCAAGGGATTCTCAAGAGTCTTCCCCAACACCACAGTTCAAAAGCATCAATTCTTTGGTGCTCAGCTTTCTTTATAGCCCAGCTCTCATATCTATACATGACTACTGGAAAAACCATAGCCTTGACTAGACGGACCTTAGTTGGCAAAGTAATGTCTCTGCTTTTTAATATGCTATTTAGGTTGGTCATAACTTTCTTTCCAAGGAGTAAGTGTCTTTTAATTCCATGGCTGCAATCACCATCTGCAGCGATTTGGGAGCCCCCCAAAATACAGTCTGACACTGTTCCCACTGTTTCCCCATCTGTTTGCCATTAAGAGATGGGACCAGATGCCATGGTCTTAGTTTTCTGAATGTTGAGCTTTAAGCCAACTTTTTCACTCTCCTCTTTCACTTTCATCAAGAGGCTCTTTAGTTCTTCTTCACTTTCTGCCATAAGGGTGGTGTCATCTGCATATCTGAGGTTATTGATATTTCTCCCGGCAATCTTGATTCCAGCTTGTGTTTCTTCCAGTCCAGCGTTTCTCATGATGTACTCTGCATAGAAGTTAAATAAGCAGGGTGACAATATACAGCCTTGACGTACTCCTTTTCCTATTTGGAACCAGTCTGTTGTTCCATGTCCAGTTCTAACTGTTGCTTCCTGACCTGCATACAGATTTCTCAAGAGGCAGGTCAGGTGGTCTGGTATTCCCATCTCTTTCAGAATTTTCCACAGTTTATTGTGATCCACACAGTCAAAGGCTTTGGCATAGTCAATAAAGCAGAAATAGATGTTTTTCTGGAACTCTCTTGCTTTTTCCATGATCCAGCGGATGTTGGCAATTTGATCTCTGGTTCCTCTGCCTTTTCTAAAACCAGCTTGAACATCTGGAAATTCACAGTTCATGTATTGCTGAAGCTTGGCTTGAAGAAATTACTTTACTAGCGTGTGAAATGAGTGCAATTGTGTGTTACTCTGAGCATTCTTTGGCATTGCCTTTCTTTGGAATCGGAATGAAAACTGACCTTTTCCAGTTCTGAGTTTTCCAAATTTGCTGGCATATTGAGTGCAGCAATTTCACAGCATCATCTTCCAGGATTTGAAATGGCTCAACTGGAATTCCATCACCTCCACTAGCTTTGTTCGTAGTGATGCTTTCTAAGGCCCACTTGACTTCACATTCCAGGATGTCTGGCTTTAGGTGACTGATCACACCATCATGATTATCCGGGTCATGAAGATCTTTTTTGTACAGTTCTTCTGTGTATTCTTGCCACCTCTTCTTAATATCTTCTGCTTCTGTTAGGTCCATACCATTTCTATACTTTTCTGTTAGGTTCATACCATTTCTTTCCTTATTGCTTCTAAATAGTTAATTTGGTTTAGATCTTGTTCGCATTAGCTGAAGTTCCAAATCAATTAGAAAAGTCAACCAAGTTCCAGGAGGATATCCCAGTATATTTGCATAGGGCTGGTTACAACCCCTACTCAGCAGATCTTATGCCTGGGAGACACTATGGAGCTAAAAAACTTTCTGACAACCCCTGAAATTGGGACACCCCCTCATAACTGATGTTTGATATGTCAAATGCTGGTTCCTGAAGATTACACTTATATCTCTCATTCAAGGACAGAAATTTTGCTTTATTTTTCTTTGTAACTCTATGCCTGGCACAGGCCTCAGGTACAGAAGGTTTTCAACCATGCCTTGGGAGAAGAGTGTAGAAAGTAGAAAAGGAGATAATAGTACATATTTAAATACAGGACTAGACCAAAGAATATGTTGTGAATAAATATTGTCCTGTGCCCTCTTATGTTTTTAATCTCAAGATTATTTTTTAAGTCTTTTACTATTTAGCTTTTTATCCTCTAATGGGAATAAGCTATGAGAACAAAGATTTCCCTTTTTCTTTTATTTTTCATGTATACTTCATGGCATGGAGCACAGAGTTACCAGATGCTTTAAAATATTTATGATTTGATGATTGGTCCATGCATCTGTGCATATGTGCTAACTCACTTCAGTTGTGTCCAACTCTTTGCAATATGGACTGTAGCCCACCAGGCTCCTCTCTCCATGGGAGTCTCCAGGCAAGAATACTGGAGTGGATTAACACGCCCTCCAGGAGATCTTCCCAACCCAAGGATCGAACCCACGTCTCTTATGTCTCCTAAATTGACAAACAGGTTCTTTACCACTAGCACCACCTGCGAAGCCCACTTTTTCATATTACATTCAAATTTAAAGTAAAATTTTAGTCCAAAATATTTCTTAAATTAATTCATAGCTAGAAGCCTTAAAAAAAAAATCTTTAGATTCTGCAGAATCAGGTATGTCTACTGATAAACTTTTTCTATTTTCCCTGATAGCTCAGTTGGTAAAGAATCTGCCTGCAATGCAGCAGATCCTGGTTCGATTCCTGGGTCAGGAAAACCCGCTGGAGAAGGGATAGGCTAGAGAAGAGAAAGGCAACTCACTCCAGTATTCTGGCCTGGAGAATTCCACGGACTGTATAGTCCACAGGGTCACAAAGAGTCAGACACAACTGAATGACTTTCAGTTTTACATTCAATCATATTTTACATAGATTTCATCCGGACTTTTCAAGTGATTAATGTTATCTAAATTAGTAACTAAAAAGTTCAATTGCATATTCAAATAACAGCATTCTAAAGAAATTGCTAATGTTTCCTTCTAGAATCCATTGTTATATTTTTCTCTATTAGCAAAAGGATAAGTTTTTTTTGACTAAATTTTCTAATTAACATTTTTAAAGTGTACGTATACACCCCAAAGAGCCTACAGCTTTAGTGTAACCCCCCAAAATTATATGCAGAGTAGAATTGTCTTTATTTATTACAAATTCAGGGAACAAGACTTTTCTTAATTTCCTTGTTGTATGGTACTAGATGAAATCATTACTAATAATAAGTCAACAAGCTCACACTTCATCCCTATTAACACAGAGAGATCTAGATAACAGTCTAGATCAAACCAACACAATTCTTTAGGTATTGGGAGAGGAAAAGAGAAGCAAACAAGAGTTTGTTGTAGAAAACAGGTGTTCTTTTCTTTTTTATTGAAGTTGGGTTAAATTCTTATGTTTAATAAATTGGCATGATTGATTTGAAGTTGCTGAATATTAAAAATTCTTTTTAATCAAAAGTAGATTGTGTTCCTGAACCAAAGGCCAGCAAGTATTTCCTTAGTCTTTACTATCTACATGACCCCATTAGGTGCTGTACAAAGTACTATATAATATGATTAATTATTACTCACATGAGCTTATAATCATATTAGAAAGGAAAAAAATTTATGCAACAGAAGTGCCAAAACCAGTTAGCGTTTTGCAAAGTAATCCATATTTCTTATGTTGTTATTCTTTTAAAAAATTCTCAAGAAGCAACATATGGCTTCTAGAAAAGATGATAATGTAAACAACATTTAAGATCTGGCAGAAAGAATAGGCCTAAATAAATATTTAATCTGAAAAACTCAAGCAATTGTTAAAAGCACATTTTAGAGGCAAAGCAAACAATGGAAATTGTGTGTATTAAAGCCCAGATGATGAGAAAAGCAACAGAGGAAAGTGAACAAAAGAAAGTTCAATATAAAGTCCTGGAGGAAAGCAGGTGCAAAACAAAAGTGCCCAGAATAAGGAGGGATTCAGGCAGAAAGTTTCCTTTCTCTCTGGGCCTTGCATTTCTTTACATAACATGGAAGCCCAAGCCAGCTCAGAAATTCTAGCTACAGCATAGATCCTTAGGCATCAAATGGGAGTTCACATAAAGAAATCTTTTCCCACTTAAGGAAGGAAGGAGAGACTGAACTACTATGCAACCAGAAGTGGCCCCAGCATACACCATGAACTATATGTACAATAATTCAAGTATGAAGGCAATGAGGATGGATGTCTGCATCACAGATTTATCATCCAGAAAGCTGATTTGTAAAAACAAAAATAAATAAATAAACAACAGACCAAAAAGTACTGTACAGCATGTGAAAGTATTAGTCATTCAGTCATGTCTGACTCTTTGGGACCCCATGGACTGTAGCCTGCTTCTGTCCAAGGAACTCTCCAGGCAAGAATATTGGAGTGGGTAGCCATTACCTTCCCCAGGGGGTTTTCCCAACCCAGGGGTCAAACCCAGATCTTTTGTACTGTAGGCAGATTCTTGACTGAGTCACCAGGAAAGCCCACTATAGAGCATATTTCCTTATAAAAATCTTATTATAAGTAAAAAGAGGTACATTTTTTTATTAGAAGTTCACTGCCATCTTCAGAAAATAATCCCATTTGTGAGTTGAGTAGAAAACACCTGTGCTNGTAGGCAGATTCTTGACTGTCTGAGTCACCAGGAAAGCCCACTATAGAGCATATTTCCTTATAAAAACCTTATTATAAGTAAAAAGAGGTACATTTTTTTATTAGAAGGTCACTGCCATCTTCAGAAAATAATCCCATTTGTGAGTTGAGTAGAAAACACCTGTGCTTAGAGTAGACAGGGAAAAATGCAGGGCAGGAAATTTATCAACTATAAAGTATTTACCTCCTGTCACAATACCAGAGATGTTTGAAAATGCTTATGAAATAAACAAACAAGTGAAATGAAGATGAGGGCTTGATGTAGCTCAATTTAAGAAACAGTATAGAAAACCATACAGATCAACAAAAATATTATTGCCATTAAAGAACAAATGATTTCAAGCTAAGAAGTTTAAATTTTGGATGTAAGTCTATCAGCAGAAGAGAATTTTTTAGCCTTTCCGGGAGGGGCAGGAACGTATTTGCAGAAATGCAGGCACAGAGAACAGACTTGTGAACACAACAGAGGAAGGAGAGGATGGAAGGAACTGAGAGAGTAGCGTGGGCACATGTCCACTATTGTGTGTAAAACGTGTACAACAGATTGCTAGTGGGAGGCTGCTATATAACACAGGGAACTCAGCTCGTCTTCTGTGATGAGCTTGAGAGATGGGATGGAGGGGTGGGAAGGAGCTCAAGGGGAGAGGACATATGTATACTTATAGCTGATTCATGTTGTACAGCAGAAACCAATACAACATTATAAAGCAATTATCCCCCAATTAAAAGTGAAAAGAAATAAGGATAATTGGAAAATATGAATAAAACTCTTATTAGGAAGATTTATCTGTCAATGTTTCATAACTCAAAGGAACATGAAAATACCATAACCCAACAAGCCAGTTAAGAAACTACCACAACCCAGATATGATATTAATAGGGGGTACAGATTTTTAAAAAAGAGAGATGTTTTCGGAGCAGGGAAGAATGTTCCTTTGTGCACATGCCAGTTGGGGTGCTCAGTTGTGTCTGATTCTTCACAGCCCTATGGACTGTAGCCCACCAGGCTCCTCTGTCCATAAGATTTCCAAGCAAGACTACTGAAGTGGGTAACCATTTCCTTCTCCAGGGCATCTTTCCAACCCAGAGATCAATGCTAAAGGAAGAGGAAATTTCAATGGTTGTGGAATGAGGTAAAGAGGGCAAAGAGGATGAAAAATCTATGATGATAATGGTGAAAGCAGGAACACAGGTGCTAAATAATAATGATTGTGAAGAGGAGAAAATTAGTAGAGAAGCTCAATAGTGAAAACCACTGGAACTTAGAAAATCACCATCCAAAATCCAGATGAACCATATGAGTGGCTGCCAAATTAACCTGCTTAAAATGAACTTTGCACATCATTTTTCACAATCAAAAAAAGCAAACTGTGACTCTTTACCACTCATGCCTGGACTTCTCTGGTGGCTCAGAAGGTAAAGCATCTGCCTACAATGCAGGAGACCCAGGTTCAATCCCTGGGTCAGGAAGATCTGGAGAGGGAAATGGCAACCCACTCCAGTATTCTTGCCTGGAAAATCCCATGGACGGAGGAACCTGGTAGGCTACAGTCCATGGGTCGCAAAGAGTCAGACAAGACTGAGTGACTTCACTTACACTCACTTTCACCACTCATAGGATTCAGTCTGTATCTGCTTCCTCCAGCATCCAAGACCTCTCACACTGGGACCTTAACTGCTTCTTCTCTTCTACACNGTCGCAAAGAGTCAGACAAGACTGAGTGACTTCACTTACACTCACTTTCACCACTCATAGGATTCAGTCTGTATCTGCTTCCTCCAGCATCCAAGACCTCTCACACTGGGACCTTAACTGCTTCTTCTCTTCTACACACAAACACCTTCTGCTCCAACCAGACTGGTCACTCTTACCAGCTTAACTCACATGTTTGTGGTCTTAGCAACATTACCATTCAACTCTCTTACTCCTCATTCTCTTTCGTAAGCTTCATGTGTAATAACTTTTCCTTCCTCCATATAATGTTGGCCCAGGAGGCCATTTTCTTCTTGCACTGGCTCTGGGAAGACCACTTCTGGTAGCTTTCATACAGTACCTAATATTACTAGGGGAGGAATACTGATAGCACTAACAACATCTATCTGCTCTCCTTGGCTCATTTTTCACCTCTCCCAAATCTATCCATTTATCCAGTGTTGGCTTCTATACCCAGAATTCAGAACTTTGCTGAATAAAGTTGCATAATTGATTCATTTTAACATTTCCTACCAAGGTGATGCCCTTAATTCACTCACAGCAGGACATTGCACATTTATTTTAACTCAGTCCCATTCTTCCTAAACCTCTTTAAATTATAAATTGATTCTTCAACCTTCTCCCCTTTAGCATGAATGAGTTCCCTGGGTGGAAATTTCCTTAGCATTTCCTCCGGCCCCCAAAGTATAAACCTATCCATATCCACCCCTATCCTTAAAGCTTTTTCCAAAAGAACTTTCTTTTCTTCTAATGACTTCTCCTGTGCTCTGGGTCTCAGATTCTCCCATCTTTACTACTTATCCTTTCTTGACCAACTCTCCATCCTTCTCCAACTTTCCCTATTCCATTCAAAGCAAGCTTCTTGAAAGAATAACCTATACTCTGTCTCTTCACTTTCTCTCCATCATTCGGCCCTCAATTCATTGTAATTTGGCTTCTGTCCCATCATCCTTTGCATCTCTTCTTATCAGGGTCACCAGCTATCTTATAATAATGAAATCCAACCACCATGTCAATGTCTCAGTGACATTTTATAACAGGCGAACACATCTTCACTCCTCTGTGAAAGGTCCCTGTCATGCTACAACATGACTTTTTCTTGAATCCTTTCCCATCTCTATTATCTCTCTTTCACTTGTGCTTTTTCAGAGCCTCATTTTTGGGCTATCCCATCCATGCCAACCCCTTAATTCAGTGCTTTTTAATACTGGCTGACCATTAGATTCATCTGGACAGTACTTAAAAAATACTAATGCATGAGACCCACTTCCAGAGATTTTAATTCATTGAGTCTGGGAGGGAACCCAGGCAGCTCCTCAAATGATGGTAGTGTGTACTTGTGATATAAAAAAAACCCACTGCTTTAACTCATGATTCCCAACTCTTTTCAGAGAAATCACCTAGGGCAATTGTGAAACATAAGTGTACCAGATCCTGCCTCTTTGAAATTCTAGTTGAATAGGCCAAAACTCAAAATCTAAAAAGTAACTAAAGACTCTCTTCTCCACTCACATCTATTGGACAAAACTTAAAGCTGTAGTTTTTTGGGACATCTGCTATGTGCTGGATAACTCACATTTATGTTCAAGCTTAGAGCTTTCTCCTATGTGCTCACAGAGCACTTTCCATACATGCTATTCATTTGTGTCTCCTTTGCAGGCTTTTTTTTTTTTTTTTTGGCCATGCCATGTGGCGTATGGGATCTTATTTCCCCAACCAGGGATTCAACCTGAGCTCCCAGCAGTGGAAGCGCAGAGTCCTAATCACTGGACCTTCAGCTAATTCCCCCATGTCTCTTTTACTTGACTGTGAATTCCTACAGGGCAGAGATATTGTCCCTCAAATAAATTTCATTTTAACTAGTAAATTGTNACCTGAGCTCCCAGCAGTGGAAGCGCAGAGTCCTAATCACTGGACCTTCAGCTAATTCCCCCATGTCTCCTTTACTTGACTGTGAATTCCTACAGGGCAGAGATATTGTCCCTCAAATAAATTTCATTTTAACTAGTAAATTGTCCAGTACATGTTAACTCAATAAATAATTTTATAAAATACTGAATGAACAAGCAATTAAATTATTTCCATATATATAATCATTCCTAACACAAAATATAGATGACATTCTAAGCCTTTTTTAATTCTTGACATACACATTAGGCCAGGGTTCATAATGATGGATGAAAAATTTCTGTAATCAGTATTTTTACCTGTAAAATTGTTCTGTATAATTATGTGATTCATTTTTCTCTCTGGCAGTTTCTTCTCCCTTAGTGCATATTCCCACTTGGCCAAATGACTTATACATGTTATGGTATATTTTTGGAATCTCCTTTGTGGGAGGTATAGAGCTCATGAACTTTGAACTTGAACTTCTCTTTTCTTCTCATTTGTATAATAGAGATAAGACATGATTATTAAAATAAGAGAAGCTCTGGCCAGAATTTTTTTTCTCTTGAAGTGTCAGCTCTTGTGAGAAAATCTATGCAACTTACATAAATCCAAGGAATAGTCTTTCTTTAGCTTTCTCTGGCTCCACTCCATATTACATATGACTATATCTTCAACCAATCCTTATGTTCTTTACCACAGTCTCAGAAAATATTGTGTCTTTCCCCCGATTCATGCCTAACCAGTTCACATGTGTCTTTAATCACATTGGCCCCTTCTAGAATGTGCTACATCCTTTGTCTGCCTGGAAAACTCTGATTGGCCCTTTGAAACCCTCCTCATACCGAGTTAGTCATTTCCTCATTTGTTTTACCTCTGTCTGGACACAGACTTTTCCATTTTTGCACTCATCATAATGTTCCGTAATTTTTGTTTACAAAGTTTATTCAATAGATGTTGAACTCATCAAGTGGAAAGATCAAGTTTTATAAACCTATTTTTTCCCAGGGCTGAGTGCAGTGTTAAAGTATGGACATGATATTTGTGGAGTTGAATTGCTCCTGGAACTAGACTTTTGCTCTACTTTTAACATGAAATCTTCCAAAACTCCATATCCTCACCATCATTCAACTTTAACTTTGGAGTCAGAGAACTGTAAGTTAAAATCATTACTGACCCTCTGTTTTTTTTGTTGTTGTTGTTGTTTTAGCTGATCTTGGATTTTTTGTTGTTGTTGTTGTTTTCTTTAACTGTGAAATAGAGATTATCAGATCTACTCACAGTGTTGCTTATATAATTAAATTAAAAGATGCATATAAAAAGTTTAACACAATAAATGTCCAAAACACGTACTCAGTAATTGCTGACAATGTGGTAGTCATCATAATTGTGGAGCAGGTTTGCTTTTGTTTTTGGTGGGGTTTTTGGATCATTCACTACAGGGTTCTACCAGTAAATTTTAGTACTGAAACTGCAGTTCTCTATTAAAGTCAGGCATGCTGAGTAAATCTAAACCTTCCCTGTTTGGCACTTCAATCACAAACTCTTAAATCCCTCTTCTCACCTTTCATGCTTCCTTGGATATTTCTCGAAATGAGTTGTGTAATCCTTTCTGTAGATAAAAAAGTCAAGCTTTGGGACTAATCCTCTCATGCCCTACATTCCTATTTACTTTAGTCACTCCAGGAACTGCAAGTCATCTCTCATTACATGAACTCTCATCCCCATATCAATTTTAATATCCCCTAATCTGGAGAAATCTTCCACTCCTCCCTTCTCTCTCAAATCCTTCCAATGTACCCCTAGAATTCCTGATAACTCATCAACTTAATCCCTGGGATTCTTAAATCCAACACTTTCCTGCTCTAATGAAAACTTCTTTTCCATTGTGGTCACTGCATACCCTCCAAAAGGTATTTGTTTTATTTTATTTTTTTAACCTCTTAAATATCCCATAAATCTTGAAGGTGGGGTAGACATTCTCCTTTGTTTTTTCCTGGTAGTTCCAAATCAGTTTCTATCTCCTTCCTCTAAAGAAAAATTCCAGTTCCTTTGTAGTTCATGCCATGTGGCAACCTCCTATCAAGCTCCCTGCCTTTGTTCCAATCATGAGCAGACACTGAGGTCAGCCCTTCTCATTCAGTGAAAATTTAGCAAGTAGCTCACTGACTCTCCACCACTTCCTTTCCTTTCCTCAATCATCCTTGGTGATTTTGACATCTGTGTAACTTCCATTGTAGAGAATCCTTTCAATAGTCTAGCTCTCCGTGTCTTGACCTTCTCATGGTGAATGATCTTGCCCTTATTTCCTGCAACCACCCACTTCCATACCATATGCTAGATCCCTTAATTGTCATCCATTGGGATCTCAACAATCCATTTGAAATATCTGAATTTGTGATTGCCTCTTCCTATGTATTTTCAGTTAATCTCTTTCATACACCATTCAAAGATTCTGTGCTTGAGAAAATGTATTTCTATTTAGGAGATGGATTCTATCAATCTTTGCCCGTCTTTCATTCTTTTCACATCCTCTCTTCCCTTCTTACTCAGTATAAAAGAATCACTCCTCACACAATCCCTTGACAACATTGCTCCCTCTCTTTCTTCACTGCATAGTTGCCTGACAAAACTCCATCCTAGTTGAATCCCAGATTTTGTCTGTGCTTAATTCTGAGAAGCTGGACATGACTTGACAAAATACATGATGGCGCGGACTTTTCTCACTGAAAAATATATGACCACTACCTACAGTGGGCCCGTGATATTCTAAGCAGTTCTATTCAGTTCAGTTCAGTTCAGTTCAGTTGCTCAGTCGTGTCCAACTCTTTGCAACTCCATGAAATGCAGCACGCCAGGCCTTCCTGTCTATGACCATCTCCTGGAGTTCACTCAAACTCATGTCAATCGAGTCGGTGATGCCATCCAGCCATCTCGTCCTCTGTTGTCCCCTTTGCTTCCTGCCCCCAATCCCTCCCAGCATCAGAGTCATTTCCAATGAGTCAACTCGCATGAGGTGGCCAAAGTACTGGAGTTTCAGCTTTAGCATCATTCCTTCCAAAGAAATCCCAGGGCTGATCTCCTTCAGAATGGACTGATTGGATCTCCTTGCAGTCCAAGGGACTCTCAAGAGTCTTCTCCAACACCACAGTTCAAAAGCATCAGTTCTTCAGTGCTCAGCTTTCTTCACAGTCCAATTCTCACATCTGTACATGACCACTGGAAAAACCAAAGCCTTGACTAGATGGACCTTTGTTGGCAAAGTAATGTCTCTGCTTTTCAATATACATGTCCCAATTCAATTTACTGCCCCAGTCTGCAAAATGACTATTTCATCACTCAAGAGTTTCTTGTTGGAATCTCTAATACACTCTCTGCCTTCTTTAGTTCATCTTATCCTCCTACTTCATATTTTACTGCTAAAGAAGAGCAATCAGGAAAGAATATCCACATATTCCCGCCCACCAGTGTATGGACTTTCCAGGTAGCACTAATGGTAAAGAACCCACCCACCAGTTCAGGACTTCACTGTGTCTCTACCAGGTACTTCACTCTTCTTCCTGTTGCCATGGATGTACACATACCTAAAGACAGCCCATCACCTCACACAGGTTAGAATAGCTATTATAAAAATGACAAGAAATAATAAGTGTTGAAGAGGATGTGGAATACTCATACACTGTTGGTGGAAATATAAATTTCCATTTACATGGGTACAAATGTAACAGCCACTGTGGAAAACAGTATGGAGATTCCTTAAAATAGTAAGAAACAGAACTACCATATGATCCAGCAATCCCACTTCTTGATATATATCCAAAAAAGTGAAATGTATTATCTCAAAAAGATATCTACATCCTCATGTTCAAACTGTATGATTCACAATTGCCAAGATATAGCACTAAGTGTCTATCAATGGCTGAGTGAATGAAGAAAATATCGTTTTATACACACACACACACACNACTGCAAGGAGATCCAACCAGTCAATCCTAAAGGAAATCAGTCTTGAATATTCATTGGAAGGACTGATGCTGAAGGTGAAACTCCCATACTTTGACCACCTGATGCGAAGAGCTGACTCATTGGAAAAGACGCTGATGTTGGGAAAGATTGAAGGCAGGAGGAGAAGGGGATGACAGAGGATGAGATGGTTGGATAGCATTATTGACTCAATGGACATGAGTTTGGTAAACTCCAGGAGTTGGTGATGGACAGGGAGGCCTGGGCTGCTGCAGTCCATGGGATCGAAAAAAGCTGGACACGACTGAGCAACTGAACTGAACTGAACTGAATCAATACACAAGCTTGCTGTAAACATCTGCCTGAAAACAAACAAAACCAAACTTTCTTGAATGTTACATCCTCATTTCACATTCCCCTCCTCTATATTTCCTTTCGCTTTTTCATTTCTGCCCTCCTTTTCACAAAATTAATAAAATTTGAGTGCGTAATAATGTCTCCACTTCTGTCACTCTTCTGAAAGCACTGCAGCCAGTCTTTTGACTTCCAGCTCCATAGAAACTGCTGATGTCAACATTGTCTGCACATTGGCAAATCCTATGGACAAACTTACTTGTCCTCATAGTAGCAATTCCACATAATTGACCACCATCTCCTTTTTGGAACATTTTATATTCAGTTTCCAAACAAATCTATTCTCATCTCAACATCCTCCCTACTTCTGGATTTTTCCTCTTAATATATTCTCAACATAGCAGCCAAATTGTTAAAATACTGATGAATTATTTCACTCTTCTGCTCAACAAAACTCCAAGGCATCTTATATCCCTCGAGGTGGGTGGGGTGGGAGAGAAGTTCTTCCAGTGCTTTCTAAATCTCTACCTTGCCTTGATTATTGCCAACTAA
This sequence comes from Neotragus pygmaeus, assembly GCA_006410875.1. Taxonomy (NCBI): domain Eukaryota; kingdom Metazoa; phylum Chordata; class Mammalia; order Artiodactyla; family Bovidae; genus Neotragus; species Neotragus pygmaeus. The sequence goes on along the minus strand of SJYV01047785.1, from coordinate 623,513 downwards.
CTGAGTCAGCCCTCTTTGGTCACTCTGGTCCAGCCATATAGACTACTTGTTCTCCTGAATATGCCAGGCATACTCTTGCCTCTGGGCCTTTGTCCTCGCTGCTCTCTCTCCCTGAAAAGGCACTCTTCTAAATATTAGAGTGGTTGGCACTCTATTCCAGTTAGGTCTCTTTCCAAATGTCAGGCAAGGACTTTTTCCTTGTCAGGCAAGGACTTTCCCTCTTTGGTAGTTACTGTCTAATCCATTAACCTGTTTTGCTTTTCTTCATAGTACTTAATACCACCTGATACACATTGTTTATTTGTTTATTGTCTCTCTTCTCCACATAAAAATAAAGTCCCACGAGAACAAAAACAGTATCTGTTTTTTTTCTTTTCACTACCATCTCACCAGCAGCTAGTGGTTTTACTGCACAATAAATCTTTGTTGAATGACTAAATAAAACCTTTCTTTTCAATGTCTACATTCCTGTGACCAGCATCTGCATGTGCTTTCCTAAAATCATTAAAAGTCTTTATCCACAACTTAAACTGAATCCCTAGCACAGTAAATTGAGAAGTTAGGAAAATAGTTTGGCCATAATCCTCTGTTAAGTGTCTTTCCTCTGTCCTAGCACTAAATTTATTGACTCACTCTTAAAACTCTCTCCATTTCCCACAAAATGCAGGGTGGTTGAAATCCAAAATCAATAAGTGTAAGAATGCTTAGAGCAGGAAAGAAGAAAAAAGAGATAATAAAAGGAGAAAACATTTTAAAGGAACTAATAAACATCTTAGAACTGTACTTGGGAAACAAAGATCATGCAGAAAAATTTTGGAAGAAAACACCTTGACAAAAGTGTGTCTTCTGTCTTCCTCTCCTTTCTCTGTAGTAGACGATAATGTAATTCTTGCTTAGGCTGGACTGTGCTCTGTCAGGCAGAACAAAGGACAAGGCTTTTGGCCTCAGCTTCTAGTTATTTGAGCCCAGATGAAGACAAACAGGATAGGCCCAAGGCAAAACTGTCAAGTGGAAAAACTTGGCTGGTGTTTAGAAATTCCCTTTTCTCTGCTCTCTCCCTGCTCAGTTATACCCCCACCCTCTTCACCTTTAGTGCCCAATATCCTCCTCCTTCTAAAATCTTGCCTCTGTCAAAAAGTAAGATGGGTATTTGAAAACATTTACATTTATATCCAGGTTGTAATTTCACTTTCAGCTGCATATAAGTGGTAAAGACAATGCTGATAATTTTCCTAATAAGTAATCTGATCTTCTAGATTAGGAAAAATACTAAACAGTCCTGTTCCAGGAAGTTCAGACCAAACCACTAACTTCAGTTAATATTTCCATGTAAATGTTTAGTGCCGTGCCCATGCTAAGTTACTTCAGTTGTGTCCAACTCTTTGTGACTCTATGGATTGTAGCCTGCCAGGCTCCTCTGTCCATGGATTCTTCAGGCAAGAATACTGGAGTGGGTTGACAAGCCCTCCTCTTGGGAATCTTCCCAACCCAGGAGTCGAAGCCACATCTGCAGCTCCCGCATCGTAGGCGAAGTCTTTACCGCTGAACCACCAGGGAAATGTCTCAAGGTAAAATTCCCAGCTTCATGTTTCTCGGCTCTTGACGTTTAGATGCGTGTGACCCCGTGGCAGAAGGCGAGATGGGGTGCTTGATCCTAGCATTTTCCTCTGCATCTTCACAGGTTCTGGTTTCAGAGTCACTCATTAGTTTTGTTTCTTGGATTGGTGACTGTTGAGTTTCATTGACCCATCTGCCTCTTGCTGAGGGGACAGGTGGTACCCACTGCTCAGCTCTCTCTCAACTTCCCGGCCTGCTGTTCCTTTGTGCTCTAAGCTTAGCCTCTCATCTCAGCAGCCTCATATTTTCTGAGTCTGGAATGTAGAAACTTCTGGAAACGGAGGGGCAGAGATAATTGTGTGTGTGTGTGTGTGTGTGTGTGTGTGTGTGTGTGTGTGTCCTGCCTCCGTGTGAGTTCCCTAGCTCCTGGACTACGCTGGGCATGAGAATTCTCCTAGACCTTGGCAGCTTCACCTCTATACACACAGGGAAGCGTGTCACTGATAGGATGATGCCAGAATCCCCCACCTGTCTAGCTGTTTCTGTGGTCCACAACGTTGAAAATGTGAGCCCCAAATTGAGGTGGGGGGCATCAAAGAATCTGGCGTCTTCTTCCTTATCCTCTGTTCCTTCCTCCTTCACAGAGGCCAGAGACCTTTTCATGCTATCAGACTCTGTATACTCCTTTAATAATAAACCATTTTTGTCACTGCTTTTGCCATTCTGAAGTGGAAAATCATAAAAATATAGTATAACCCTCCTCATAGAACTAAAATCAATACCATATTCTAACTACAAAAAAATTTATCTTTATGTATTTTAAAATGTAAATGAATACTTGGTGATAACTACAAGGGAAGACATACTGAATTGGTCTGATGATTAAGTTTATATACAAAAATCACCTGAATGTGACTATTACAATTTCTCTAATGGAGACTCAAACTCCATGAATACTTTGTTGGATGATATTTCAAATAAGTGACCAAATGTCAGTAAACCTGCAAAAGAAACAAAGTAGGATTTTCCTACAGCTTATACGATAGTATGTTTACAGAAATTTTAATGTACATAAATTGGGTGAAAAAAATTTCCTGGCTCAAATACGTTTTCTATCTGTCTGTGGCTTAGGACATTTTATTTCAGTGAACTGGGCCACTCATTCTAGCTGTCTAGAGTCCCTGGGCTCTATTCATTAAATATAAAATGTAGCCTCCAAGCATTGCATGACAACAATAACAAAGGGCCCCACCATCTTTGGAAATGTCTCCTGAAGGGTGATTTTCCATCCCTTGTAAGAATTGCTCCTCTGCACTGTTTTCCTCCATCTTCACCAAAGGAGCAAGGCTCATGATGCAGCTGCCAGTGCAAATGCTGTCTGCTCCTCTCCTAGTACAGAACGAAACTGTGTTTCCAGGAAAGGCCCTTAATCCAAGAGCCCATTGGGAAACCACAGCTTGAAGTTTCTGAGGATGAAAATCCATCGGTTTAATAGCCCCAAGATATAATCTCCATTATATAGTGGACCCTCTCTCCTGCTGTTAGATTACCCAGATATTAGCCCCTGAAACTGTTTTATTCTAGTGCATCAATTTAATGTTTTTCAAATGACAAAAGCAATACATTACTATGGTAAACAAGGTAAATAATATGAAATGAAATGAAGTGAAGTGAAGTCGCTCAGTCATGTCTGACTCTTTACAACCCCATGGACTGTAGCCTACCAGGCTCCTCAGTCCATGAGATTTCCCAGGAAAGAATACTGTAGTGGGTTGCCATTTCCTTCTCCAGGAGATCTTCCCCACCCAGGGATTGAACCCAGGTCTCCCGCATTGTAGGCAGACGCTTTGCCATCTGAGCCACCTGACTATAACTTCATTTCTCTCTTCTCTCCTTGAATGCTCTCTCCCATATACAAAGACACATATACACTCATATACATTTTCATACACATATGTCTGTGCATACACACACACACATACACACAAACAGATTTCATCTTTAACATCAAAATGCCACCATATTGTACACATTGCCCTGGGTGTCCCTTTCCCAGTTAAATATATATATATTATGGCCACCCCAAAGTGTATAGAAATTAACTTTCTAATAAACAATAGATAAAAGCAAAAAATGTACTTTACATTCACTCACATATAAAATTGTCTATAAATACGATTATATCATACTGCTTTCTAAGGAACTCTGCCTTTCACTGCACTCCCCTCTGCTCTTCATCTCTAACAGTACACTGCTTATCCTCCTCTAAACTTCATCCCCCTCCCAGTCCTGATTCTTTCTTTTTTCCATTCTTAATGCCCATTTTTCATAGAATGAATCCCTAATATTAATTCTCTCTGTGTGTGTGTGTGTGTGTGTGTGTGTGCCCGCACGTGCATGCATGCTCACTTAGTCCCTTAGTCATGTCTGACTCTTCTGTGAACTCATGGACTGTAACCTGCCAGGCCCCTCTTTCCATGGGATTTTCCAGGCAAGAATACTGGACTATGTTGTAATTTCCTTCTCCAGGGGATCTTCCTGATCCAGGGATTGAACTCATCTCTTTTGTACCCTACATTGGCAACTGGATTCCTTAGCATTATGCCACCTGGGAAGCCCCTTATTTTGCTTTTTTCTTGTTGTTCAGTTGCTCAGTTGTGTCCAATTTTTTATGACTCCATGGAAGGCAGCACACCAGGCTACCCTGTCCTTCACCATCTCCTGGAGCTTGCTCAAACTCATGTCCATTGAGTCAGTGATGCCATGCAACCATCTCATCCTCTGCCATCCCCTTCTCCTCCTGCCTTCAGTCTTTCCCAGCATCAGGGTCTTTTCCAATTAGTTAGTTTTTTGCATCAGGTGGCCAAAGTATTGGAGCTTCAGCTTCAGCGTCAGTCCTTCCAATGAATATTCAGGGTTGATTTCCTTTAAGATTGTCTAGTTTGATCTCCTTGCAGTCCAAGGAACTCCCAAGAGTCTTCCCCAACACTACAGTTCAAAAGCATCAATTCTTTGGCACTCAGCTTTCTTTATGGTCCAACTCTCACATCTATACATGATTACTGGAAAAACCATAGCTTTGACTAGATGGACCCTTGTTGGCANGTCTTTCCCAGCATCAGGGTCTTTTCCAATTAGTTAGTTTTTTGCATCAGGTGGCCAAAGTATTGGAGCTTCAGCTTCAGCGTCAGTCCTTCCAATGAATATTCAGGGTTGATTTCCTTTAAGATTGTCTAGTTTGATCTCCTTGCAGTCCAAGGAACTCCCAAGAGTCTTCCCCAACACTACAGTTCAAAAGCATCAATTCTTTGGCACTCAGCTTTCTTTATGGTCCAACTCTCACATCTATACATGATTACTGGAAAAACCATAGCTTTGACTAGATGGACCCTTGTTGGCAAAGTACTGTTTCTGCTTTAAAAACCTGCACTGTCTAGGTTGGTCATAGCTTTTCTTCCAAGGAGCAAGTGTCTTTTAATCTCATGGCTGCAGTCACCATCTGCAGTAATTTTGGAGCACCCCCCCCCAAAAAAAAATAAAGACTGTAACTGTCTCCATTGTTTTCCCATCTATTTGCTATGAAGTAATGGGACCATATGCCATGATCTTAGTTTTTTGAATGTTGAGTTTTAAGCCAGCTTTTCACTTGATTTCACTTGATTTCGCATTCCAGGATGTCTGGCTCTGGGTGAGTGATCACGCCATCGTGGTTATCTGGGTCATGAAGATCTTTTTGGTCTAGTTCTTCTGTATATTCTTGCCACCTCTTCTTAATATCTTCTGCTTCTGTTAGGTCCATTTCTGTCCTTTATTGTGCCCATCTTTGCATTAAATATTCCCTTGGTATCTCTAAATTTCTTGAAGAGATCTCTAGTCTTTCTCATTCTATTTTTTTTCCTCTATTTCTTGGCATTCATTGCTGAGGATGGCTTTCTTATCTCTCCTTGCTATTCTTTGGAACTCTACATTCAGATGGGTGTATCTTTCCTTTTCTCCTTCGCCTTTAGCTTCTCTTCTATTCAAAGCTATTTGTAAGGTCTCCTCAGACAACCATTTTGCCTTTTTGCATTTCTTTTCCTTGGGGATGGTCTCGATCCCTGCCTCCTACACAATGTCACAAACCTCCATCCATAGTCCTTCAGGCACTCTGTCTATTGGTTCTAATCCCTTGAGTCTATTTATCACTTCCACTATATAATCATAACAGAAACACAGTTGATCTATTAAAATAAATTTGCCATACTCCAGTGGTCATTCAGAGCACTTCATCCTCTGGCCTTGGTAATTACTTGGGGATAAAAAGGAGCTAATGGTGGCCATTCCAGGAACTTTGGCCAAAATGACAAGGACAGAGGCACTTTTATTGTTATGATTTTATCAAACAAAATTCAGAAAACTAAGATCATGGCATCTGGTCCCATCGCTTCATGGGAAATAGATGGGGAAACAATGGAAACAGTGACAGACTTTTATTTTGGGGGGGTTCAAAATCACTGCAGATGGTGATTGCAGCCATGAAATTAAAAGATACCTACTCCTTGGAAGAAAAGCTATGACCAAACTAGACACCATATTAAAAAGCAGAGACATTACTTTGTCAACAAAGGTCCATCTAGTCAAAGCTATGGTTTTTCCAGTAGTCATGAGTTGGACCATAAAGAAAGCTGAGCGCCAAAGAATTGATGCTTTTGAACTGTGGTGTTGGGGAAGACTCTTGAGAGCCCCTTAGACTGCACAGAAATTCAAGCAGTCAATTCTTAAAGAAATCAGTCATGATAATTCATTGGAAGGACTGATGCTGAAGCTGAAACTCCAATACTTTGGTCACCTGATGCAACGAACTAACTCAATGGCAAAGACCCTGATGGCGGGAAAGATTGAAGGTGGGATAAGAGTGGGACGATAGAGGATGAGATGGTTGGATGGCATCACCGATGCGATGGACATGAGTTTGAGTAGGCTCCAGGAGTTGGTGATGGAAAGGGAACCCTGGGGTGCTGTAGTCCATGGGGTCGCAAAGAGTTGGACACAAGTGAGCAACTGAACTGAGCTGAACCGAAATTTAGAATATTTACCATCCTTCCATCATTTGAATATTGCCTTCATAAACATTAGGAAAACACAGAGAAAACAGAGTTGAAGGCTGAAGTGAATCAAGTTCCTGACAATACTGTTAGATAATCTGAATTCAGGCATACCTCAAAGCAAACATTCCCCACATTTACATGTACAGGAATCAATACATTTATTTTGTGCCCAAGTTCTTCTGAGTTCCTGTCACTTATAACCAAGAATCCTAAATTGCCAAATAATGCAATAATACCATTAGTTACACTTCAGCCTACATATTCCCTATCTTAAATTATTGTAAATTTGGGTTAGGTAGAGATTTGGGGGATGTGAAGTAAGCCTCTTTTTCTACCTGTGGTTTACAAGCTGGTTTTATTACATATTTCCAAAACAAGTGAAAGAAATTAGGCAAATTATTGTGAAAATCTTTGAACATGAAAAATTAGTGCTTTATTGGCATTAAAAGGAACTTTGGAATCTATGTAGTCAGCATAATATGTTATGGTTGCTAGACCACTAAAGTCTGGCAATTTCATTTTAATAGATCAATTCTGCCCCACTGTTGCTCCTAGGCTACAACTTGGCCAAATTTCATTTTAAAGGGCATATTATGGCAAAGATCCAAACCCTTTCATAGCAAAAGCTGAATGCTAATGGAATTGTTATGATTTAAAACTGTGAAACACAATCTATTTTTCAATGGAGGAAACAAAATACATAACCACAAATATTTCCAGTTTCTTAACTCAACCTTGAAAGATATTTTTGCATTTTTATTCATCATTTAATGATGAGAGGTACTGTAAAAAGTGTTTGGGGTAGTGTCAGAGTATCAGATCAGAAGAGCTAGTAGTCATCCAGCTAGTAGATTTTGATAATATCACCTACTAGCTGGGTGACCTAAACCAAGTTACTTAACATCTTGTACCACCAGTGCTAAATTGTAGCTTGGATATTAAATGAGAAGATACTTGTATAATACTTTTCTGAGCCTGGCTTATGGTAAATGTTCAATACATGGCTATTGTTGCAAATATTATCAGTAATAATGCTGGGAAAAGTAGTATTGCTACTAGAGTATTAACCTTCAACTTTGATTTTAGTGATTGGAAATTTTTACTTGCATTATATTTTTTCTCCCTTTCTTTCATTCTTTCTTCTTTTCTTTCTTCCTTTCCTATTCTTTTCTTTTTAATTTTCCTCCTNAAGTAGTATTGCTACTAGAGTATTAACCTTCAACTTTGATTTTAGTGATTGGAAATTTTTACTTGCATTATATTTTTTCTCCCTTTCTTTCATTCTTTCTTCTTTTCTTTCTTCCTTTCCTATTCTTTTCTTTTTAATTTTCCTCCTTCCTTTCTCATCATTTGAAAATATCAGAAGAACCTGCTCTAGGAGAAACCCTAGATATGTTAAAAAAAAAAAAGTGGCTCTTATTTCACAAAGAACAAAGACAAGACAACTTTTAAATACCAAAGGACTTTTCATAAATATAATTAAGTAAAACTAACTCACAAATCTAAGAATCTAAAGTTCCCAACTCAAAGTCATTGATACATTTACAACTTTTGTAAAAAAAAAAAAAAGGTGTTTCTGAAATACACAGAAATCCCTTGCATCCCTATCCAATAAAAATGAAAAATCAGAAAGAGAAATTAAGGAAATAATCCTATTCATCATTGCAACAAAAAGAGTAAAGTACCTAGGAATTAACCTACCTAAAGAGACAAAAGACCTGTATTCTGTTGAAGTGACAGAACTCACTGATGGATTAGCAATGGGGAATGAAGTATAAAGAGAAATAGGACAACTCCCAGGTTTAGGGACTAAGGGATTGGAATTACTGTGATGTCACTTATTGAAATGGGGAAAGTTTATGTTTCAAGTTAAGTAAATAGTTGCCAAACAGGCTGGAAAAGAATGGTATTCCAAAAGTAACCTCAACTTCATTTGCCAAGGCACGAAGGCTCTAAAGAACCTGGCATGTCCATGAAAAAAGAACATGTTTGAAACAAAGGACATGAAGAGCACTGGGTGAGGATACATTGACAGACAAGGCTACAGATGTTATAAAGGGCTAGATGACAGAGTTTGGACTGGACCCATTAGACTGGAGAGGTATTATGAGCCGTTTAGGGTTTAAAGGAATTAATCATCTATAAAATAAAATCAAAGAATTCAGAAATGAGGATACTACAGCAAAATAATTGGTTGTGCAGATTAAATTAATGTACATATATCTCCATATTAAATATGATAAAATTAAGACAACAAAATAGAAAATTAATATTATACAAATGTGATAAATGAAAAATAATATAACCAGCAAGAATCTGACTGAAGGAATTTGAAGGGCAAGAATGCATAATAATATCTAATACTTGCAGAAAGTGCACTCATTTTTTTAAGTGTTCTAAGGACTCAGTTCTCACAAAGCCCTTTTGAGGTACCTGCTATTTCTCTTACTTTATATAGTTGAGAACAGTTGAGGTATGCAGAACTTAACAAATATGCCCAAATGGAGAAAATAATTGCAAATGAAACAATTAACAAAGGATTAATCTCCAAAATATATAAGCAGCTCATGCAGCTCAATAACAGAAAAACAAACAACCCACTCAAAAAAAGTGGACAGAAGATCTAAACAGACATTTCTCCAAAGAAGACATATTGAAGGCCAACGAACACATGAAAAGATGCTCAACATCATTGATTATTAGAGAAATACAAATCAAAACTACAATGAGGTATCACCTCCAACCAGTCAGAATGGCCATCATCAAAAAATCTACAGGTGATAAATGCTGGAAAGGGTGTGGAAAAAAGGGAACCCTCTTGCACTGCTGGTGGGGACACAAATTGATGCAGCCACTGTGAACTGTATGGAGTAGATTCCTTAAAAAACTAGGAATAAAACCACCATATGATCCAGCAATCCCACTCCTGGGCATATACGCTGAGAAAACCAAAACTGAAAANCTTTGACTAGACAGACCTGTGTTGGCAAAGTAATGCCTCTGCTTTTTAATCTGCTGTCTAGGTTGGTCATAACTTTTCTTCCAACAATCAAATGTCTTTTAATTTCATGGCTGCAGTCACCATCTGCAGTGATTTTGGAGCCCCAAAAATAAAGTCTGTCACTATTTCCCCATCTATTTGCCATGAATTGATGGGACCAGATGCCATGATCTTAGTTTTCTGGATATAGAGTTTTAAGCAAACTTTTTCATTCCCTTCTTTCACTTTCTTCAAGAAGCTCATTAGTTCTTCATTTTCTGCCATAAGAGGGGTGTCATATGCATATCTGAGATTATTGATATTTCTCCTGGCAATTTTGATTCCAGTTTGCGCTTCCCCCAGCCCAGTTTCTCATGATGTACTCTGTACGTAAGTTAAATGAGCAGAGTGACAATACACAGCCTTGACATACTCCGTTCCCATTTGAAGTCAGTCTGTTGTTCCCTGTTCAGTTCTAACTGTTGTACCCTGACCTGCATACAGATTTCTCAAGAGGCAGGTCAGGTGGTCTGGTATTCCCATCTCTTTGAAGNAGTGACAATACACAGCCTTGACATACTCCGTTCCCATTTGAAGTCAGTCTGTTGTTCCCTGTTCAGTTCTAACTGTTGTACCCTGACCTGCATACAGATTTCTCAAGAGGCAGGTCAGGTGGTCTGGTATTCCCATCTCTTTGAAGATTTTCCAGTTTGTTGTGATCCACACAGTCAAAGGCTTTGGCATAGTCAACAAAGCAGAAATAGATGTTTCCTGGAACTCTCTTGCTTTTTTGATGATCCAAAGTGAAGTAAAGTGAAGTCACTCAGTTGTATCTGACTTTTTGTGACCCCGTGCACTGTAGCCTGCCAGGCTCCTCCTATCCATGGGATTCTCCAGGCAAGAATACTGGAGTGGGTTACCATTTCCTTCTCCAAGGGATCTTCCTGACCCAGGAATCGAACTTGGGTCTCCTGCATTGAAGCAGATGCTTTAGCAATTTGATCTCTGGTTCCTCTTCCTTTTCTAAAACCAGCTTGAACATCTGAAAGTTCCTGGTTCACGTACTGTGGAAGCCTGGCTTGAAGAATTTTGAGCATTACTTTGCTACCATGTTAGATGAGTACAACTGTGTGGTAGTTTGAACATTCTTTGGCATTGTCTTTCTTTAGCACTGTAATGACAACTGACCTTTTCTAGTCCTTCGGCCACTGCTGAGTTTTCCAAATTTGCTGGCATATTGAGTGCAACACTTTCACAGCATCATCTTTCAGNTTGGCAATTTGATCTTTGGTTCCTCTGCCTTTTCTAAAACCAGCTTGAACAACTGGAAGTTCACGGTTCACATATTGTTGAAGCCTGGCTTGGAGAATTTTGAGCATTACTTTACTAGCATGTGAGATGAGTGCAATTTTGCGGTAGTTTGAGCATTCTTTGGCATTGCCTTTCTTTGGGATTGAAATGAAAACTGACCTTTTCCAGTCCTGTGGCCACTGCTGAGTTTTCCAAATTGCTGGTATATTGAGTGGAGCACTTTCACAGCATCATCTTTCAGGATTTGAAATAGCTCAACTGGAATCTCATCACCTCTACTAACTTTGTTCATAGTGATGCTTCCTAAGGCCCACTTGACTTCACATTCATGTAGCTTAATCCATATTAAAGAGGGGAAATTCTTACTCTACATAAACCATTGCTATCCAGGCTATCTTAGAATTCTTTGTGACCATCAAAGATAATGCTTTCTCACAGAAACCACCCTCCTTCTAAAGGAGGAAAATTAAAGAGAAGTTACTACTTCTTGCATTGCACCCATTTTCTCTAATGCTGTTGTTGTTCAGTTGCTAAGTCATATCTGACTTGGCAATCCCATGGACTGCAGCACACCAGGCTTCCCTGTCCTTTACCATCTCCCAGAGTTTGCTCAAACTCATGTTCATTGGGTCAGTGATGCCATTCAACCATTTCTTCCTTTGTCACCCCCTTCTCTTGCCCTCATTTTTCCCAGAATTGGTGTCTTTTCCAATGAGTTGACTTTCTCTATGTGGACTTGGTTTTAAGAATGTTTTCACAAAAAGAAGTGACCAAACTAATATTTCCTATATTTTGCAGTCAAAAGTCACTGAAATTTGGATTACTACCAAAAAATACAATATCAAAATACAGCCACTGAACTGGTGTTTTCAATTCAGGTGGATTAGACTGAAGATTGAGGGTCCAGCTGCTGAAATGTGGGAAGACAGGCAATGATTAAGGAGCATGAAAATACTCTGGAGGCTTAATGATTCCTATAGTCTTCCTTGATATATTTTCAAAAATGTTAAGAAAGGAAGTTATATTACAATCTAAGTTATTGCCATTAAGATTTTTCTTAAGATTCTTTATGACTATGAAAGGCAAAGGGAAAAGAAAACTGTGTTGAGTAGAAATGCAGGAGCTGTAGAATCAGTTGTGTTGAGTAGAAATGCAGGAGCTGTAATCAGAATTCTGTACAGATTGATGTTGTTTCATCTCTAGTCTTGGCTGATTCTTTCACAATCCCAGGGACTGTGGACCACAAGTTTCCTCTGTCCGTGAATTTCCCGGATAAGAAAGTAATACTGGCATGGGTTGCCACTTCCTTCTCCAGGGTATCTTCCCAACTCAGGGACCAAACCCGAGTCTCCTGCATTGGCAGGTGGATTCTTTACCACTGAGCCATCGGGGAACCCCTACATAGAATACTTGCTGAAAAAGGAAAGAAAATAAGAGAAGATATAAAACAATAAGGGCAAAGGGGCTTATCAAGAGGCTTTTGGGGGCTTCTCTGGTGGTCAGTACTCCATGCTTCCACTGTAGGAGGTGCACGTTGGATCCCCGTCACAGAACTAAGATCCTGCATGCCACATGGCATAGCAAAGAAAAAAAAAAAGGATAAAAAATAAAATGGGGGAGGGTGACTTACTCACTGCAAGTGTATATACTTAAGAAACTGTGGGACATAATATCTGAAATAAGAATTGATCTAAAACATCTGAGACCTATGACTGCTGCTTATGATATACAGCTTTGACAAAGGAATCAGAGTATAAGAATGAATCGCTCAGATAACAAAAAGTCCCTTTATATAGTGGTTTTTTTTTTATGTGAATCAAGATAGGTCTTACATAAAAATCTGATAATTTATTTTATTTGAAATATTTTCTTTGCAATTTACTTTATAATTTTTTTCATTCGTTTTGTTCACTTTTATTTTATAATCACATTTCTCTTAATGAGTGTACCCTATATTTTATAATATCAATAAAAAATTATTGGTATAATGATTCCTTTAAAAAGTTTTGACAGTCCTAATAAACTCTGATATGTTATTATTTTACTCAAATTTCATTTTCCCATATTCATCCTTAATAATTCAGAATTCCCATGACTCATCTAATAAGGCATCCATTGTCATTAAACCATATCTTAGGAGGGTGCAAAAGTTAGAGAAGACTTATTACAATTTGAAACAAATGTTAAACTATAGTACCGCAAAGTAATATTTAATAATGCATTGGGACAAAATAAAACTGTCTTAGGGACCGAGAAAGAAAAACCACACTACACTGCAAAGAGAGACATAAATATAGACAGGCTGATGGGAAATAAAAACCCACCTTCTATTTAGTAACTGTGTCATGCTCTTAACTATGAGTTCTAGTAAGACCACAGCTCTTTGATTGCCAGGAGAAGAGGGCTACACACAGAACCATCATGCATTGGGGCACCATCTGGTGACAGAATGAATAAAAACCACAAATAGAGCTGATTAAATCTGCATGAATTCCGTACCCAAACATGAGGGAGGAAGAAACAGGGAATCAAAGTAAAGGCAGTTACATTCCTTTATGTTTCTCTCACTGGCATTCTCCCACATTGAATTCTAACAACTTTCTTCCTATCACCAGACTTATGGAATATCCAATTGATGAAAAATCAGGTTTGTTTTTCTTTTTCAAGAGAAGTAAGTGCATTTTGGTCAAGTCTTTAAGCTTGGAACATTTCCCAAGCAGTCTTCACTCTTAGCACTCGAAAAGTCATTGCTTGCCCTTTGTTAAAAAAAGAAAAGAAAATCCAGTAGTTTTAATACTTTATCACCTGGAGCTAGAATTTGGACCTTTCATTATTTAATTTTAGAATTTCCTATATACCCTTCATGTGAAGTACAGAGAAAGATGCTTATAAAGTCAAAGAAATGTAATGTAAGGATAATGCCAAAATAATGAACTAGGATCAAACTACTTTGCAAAGTTGCCAAAGTGTAGTCATGAGTATGGATCAGTTCTCCTCAATCTCCGTTCCATCCACATGAAGCAAAGGCAAGAAAAACCTGTCTAGTTTTGATTTGGTTTGATTTGATTTGTTAATGCAAATTGTCCCAGTATCCTATTGATATTTAAATACATGTTACAAGTTTAAAAAAAAAAAAGAAAGAAAGAAAGAAACAGTGAGGTCTGCACATCAAAAAGATATTTTGGGCTTGGCGTCCTATCCTTTTAAAGTCAGTACCTTTTCTGAATTCTCCGGCTGACCTTTAAAAAAAAAATCTGAAGAAGACGCTCCCGATGCTCCAAAAACCCATTAGGCTGCAGGACAAAACTAATTCTCTAAGTGTTTTACTGCAAAGCTGAGGTATGGTGGCTTCAGTGGATTATGGCCTTACTGCCCAAATGGAATTCCTCTGAGCCCAGTGGGGCTTGGAGAAAGTTTTTGAGCCCCCCTTCCCTGCCTGCCAAGGAATTACTACTTTAAAGTCTAGGAGATGTGGTTATTTTTGTTTTCCTGAATAAACTCTTTTACTGTTTCAGTTGACTTGTACATTACCAGAAAAGCATAGGGAAACACAGAGGGAAAAGTAACCTGATTTTATTCATTCATTCATTCACTCGTTCACTTATTCAATTATTTATTGAACAGATACTAAGTGCCAGCCAGGTACTTTGTTAAGTAATAGAAATTTTTTTTTTTTTTTAAGGCAGATATGGTTTGCTCTCATAGAGTCTATAACCCAGAGCTTGAGGTGGACATTGAACATTGCACAAATATTGGCCAATTTATAATTTCTACATTGTTTTAAGGCCTTAAAAGCAAAAGTACTAGGTGAGAAGCAAGTGTTATAAAGCTGGACCTGATGTAGTAACGTCTTTCATATTTATATAGCTTATAAAATGACTTCACATGTGAAATAATGTTTGGCCCAAAAGACAACCCCACGGAAGGAAGTGTGTGTGTGTGTGTGTGTGTGTGTGTGTGTGTGTGTGTGTGTGTGTGTGTGTTGTATCTGACTCTTTACAACCCCATTGACTATACCCTACCAGGCTCCCCTGTCCATGGGATCATCCAAATGAGAATTTTGGAGTGGATTGCCATTTCCTCTTCCAGGGGATCTTCCTGACCCAGCGATCCAACCTGAGTCTCCAGCATTACAGTTGGGTTCTTTACCACTGAGCTACCACGGAAGGAAGAATGTTGTCATTGCACAGATGAAGGACTTGGAGGCTCTGAGATTAAGTGTATTTACAAGGTCACAACTTAGTGACTGAACAACAGCAACAAGAGGTCACAAAGCTAGTGGAACACAGGGCCAGGAGAAGGGCACAGGCTGCAGTCCTTTTTGAAAATAAAACTTTTGAGAAAGTTGTCCACTTTATTGGTTATCCCTCACAACAATCTTCAGTGAAAAACTGCTGAACATAAGTTTTTATATTTCTTCTCAACATAGGTTTTTATATTTAAGTCACTTGCCCAGTTACCCAGCTCTTTTCAATCTAAAACTAATGACAATTTGGGTATAAAAATCTCCCTACATCAAAAATTTTAAATGTGTTATTGTTAATTTCCCCTTTCATGCTTGTTAGCATTTGTCTTCCATATTGTGTACACCTGTGGTGGATTCATGTCGATGTATGGCAAACCCAATAGAGTATTGTAAAGTTAAATTTTAAAATAAATAAATAAATTAATTAAAAAAAATTTTTTTAATGGCTTCATAGCTATCACTTTAGTAAGAAATAACTCTTTTTGAGCTTGTTTTTTTTCTCTTTTCTCCCTGCCCTACCAAGTGGGAAAACATGGAACTAATCACACTGATGGAATACTATGAGTAATATTGAAAATTTTCATGGCATCAAATTTGGACTAGGAACAGGTAGTTTATTTTCTTCTTTTAAAATTCATGTATTGTAAAAGTAATAAATATATACTTGATTTTTTGGTAACAGGACAATGGAAAAGGATGTAAGAAAAGTATGAGTGCCTCTCCTGTCTCATTTCCTTTCCTAGAAAAACACTGTTGACTTTGTTAAACAGGTAAACATTGTTTGATGTAGTTTATCCCAGAAGTTTGTTTTATATGTTAATTTTATTTTATAATTCTTGATGTTATAAACAAGATTATAACAAATATTGTTTATATTTTTTGCACACATAGAAAGCATTACTACACAATAGATGTCTAGGAGTAAACTGCAGGTCAATATTTTTTCACATAGCTTTTCGAGTACAGAAATTGCCTTCCCAAAAGTCTGACCATCTTATACTATTATACTACCCTATAGCCTTGCAAACTTTATTTTATCAGCTTCATTAAATTATAACTAACAAATAAAATTATAAGATATTTAAAGTGAATGATGTGATGATTTGATATACATATATAGTATGAAAGAATCTCTCCCATCTAGTTAACACATTTGTGGCATCATATATTTATCTTTCTTTTTCTTTTGGTGAAAAAAAATTAAGTTGTATTCTCAGCAAATTTCAACTATACAATACATTGTTATCAACCATAGTCACCATATTATAACTAGATCCTTAGACTAATTAATCTTATAACTGAGAGTTTGTACCCTTTTATTAACCACTCCCTATTTCTCATACCTTCCTGTCCCAGATAACCACTTTCTTAAACTCTGTTTCTGTGAGTTCTACTTTTTTCCATTCTGATTTCACATGTACGTGATGCCATGAAGTACTTGTCTTTGTCTTGCTTATTTTACTTAGCATAGTACAGTCCAGATTCATTCATGTTGTTACAAATTACAATACTTCATTCTCTTTTAAAGGGAAATCAGTTCAGTTCAGTCATTCAGTTGTGTCTGACTCTTTGCAACTCCATGAATTGCAGCACACCAGACCTCCCTGTCCATCACCAACTCCCGGAGTCCACTCAAACTCATGTCCATTGCCATCCAACCATCTCATCCTCTGTCACCCCCTTCTCCTCCTGCCCTCAAACTTTCCCAGCATTAGGGTCTTTTCAAGTGAGTCAGCTCTTCACATCAGGTGGCCAAAATATTGGAGTTTCAGTTTCAACATCAGTCCTACCAATGAACACCCAGGACTGATCTCCTTTAGGATGGACTGGTTGGATCTCCTTGCAGTCCAAGGGACTCTCAAGAGTCTTCTCCAATACCACAGTTCAAAAGCATCACTTCCTCAGCACTCCGCTTTCTTTATAGTCCAACTCTCACATCCATACATGACCACTGGAAAAACCATAGCCTTGACTAGACGGACCTTTGTTGACAAAGTAATGAAAATAATAGATCATCATGTAGAATCACATCTCTATTCATTCATCTATTGACAGACAGGTTGCTTCCATACCTTGATTATTATGAATAATACTGCAGTGAACATGGGAATGCTATCCTTTTTAATGTGACTCTAGTAGTAAAGAACCCACTTGCTAATGCAGGAGACGCAAGAGATGAGGGTTTGATCCCTGTGTCAGGGAGATCCCCTGGAGGGGGGCATGGCCACCCACTCCAATATTCTTGCCTGGAAAATCCCATGGACAGAGGCGCCTAGCAGGTTACAGTCCATGTGGTCACAAAGAGCAGGACACAATTGAAGCAACTTAGCATGCACACATGCAATCCAACAGTTTAAAAAAAAAAGTCATTTAACTTGCATTCATCTGATTAGTAGTGACAGTGTGTCACATTACATAGTTTTTATTTCTGTATTTTTTCCTTTTTGAATTCTTTGCTAACTTTTCTATGTTTTGTTGTGGATGAGTTTTCTTAATTAATGATTTGAAGGACCTCTTTATAAATTATGGATACATTTATATTTGTGCATGTATAATATGAATGTTGAAAATATTTTCTCTCATTCTGTCAGTTGTGTTTTCATGTCATTTACATTTTTTAAACCATAATTATGTTGTAATTTTTAGACAGCTATATTGAATTTTTTTTTCCCTTTGTTATTTTTGGCTGTTTAACACTCATTCTACATGTTTTAGGAAAACAGCCTGATTTTCTCCTCTCCATTTGATAATCTGATAACACCATTGATTAAGATGTCCTGCCCTCTTAAAACCTGTGTCCTGAAATGAGATTTATATTCTCTGCTGTACCAAATTCATTTGCTTTTTAATGAATTGGACTCATATGCTTTATTTTGGATGTGAAACATCTGGACCATCATCAGCCTTTCATAAACTAACTTCCATCTGCACAGAATTGCTGTAGATCTACCAAAGAAAATCAAATATTCACACCCCCATAGAAACAGATGATCCTCAGAGAGTCTTCTAGACAACACCCTTGTATCCTACTGAAAGAACAATCAGTAATCTTTTTCTTGCCCATTTCAAAAGTCTTTCATCAAAATAACCCTTGAGTTACTGTCCTCAGGACCTATGCAGGCTGTACTAGATATATGTTTATAATATCCTGTAGATATCTATTTTCTATTAAGTTCAATTTAAGGTCTACTGTGTCATTTAAGACCACTGTTGCCTTATTGATATGCTGTCTGGATGATCTTTCCATGATATCAGTAGAGTGTTAATGCTCCCTGCTATTACTGTATTATTGTCAATTTCTCTGTTTATGCCTGGTAGTATTTGCTTTATATATTTAGGTTCTCCTACATTGGATATGTATATATCAGTGAATATAATATCCTCTTGTATCAATCACTGTATCATTATATAGTGGCCTTCTTTTTTTTGTTGTTATAGACTCTAATTTGTCTGATGTGAGTATTGATACCCTCTCTTATCATTCTCACTTGCATGAAGTACTTTTTTTCCATCTCTTCACTTTCAGTTTGTGTATGTCTTTAGCCCTGAAGTGAGTCTTTTGTAGACAGCATATTGAAAGGTCTTATTTTGTATCAAATCACCTACCCTATATCTTTTCTCTCTCTCTTTTTTTTAAATCAAAGCATTTAGTTCATTGACATTTAAAAGAATTATTTAGCCTTATGGGGATTCCTTTGTGTATGACTCTCTTTTTCTCTTGCTGCTTTTCGAATCATCTTTTAATCTTTAACTTTTGCCATTTTAATTATATATCTTGATGTTGTTCTGTTTGGGTTCATCTTATTTGTGACCTTCTGTGCTTCCTGTACTTGGATATGTTTCCTTCTTCAGGTTTGGGATGTTTTATTTTTCCAAATATATTTTTGATCCCTGTCTCTCTCTTCTCTTCCTGGAACACTTATGATGAATGAATGTTGGAACGTTTAATTTTCCCAGAGATTGTATATATTGTTTTTGTTTGTTTGTTTAAAATTTGTCTTTCTGCTCTCTTGATTGGGTGATTTCCATGATTCTATCTTCCAGATCACTTATGTGTTCTTCTGTATCACTTAGTTTGCTATTGCTTCTAGGGTGTTTTTTATTGCAGATATTAAATTATTTATTTTTGATTGAGTCTTTTTTATATTTTCTAGGTTCTTGTTAAAATGATCTGTTTAGATCAAGTCTCTTCCCAATTCAGTTACTACTCCTATCACCAATATTTTGAATTATATATCTGGTAAATTGTTTACTTCTATTTTATTATTATTAGGGATTTTCTCTTTGCTCTTTCTCGAGAAGGAAATGGCAACCCACTCCAGTATTCTTGCCTGGAGAATCCCAGGGACAGAGGAGCCTGGTGGGCTGCTGTCTATGGGGTTGCACAAAGTTGTACACAACTGAAGCAACTTAGCAGCAGCAGCAGCTTGCTCTTTCACTTGAGAGTAGTTCCTCTGCCTTTTTAAGTTACTTAGCTGTCTCTGCCTCTAGTTACCTATTGTGGTCTTGAAAGGGTGTTCTTATGTGGGAGCATCTCCATGCTGACTGTTTATGCCCACAGTTGGAGGGCTGGATTTGACATGAACACTTCAAGTCTTTCCTCAGAGAATGCTGGCAGCTACCACCTTGGTAGGGAGTGGGGCTGGAGATTGAGAAGCTAGAGCCCAAACAGGGAGTGGGTCAGGACTTCTTCTCTGCTCAGTGGCTGTCACCACTCTGTTAGGGGCAGAGTCTGTTTCCTCAGGAGCTGAAGCAGAAACCCTGAGGGTCAGGCTTTAGCTGGCTCTGTTCCCTTTAACTGTTTGTTTTTCCTTCTACCCACCCTGGGGCCTTTGCTCCAAAGGAAGGGAGTACTGAAGCAAGTGGGGCTTGTGAGCCAACAGAGCTCCAATGTTCTGCTGATGGTACAACCCACAGTTGCATATTTCTCTGCACATGGTTGCTCCAGATCTAGTGCTGCAAATGTGGTGTGGAGTGAGTGAGGCCAGGGTATTTGCATGGCTTGGGCTAGGGGGCACACAGCATGGCAGTCATGGGAAACCCAGCAGCCAAGCTGCCATCGGAAGTCTGGGCTGCTTCCGCTGCTTGAGTAAGTGCTAACAGTGGCTGCCACTGCCCAACCTGGTCTCTGCCTGAGGACCAGGTTGCCTCTGCATCCCAAGTTTGAGTTTTTACCCAGGTCCTAGACACCATAATCCAGTGTTGTGCTGTAGCATGGAGTAAGGGTTGGGGCATTTGCTTGGCTCTGCCTGGAGAACATAGCAAGGTAGTCCTGGGAAACCTGAGAGCGAGTAGGCAGACATCTTTCCAATCTGCCTGGTCAGATGCCAGCACCACACACTCCTCACAAGTGGAACCCATTCTTCTTCAGTCTTTAGATTTTTCCTAGCAGTTCTCCAGCCAGCTAAGGGGGCTTGTCTCCTACACGTAGGACCCCAGAACTGGCTGCCCCACCTGTGACTCTGTTTGCTCACCTTCCAGGTGGGCTCTGTCTGTGAGCTCCCTTTCCCTGTGAGTCCCCTTCCAGGGGACTAATCTGGTCCTAATGTGGCCATTTTCCCCCCTTCATCTTACCCAATTATGTGTGTATCTTTCTCACAGCCTTAGTTGTATTGGACTACTTTAGCCAGTTTCCAGTTAGTTTCCAGTGAGAATTGTTCCACATGTTCATGGAAGGAGGAGGTAAGCACCACATCCTCTTACTCTGCCATCTTGATCTCCTTCCCACGAAGATAATTTTTTAAAAGAAAATCAACAAGCACTTGTTAGCTGCTTGGCCCTGTGATTAAATAGTGAGTAATACCTAGCTCTTGCACCCAAGGTACTTACCCTGCTCCTTAATCTATTCCTAGGAATAGAATAGGCATTGGGAAGAAAAAAGAAACTCAGAGTGCAGCAAGATAAGGACAAACTGGAACCACCTGGCACCTCTGCATCCGGTCTTTATCACCTTTAAGCAACAACAGCTCTCTCAAGTCTACCTCCCAAATTTCATGTAAAACATCTCTGGTAGCAAGTCCTACTCTGAACCAAATACAAATATACTTTCAGTTTAGCTAAATTGACAGTCTGAGCACACCATGACCTAGTCTTTGTGGACTTAGCAAGTATATATGCTTCTTTTAACCATATTTAATTAAGTAAAGATAATAACAAAAGAATCCTTTGATCTAACATGATGCAACCATCACAAATACAACCAAAACATGTTAAAGCTACTTTCAAAAAAGAAATTTCAAAGTCAAAATCACTTTGCCCACATTTAGATGATATCTATTCCTCTTCTGAATCACCTGTTGATATCTTGTCTATTAAGTTGAAAAACTAATATATAAAGTTATCTATTGTTAGAGTTTATCTGGTAGGGTAATGTGAAGGTCTGGGCTATAAGCAGCCTTGTTTCACTCAGTTCAGTTCAGTTCAGTTCAGTTCACTCAGTCATGTGCGACTCTTCGCGACCCCATGAATCACAGCACGCCAGGCCTCCCTGTCCATCGTCATCTCCCGGAGTTAACTCAGACTCACGTTCATCAAGTCAGTGATGCCATCCAGCCATCTCATCCTCTGTCGTCCCCTTCTCCTCCTGCCCCCAATCCCTCCCAGCANATCTCTCTCTCTCTCTCACTCTTGTTCTCTCTCCCTCTTGCTCTGTCTTCCGCTCTTCTACTCTGACCTGAAATGTCCACATGATGGCCTTTGCTGTGCCACATGCACAGAGCTTTGGGCATTAATCACCTCTTTCCAGTTAACTCTCCTCCACTCCAGCAAATGCATTGGTAGCCACACTTTGAAACTTTTCTTCAGGCTTAAGTGTGTCAACACCAGTACCTTAGACTTTAAGGTTTGTCTTTTTGATTGACTTTGTCTATTTTTTTCTCCCATCTTGCTCTTTAACTTACAGTTAATGAAGAATAGCAGAAAGGGCACGGATTATACTATCAGAACTGAACCTGAATGCTGCCTGCATACTTCTATGACTGTACACAAGTCACCCAAACTTATCACACTTCCATTTTCTCCACTGTAAGTAGTGATAATGTTACCTGTGTTAAAATAAGCATGCAATGCAAATTAACTTTTCTCTGCTTTTTTCCAACCTTTCTTCCCTTCCCTTCATGTCTTCTCCACAATAGCTCAAAGCTAGCTCTCTGATCCTTCCTTTTTGTCTTTTAGTTATCTCTACCTTAGTGTTCCTCTCAATCTGTCCTGGACCCCGAGATTCACATTTCAAATCTGTACTCACTAGCTCTCAAGATTTTGTTCCTCAAATCTCTGTCATACTAATTTTGATAATCCTTAGCCCTGGTTAAATCCAAACATCCATTTACTCTGGTTTGTTCAGTGTTGATGGTTCAAATCACATGGCAATAATTTATACTGATTTTTTATTGCAAGTGACACACTTTGGCTGAAGTAAACTAATGCTCCTTTTCTGAATCATTAGTTGATTTAAAGCAGTTGCTGCTGCTGCTGCTAAGTCGCTTCAGTCGTGTCCGACTCTGTGTGACCCCATAGACAGCAGCCCANCCGGAAAAACCATAGCCTTGACTAGACGGACCTTAGTTGGCAAAGTAATGTCTCTGCTTTTGAATATGCTGTCTAGGTTGGTCATAACTTTCCTTCCAAGGAGTAAGCATCTTTTAATTTCATGGCTGCAATCAATGTCTGCAGTGGATCTAGATAAATTGCTCTTAGGTTCTCTCTGGATCTACGTGGCGTGCTATCCTTCAAACTCCTTTCCTCTTTACTTCCCTAAACTGTCATCTTATGTTTATTCATCCTCAATTGAGCAGTGCATGCGTGCCCAGTCCTCATTTGTGTCTGACTCTTTGAGACACCATAAACTGTATCCCACCAGGCTACTCTGTCCATGGGATTTCCCAGGCAAAAATACGGAAGTAGGATGTCATTTCCTTCTTCAGAGGATCTTCCCAAACCAGGAATCAAACCCATGTTTCCTGTGTTTCCAGCACTGGCAGACATATTTTTTACCACTTAAGTGACCAATCAATATTCAGTGTATATCATGAGACACTGCACTGATATATTACCCTTTTCCCCAAGTCTGTCAATTCAAGTACTCTCCCATCCTCAGATCTAGACATAGTCAGTACACTGAAATGCATGTCTTCCATCACAACTTCTACTATCTGCAATATATTCAGTTAGTGGAGGTTATAGTGACCTGACCTGAACCCTTACACTCTTGTTGCCCAACACTCTGGACAGATGGAGCACATATTATAATCCTTAGTATGTATTATGTTTTCAAGGCCCATTCTATCCCTATGTTTATTTGTTCCCTTCCTGGCATTTTATTGCAGATTCTGTAGCTGCCAGGATAGTCTACCAGAATTCTAGCTGCTTAAAAACAAAACAAAACAAAATCACCTTTCTAGTTGCTTTGGTTGGCATTGACCTTGTGTTTCTGAACCAGGAAATAGAGCCTGAGAGAGATGAAAGGTGTTCCTGACAACTTTCAAGAAAACAGGATTGCTTCTTTTCTAAATTATACCAAGAAAGCATTATCAGTTGTTTGTTTCAGTAAAATTTCATCGACTTTAATGCTATTAGACATTTTATCCAGATTCTGGCAACAAGATGATGATCAGCTACAGTTTTTAGGATTGATATGAATTTTCTAATTTTCCTGTATCTTCTTAAATATCTTAGTGGGCTGAATATAGGCCATTAGCTAGAAGATTCCATTAAATTATAACTTCTGTCAATTTTTAATCACTCTTGGAGGTTTAATTTTATTTTATTTTTCTATATTTGTTTCCATCCTATTCTTCCATTACAGAATTAAAAGTGTGGTAACACATGAAGAAACTAGAGATGGGAGAGAGCCAGAAAACTTGTACTTTTTGAGTTCATAACATGTGCCAAGCATAGTGTTGTATGATTCAGTTTAATTCTCCTTCAACCATTGGAATTAGGTGAAGTTATCCTATTGCTTACTGCTTGGAGGAAAAGTTATGACCAACCTAGATAGTATATTCAAAAGCAGAGACATTACTTTGCCGACTAAGNATGGAAATACAAAAAACCTCGAATAGCCAAAGCAACCTTGAGAAAGAAGAATGGAACTGGAGGAATCAACCTGCCTGACTTCAGGCTCTACTACAAAGCCACAGTCATTAAGACAGTATGGTACTGGCACAAAGACAGAAATATAGATCAGTGGAACAAAATAGAAAGATTCTAGACGTACTTTTTAAAGTTGGGTATTAATTATAAGGGGCTATTCAAGACTGAGGAGGGAGAATTAATATAAATGTAATTTACAGAATATAACATTTTACTTATTGACTTAAAAAGCTGCTGATTCAGATTCAAATGTTATCAACAGGTTTACATAGTCACATGTTTTGGGTGAATATTTCTTTGGTCTAACTTTCTTTTACACTGCCAGTTGTCCATTACAAGGACTATGTTGGGTTGCTCCTTATGAAATATCAGCTTTACAAGAATTACTTATAGGGATTAATTCTTGATTCCTTTAAAAGAACTCTCAAAGGTCTTGTATCCCATATATCTGGGAATTTCACATTAAGGAAAGATTGACTTAATTAAAACATAATTTATGTATTTTTTTAGCATAGGGAGTGGTAGTACAAACTGTATGGAAGATTATTCCAAATGGGAGGATCCAGCAGTAGGGATCAATCTTTCTGCTGAGTCACATGTTGGCTTCTTTTCTGAGATTTCTGATATATGGGCATCAAGGAGCACTATGTATAATACAATGATATGTTTTGTTACATGCATGTCTTGCCAGTAGATGTTACTAAAAATAATCATTTTTTCTTTACATCAACAAATTTCTTAATATTTATAAATTAGCATAAAAGTGGTATTTCAAAATGCCCTAAATTTTGATAAAATAAAGAATTACTCTTTTTCATTAGTGGAAAGAACAACACAGATAGGTGGATTAAATTCATATGACTTACTAGCAGGCAGAACCTGTGAGAAAATAATTCCTACCCTTCCATTTGAAAACAGCCATCAAATAGGACTTGAACTCAAGACCTGATGTGATTTCTTTATCATAGTAAGAGTTCCTTGGAATGTAATCAGTTTTTCCCAGTTTAAGCCTTCTTATACTCTGCAACAAATACAAGTTGATTTTCAGTTGATCCTGCACTGAGACACCCTGGAGTCACAGTCTCTTTGTGGCTCAGCTGGTAAAGAATCCACCTGCAATGTGGGAGACCTGGGTTCCATCCCTGGGTTCCATTGCTGGGTTGAGAAAATCCTCTGGAGAAGGGAAAGGCTACCCACTCCAGTATTCTGGCCTGGAGAATTCCAAAGAGGTCACATAGAGTTGGACACGACTGAACAACTTTCACTTCACTATGAGAAGGGAATAATTTCTGTCACTCTTCCTCTCCCCCCTCCCTCTGTCACTCTCACTGTTCCTGAATCTCCCTTCCTCACTCTTTCTTCCTTCCTCTTCTCCTTCTTTTTCTGGTCTTTTTGCTTATTGAGACTAGGACTCTCATTAGGATGTCATATGAAACTACCACATTATTATAAATTACTTTGTGCACAGTAATATAGATTCCTTCCCTCACGTTTCTACACATCCTATTCCTGCTGTTTTCTCATTCTAAACCAAGAAAAAAGTGCATTAAAACATAGATAATAATTACCCTATGAGTCTGAGATTATCAATGCCAATCCAAGTCACTTGAAACCTGTGTAACCTACACACAGTAAAGGGGAGGACTGTTATGATGAGAGACGTAGAATACTGTTTGTTTTACTGATATATGTGTCCATCGCCATATGAGAATCCACACTGCAACTCTAGCTGATGGTTTCATTTCTGCGTTAATAAGGAAATTAAAGTTACTCTCGGAGTCATCTTGTTACAGAATGTTCACTTCCTAGAGCAAAGGCTTATTAGGAATTTTTTCAAAAACCAGTCTGTAGCTACAATCAGGAACAAGGAAGCATAGAATAGAGTAGACCACAATCATTAAAGAAAGAATTAGTTACCAAGCTTCAGGGCAGGATCAGACAGGTTAGGACCCTGCTAGGCATTGTGCTTCCTGGTCGAAAGAGTTGGAGGAGCTCAGAGCTGGGCCAAGACAGAATGAAGAGGCAGAAGAGGCCCTGCCTCTTAGCTCTCTTAGAACAGCTAAGCTGGAAAGTTAATGTAGAAAAAATGTTTTTACTCGTGATTCTTTCATGAGGCCATAGACACAAGAAGCTCATAAACTTGGTAAATTTTGACCACTGTGTATGAAATAGCCTAGATCAATAATTCAAATCAATTAAACACTTTTTAGACATGAGATGGAAATGTACTGGTGATGATTGACATCAGAGTTAATTGTTTTCATAGATTAAAAAGGTATATAACTGGCATGGCATATTATTTATCTATATATGTAAAACTTTCACTGTTTCTGAAGCATAAGGATAAAATTGTAGTGCTTTATTATTCCCAATAATGTAACTTCACTGAGAGAATACCACATTTCAGTCTCTCCTCAACAAATTTGTAACAAGGAAATAAATACTTCTGAAGATAACCATTTGCTCTTTTTCCTTATATTTAGTGATACTATTGGTATAACATGTAAGATGAAGTGCAGAAAAAAATTTACTCATCCATCCATCCATGCTTGCAACAAATATCAGGTCTGGATTGGAGAAGTATATTTTGGATCATCAGCCAATAGGAGGTAGTTGAAGCTCTGGATCCTAGAAACAGTGCATCATAATTTCAATTCAGATAAATCTGAGGTCCAATAGTGTTAAATGATACTAACAGATTAAAGAAAATAAGGGTTGAGAATTGACCTTTGGGTTTCGCAACATGAGGATTATTAGTGACTTTGACAGGAGTAATCATTTCCTTGGAGTGGTGGGGGAAGAAAGACTAGTTCCCCCAAGTTCAAGAGAGAAGTCAGAGGCTGTAAATATTTCCAAGGACTTTGTCTAGAAAGGAAGGAGAGAAATGAGGTATTAGCTGGGGTACATTGGGTCCCAAGAGGACTTTTTAAGCAGCATGTTTGTAGGTACATGAAAGAGATCCAAGAGAGGGGAAAATGGTTGATGCAAGTAAGAGAGGGAAAAACTGCTGGGATGATGTCCCTCAACAAACAAGAGGGAATAGGATCTAAATCCTAAGTAGGGGAATTGGCCCTTGCTTGGAGACCAAATAATGACAGCAGAGACATTTCTCAATAGATAGTTGTGAAAGAGTTTTAAAATACTTAGTGTGTTCTTTCTCAAAATGTTAATTTTCATATACATACATATATACACACACACACATATATATATATTTCCTGGTGGCTCAGTGGTAAAGAATCTGCCTGCCAGTGCAGAAAATGCTGGTTCATTCCAAAGTCAGGAAGATTCCCTGGAAAGGGTAATGGCAACCCACTCCAGTATTCTTGCCTGGGAAGTCCCATGAACAGTGGAGCCTGCCAGGCTGCAATCTATGGAGCTGCAAGAGTTGGACATGACTTAGCAACTAGGACCAGCATATGTATATAACTTAAAATGTAGTTCAGAATTAATGTGGGGGAAAATAAGAATCTAAAGAAATGAACTTTCACCCATTAATGTTTATGGGAAAGATACTGCTGCAAACTCTCCCCAAACTAAGACATGGTGAATGAAATCCTACAATGTAAGGCTATGGAGAATTAACTATTTTCTGAGCTATTCTTCACAATAGCTCAGAGCATCCTGAACTAGGTAGAAAAAAACAAGCACCACAGAAATCACCTTTCCCTAAATATTACACACTCCTTATGCCTTTCATCCCATAGACTGCTCAACTACACACTGACTGAATATGTGATGATGATAAGCACAAAGTGCATTATTACCAAAATAGATAAGCATTGTAGGAGAAGACTCTTGAGAGTCCCTTGGACTGCAAGGAGATCAAACCAGTCAATGCTAAAAGAAATCAGTCAATCATTGCAATATTCATTGGGAGGACTGATCCTAAAGCTGAAGGTCCAATACTTTGGCCACCTGATGCAAAGAAAAGACCCTAAGGCTGGAAAAGATTGAAGGTAGGAGGAGAAGGGGACGACAGAGGATGAGATGGCTGGATGGCATCACTGACTTGATGGACATGAGTTTGAGTAAGCTCCTGGAGTTGGTGATGGACAGGGAAGCCTGGGCATGCTGCAGTCCATGGGGTCACAAAGAGTCAGACACGACTGAGTGACTGAACTGAATTGAATCATTTTGTGACAGAAAAGATCTTATATCTTTGAACTTTCCAATGAGTGTAGGATCAGTTCCTCCCATGTGAATCACTTTGACATTTAAAGAGTTCATGGAACCAAGAAAAAGGTGAAGCCTATCGTTGTAAAAGGAAAATGTCATAACCCTCATGGAATGTTCCTGGGTCTCTGCCATACAGAGGAAGCAACTTGAAGTGGATGGCAAGAAGAAAGTTACCCAGGTGATGAGCAGCCAATCATGACACTTAAGGTTTGCAATCAGCAAGGCAATAAAGTGTCAGCTTGGGCTCCAGTACCAGTAGCCCTCACTGCATTCTGTCATCATCTCCGCAAAATGTGATCCAAAAAGATTAAAAGATTCAAGCCCTTCCTTTGCTCACTCCCCTAAAGAGTGAAACAGACGTTGGTAAATATTTATTTAAGAAAGATTCTTTCTGATAACCAAACTGGATGCCTTTTCAGAGTAACCACAGAGGTAGGATTAGAATTGTCTCGGTGAACTAAGAGGAGGTAGGTAGAGAAGGGAAGTTGGGTGTTACCATGGAAAGCTGGAATCCTGCTCTACTGGTGCATTAGTTTCTGCCACTTTGGAATCTTTTAATTGCCACCATTTCTGGGTAAACACAATGAGACCTGAGTTTGAAAAAAGGAGGGGGAAAGCACAAAGAACAGAGAGGCAGCCTTCCTATTTAGGGAAAATGGTAGGCAACCAGCATTTCATCAGCGGGCAAATAGAATGAAAATATATTGTATCTGAACCCTCAATAGGGCACTAAAAGACCCAATATATTCAGAATTATCAATTCTAAAGCTCAAACCCTACATAAGGAGAAGAAAGAGAGGGAAGGTCTCAAGTTCGTTAGTTACTCCTGGTGTTTTTGGCCGGGAAAAAAAAAAAAAATCACCTTTTCCCTCCTCCATTTTATTGGGATCATCTCAATGAAGGAAACTAACTGTCCACAAGCCAGGCCAGGCTAGACAGCCTGGACTTCACTGAATGCCACTGACTAATTTTAACACCTGGCTTTCTTGTTCTTGAGTGTTAAGACTAGCAGTAATCAGAGGTGCTATGCTCTAGTTCTTTTTAATCCCGTTTTAATTATAGTATAAACACAATACTCACAGCAATAGAGTGATTTCCATGGATTGTTTTGGCAGGTATTAACTTGTTTCCAAATGAATGACTTATTTTCTTCCCTTTTCCAGCACTTTTCCCCCCCACCCCCCAAGGAACATCTTGTTTGAAAAGCCACTGTCCTTCTTGTTAAATTAAATTAATTACCTTTTATAAGTAGTAACAGAAGCGTTTTAAATTTACAGCAAGCAAGGCAAAGTAAAGTGTACCTCTTTATTAAAAATGACCCCAGTTTGGAGAAATAAAGAGCAATTTTATACTTTTTCAGAAAATAACTTTTGGAAATAATTAAACTTGTATTTCACAATGAAGGTGAGAAAAAAATTAAACTCTGATATTAAACAAGTATAATAAACAACGTATTCCAACTCAATAATTTTAAATTTCATTATAGGTAGGGACTGCCTCATTTTCTGAATATTATTGTAATTGCTATTATTATATTACGTGTGCATATTAATGACCTCAATAGGTCATAGAGCCAACAGTAAGTGGAAGAGTTCAAATTTGGATGTGGAACTTCCAGCTCCAATGTTAGTCATCTTTATTCCACAAACACTTTAAACTCGGTATTCCTCATTTTCATATTTTTCCCTAAGTTTCATTCTCTTAGTACCATATACAAGAGTAACTAGATTGATCTTGGGTTAGTATTTCATCAGGGCTAAATGTATGATCTATCTGCTTTTTACCTGCTTCTCTCTGAGTATTTCCATAGTGTTTCAGGCAAAGTTCAACTTATTCAGTTTAGATGTGCTTTCACACCCTACAGACTGCCTACCTTTCTAACTCTATTAAATGGGAATAATAATCGCAACTCTTAGAATTCTTCAAATATGATTAAAGCAAAAATGTATCTTCCACATTACTCTTTGTTTTTAATTAGAAATGAATCATAAGCATCTATTAATTTTTAAAAAAGGGCTGACAAGATTTTATTGCAAATTTTTTTGATAGACTAGGCTTTCATCCAACATAACTTGATAGTAGGTTTAGAAAGTCACACAGGCAAACTTTTTTTTTTTTTTTCAAAAATATAAAGGAATAAAAATGTGAGAGAATAAAGACATTTCTTTTCTTTCCTTTTTTACCATGTGATAATAAGCAGGAGGGATTA
Source organism: Neotragus pygmaeus (assembly GCA_006410875.1). Lineage (NCBI taxonomy): Eukaryota > Metazoa > Chordata > Mammalia > Artiodactyla > Bovidae > Neotragus > Neotragus pygmaeus. The sequence goes on along the minus strand of SJYV01047785.1, from coordinate 592,854 downwards.
GCAAACATTTAAATTTTTCATTTCTAGATGTTGCAAAATTTCAAACTTAGCCTGACCTTTTGGTGTTTAAGTTTGTCTACTTTTGGCGTAAGATAATTTCCTGACTTTAAAAAAATCAGGCAGCTCTTACCAATGAACGTTTTAATTATTCAAGTTGCATAAATGACTTGAAAACATATGGAATCAATTTCCCACATAATCTTCATTGGTTAAAAAATCGTGAGAAAAATGGCTTTACTGTACATGGATTCAGTCTTCTTGAACTTTAAATTTTATGGGTTTCAAGGTAGGAAGATTCTTATTAGACATCAAACAAGTCAGAATGGACCATGAGTCAAGGCCCATCCAAACTATTTCAATTATTATTAGCTTACACAGCAATTGGTTTTTATCTACACAATATATTTATCACTGCTTTTCCCTTGCCCCTTAATACACTATCATATTATCCTTTAAAATGTTACTAAACCTCTGCAAGATAAATCAGGCCTCCTACAATCTACAGAATATCAAAGAAAGCCAAAATATATGATTTGTTACAATATTCATTCTGCATGGACTTGTGATGGAAAAAAAAGACAAGCCCACATAATGATAAGATCATATTGGAAAAGGCCACTGTTCATCAACTCCCCAGTGTTTACCAAGCTCTCAACTCCTCCATTATATGATTTTCACCACTTGCTTTCTAAGTCTAAATTCCAAGCCATGGGGACACATAACCCTGCTGTTCTATTACTTATTTTTCTGTCACTTCACTTAATGGCACTGAGCATCATGTGGACTGTGTGGGATTATAGCACATGGTATGAGAAAGCTAGTGGGAGGACCTTACAGAAACAGTTATGTTGAAACGAAAGTCTGGCATGCACACCAAACCATCTTCCAATTATTTCCCATTTCCAATTTTGGCCCTACTATCATATATTATTACTAACATTTATTTTGTTATCCTTTTGAATGATTTCATTTTGTGATATAATAACTTTAAAATTTGTCATATTTCAGTTCGTTTATCACTAAAACTTTAGTAGAAAATGCATTATGATTTGAAAGGTTTTTTGTATGGTTTGTTTGCATTTACAGTTGAGTCTCTTTGTTCTCAGATTCTGCCTTTGTGAGTTCACCTACTCACAAAAATTTATTTGTAACCCACAAATCACACAGTTTCGTGGTCATTCATACACAAGCCCAGAGCAGTGACAGAAGGATATGTCCCGGTGAGGTAGAACAAAGTGACGTTTTCATACTGGAAATGTGTCATTTCTATAGTCTCTTTAGTGTAACAGGTTTTTTTTTGGTTGCATGTTTGTGCTTTCTGTTGTGATTCAGTGTTTAAAATGAACTCCATCACCCAGTGATGAAGTACTGTCTATTATTCCTAAGTACAAGACGTCTGTGATTGTATCTTCTGGATGTATGTTAGATAAGGTTTACTCAAGCAAGACTTACAGTGCCTTTAGCTGTGAGGCCAATGTTAATGAATCAATGATAATAGTAAATAAAGTGTTTTAAACAGAAACAAAGCAAGGTTATGTATTAATCAGTTATTGAAAATGTGACGATTGTAGGAATCTATCTCTTTCTTTCCTCTAGGAACAGAGGTTTAATATTTAAGCCAATTTTATAGGACAGAACTACCACAAATAAGGAGAACGTAGGTTGTTTCCATGTTCTGACTACGGTAAATAGTGCCACAATGAACAATGGGGTGCATGTATCTTTTGGAATTATGATTTTCTCCAAAAATACACACTATTATGTATAAAAGAGATAACAAGAACCTACTGTATAGTACAGAGGGAAGAAAAGGTATGGTCTTGTTTGTAGGACAAATATTAAGTAACCTCAAAACTGCATTCCAGTATACATTAGGTATAAACAAATACTGTTCAACTCCACTTATACAAGATACTTCAGTTCAGTTCAGCTCAGTAGCTCAGTCGTGTCTGACTCTTTGTGACCCCATGAATCACAGCACACCAGGCATCCCTGTCCATGACCAACTCCTGGAGTTCACCCAAACTCATGTCCATCAAGTCCGTAATGATATCCAACCATCTCATCCTCTGTCGTCCCCTTATCCTCCTGCCCCCAAACCCTCCCAGCATCAGAGTCTTTTCAATGAGTCAACTCTTCGCATGAGGTGGCCAAAGTACTGAAGTTTCAGCTTCAGCATCAGTCCTTCCAATGAACACCCAGGACTGATCTCCTTTAGGATGGACTGGTTGGATCTCCTTGCAGTCCAAGGGACTCTCAAGAGTCTTCTCCTACACCACAGTTCAAAAGCATCAATTCTTGCAGTGCTCAGCTTTCTTCACAGTCCAACTCTCACATCCATACATGATCACTGGAAAAACCATAGCCTTGCCTAGATAGACCTTTGTTGGCAAAGTAATGTCTCTGCTTTTCAATATGCTATCTAGGAAGGTCATAACTTTTCTTTGAAGGAGTAAGCGTCTTTTTTAATTTCATGGCTGCAGTCACCATCTGCAGTGATTTTGGAGTCCCCCCAAATAAAGTCTGACACTGTTTCCACTATTTCCCCATCTATTTCCCATGAAGTGATGGGACCGGATGCCATGATCTTCGTTTTCTGAACGTTTCACTTTAAGCCAAGTTTTTCACTTTCCTCTTTCACTGTCATCAAGAGGCTCTTTAGTTCTTCTTCACTTTCTGCCATAAGGGTGGTGTCATCTGCATATCTGAGATTATCTATATTTCTCCCAGCAATCTTGATTCCAGCTTGTGCTTCTTCCAGCCCAGCGTTTCTCTTGATATACTCTGTATATAAGTTAAACAAGCAGGGTGACAATATACAGCCTTGATGTACTCCTTTTCCTATNATCATCTTTCAGGATTTGAAATATCTCAACTGGGATTCCATCACCTCCACTAACTTTGTTCATAGTGATGCTTTCTAAAGCCCACTTGACTTCACATTCCAGGATGTCTGGCTCTAGTTGAGGGATCACACCATCATGATTATCTTGGTCATGAAGATCTTTTTTGTACAGTTCTTCTGTGTATCCTTGCCACTTCTTCTTAATATCTTCTGCTTCTGTTAGGTCCATACCATTTCTGTCCTTTATCGAGCCTGTCTTTGCATGAAATGTTCCCTTGGTATCTCTAATTTTCTTGAAGAGATCTCTAGTCTTTCCCATTCTGTTGTTTTCCTTTATTTCTTTGCATTGATTGCTGAGACAGGCTTTTTTATCTCTCCTTGCTATTCTTTGGAACTCTGCAATCAGATGCTTCTATCTTTCCTTCTCTCCTTTGTTTTTCGCTTCTCTCCTCTTCACAGTTATTTGTAAGGCATCCTCAGACAGCCATTTTGCTTTATTTGCATTTCTTTTCCATGGGGATGGTCTTGATCCCTGTCTCCTGTACAATATCACAAACCTCCATCCATAGTTCATCAAACACTCTATCAGATCTAGTCCCTTAAATCTATTTCTCACTTCCACTATATAATCATAAGGGATTTGATTTAGGTCATACCTGAATGGTCTAGTGGTTTTCCCTACTTTCTTCAATTTGAGTCTGTATTTGGCAATAAGTAGTTCATGATCTGAGCCACAGTCAGCTCCTGGTCTTGTTTTTGCTGACTGTATAGAGCTTCTGCATCTTTGGCTGCAAAGAATATAATCAATCTGATTTCCCTCAAGATACTTAGACTAGGCAAATTCATAGAGTCAGAAAAATACATTTATAATTGCCAAGGGCTAGGGGCTGGAGTGTGGGGAGAGAGGGTGGGGAGTTAGTGTTTAACAGGAACAGAGTTCCTGAAAAGCTTGGGTGATGGATGATGGTGAGAGATGCACAACATGAATGCACTTAGTGCCATTAACTGTAGAGTAAAATACGGTTAAAATACTAGTTTTATATTATGTGACTTTTTACACAACAAAAAACTGAGGAGAATTAATGGTATATATGGCATGTTCATCATTTTTAGAAAGGGTCAGATCAAGAGTTTATAGGAAGGTATTAACATGAAGCATTTATTTTAATGAGAAGCTGTGTTTACTATATGTCTCATGCTCATCATATCCCTTTTTTATTTATTATGGCTTTTAATTCCTTTTTCAAAAATCTTGCTCGTGGTTCTTTTTCTTACTATGGCTTAGGTGTCATTGAAGATATTTCCTAATCTAAGGCTCAACAAAGAGTGACTTGTTCAGAGTTCCCTGGACGTGAGCTTGTGGTTGTACCCACCTGGCCACACAGGTCTTCTCTGGGTCTTCCAGGTGGCACATTACCTCTTTGACAAGAGCACAGTGACATGCAGCAAAAAACAAGTATTTCCTTTGAACATAAATGCATGCTAAGTCACTTCAGTAGTGTCTGGCTCTTTGTGACTCTATGGACTGCAGCTCACCAGGTTCCACTTTCTATGGAATTTTCTATGCAAGAATACTGGAATGGGTTGCCATTTCCTTCTCCAGGGATCTTTCTGACCCAGGGATCAAATCGGCATGTCTTATATCTCCTGCATTGGCAGGCGGGTTCTTTACCACTAGCGCCACCTGGGAAGCCCCTCTTTTAAACATGCATGTGTGCTTAGTTGCTTCAGTGTGTCTGACTCTTTATGACTCTATAGACTGTAGCCCGCCAGGCTCCTCTGTCCTTGGGATTCTCCAGGCAAGAATACTGGAGTGGGTTTTCATGCTCTCCTCCAGGGGATCTTCCTGATCCAGGGACTGAACCCGTGTCTCTAGCACAGCAGGCAGATTCTTTATCACTGAGCCACCTGGGAAGCTCCTCCTTTAAACATAAATGGATCCAAATTCAGGCTTTACTAATTCATGCTTATTTAACCTAAAATGAGCTGTTTATTTTTCCATGCTTGTCTTTCCCTCTTCCTCTGTAAAATAAAGATAACAACAAAGCTTACAAATAAAAGTTCACTAACACCAAATCTAGCAAGCCCTAGCCATGGGAGAAGAAGCCAGGTGTTGATTTGGGTGGGGAGCCCTTTTGCTCTCGCATTCCCCCAGGTTTTTCTCTCTATGAGGTTGTCTAGATTTTACTGCCCCTGCTAGCACCACCAGGAGTGATTCTCCTAGCCTTGATGTTCTCTTTAACTGATCTGAACGTGATTTTGGCCTCTGAGACTCTTCACTCGCTACCAAGGTATACAAGAATTCTGGGTAAGCATGGGAGGCCTATACTATAGATTGTTCGAAATGGTATTTGGAATCTTATGAAGACTGAGTTCTAGTTAGCAACAGCTCAATCAGAAATATACACTGTGGACATGAGTATGAGCAAACTACAGGAGATAATAAAGGACAGGCAAGCCTGGCATGCTGCAGTCGATGAGGGTGTGAGGAGTTGGACACAACTTAGTGACTGAACAACAAACTAGGCTTATGTTATTGTCTTTTTATATCCATGTCCTTTTCATTTTTCCCCTCATTACTTAGTTAAAACCCTTTAAAAACAGGGGCCTAGAAAAAAATCTCCAATTTTGCTAACGAACCCATTTGGTATTTCTCGCCATGTATTAGCTGTAGCTTTAAAAGGGGTGTAACTGGAACTGCAAGGTAAACGTAGTCTGCAGGACAACAATCTAAACTGAGAAACATCCAAGAAACTTTAGGGAAAAGAGTTATTTGGTTAGATGTAATTGGCTACTAGAAACAATAGCAAAGTTGTTGTCACAAGGACAAAATGTGACAACGTATGTAAAAGTATTTGGTCCAATAATATGGTACATTCTTCTGAAGTACTTTGACAAGTAGAAACACATATGCTAAAATTAATGTTTTTTAAAATGTTTGCATAAGGAACTTACCAAAGTTCAACAAGAAAGGGGAAGGACAATATGATATTTTTAAAAGAAATTGCAATTCCATCTATTCAGCTCAAATACATCATGTAATAAAATCATTTAACTTTTTTTTTTTAATAAAGTCTGTGATAGGGACCATTATCTCTATTTTACCAAAGGCAAAAAGATGTTACATGCATATTTCCAAATCATGGGTAGAATTTAAATTTGGACTAAAAACCTTAGGCCCCTGTGCATAATTACTGCTCTGTAGAACTTTTTGCCAGAGTTAATGTTATTGGTTGAATTCTACTGTTTCCTAGAATATGTCACATTTTGTGATTTTTAAGTCTCAGGAAATCTGTTCAGTGTCCACTGCAAGACAATAAATAAAAGTACTTCTGTAAATAGTGTTCAATGACTACTTCTGGCTGGTTGAATAAGGGGAAAAGGAATCATAGCCACCAATTTATTTCCTGATTCAGAAAATGACTCATGATGTAACTCTGTGAACATTGCTTAACCTTTCAGCATTCCAGTTTCTACAGCTGAAAAACAAGGATAATGTTTGTCCACCTTACAATGGTAAACGCTCTAGAAATACACACAAAAAAGTTAATCTCCTATCAAGGGACAGTAAAGCTGGTTTTTCGTGTACTTGAGATATCACTGACACATTCGCAAAGCAGTTTCTGCCAAAGTTGTGTGGTTAATGCTTCCAGATCACCTCCCTAAACACCACATTGTGCACTGAACTCTCTTTATCCTGCCCTGAATCAGAATGGTAATCGCCGCGGGGTGTGTTCAACGTGACTGACGAGGCACACAGGAGAGCCTGGCTCACTGCTGGTGCCAGAGTGCTTTCTGCGTGGTTGTCAAGGAAGACAGCACTCAACAGAAGGAAAAGGATCCATACGGTGGGAAGGAACTCTCTCCTCGAATTCTGATTCTGGGAAATATGACTAAAATTATGAATGAGCCAATTTCATTTGCAGTCTTCCTGCGACAATGTACAACTGTTCAGCTTCCCTCATATTCTGGAAACCACAATTTAGGAAAGATATGCATGTGTCCTTTCTGGTGCTTGGTTTATTATCTTCTTTTGCTCCTTATATGTTTTGTTTCAAAAGAATAATTATTTTCGAATAACTCAGGATTTCCAATGGCTATTGCTAGTAATTTGCCCCATTATTCCCACAGCTGGTAACAGTTACAGTTCATTAAAATCACTTCCAATGACTTTCTCTGAAATAATCTATTGCTGATATGGACTTTTATTTTTAAGTGCCAAATTCCAGTATGCCTTAACTAGATAGGGCAGCGTGGTGTTACCACAAAGAGGTGATGAGCAGCCAGAAACAAATTACATGGCTACCTTGACCGAAGTTCTGCTGCCACAGAAAAGGTGCAGGATTGACATCACAAAAGCCCATGAGGTTGTCACACACAACTGAACAAAAGCAGGCTCCAAATTGAGAAAGGGTGAAGAGAAACAAGGTGGTTCCAAAAATAATTAAGATTTATTTATTTGCAATACTCAGGACATTGAAGCAACCTGTCGATTAACAGAAGACTGGTTAAAGAGGATATAGTACATATAAACAGTGGAATATTACTCAGGCATTAAAAGGAATGAAATTGTGCCATTTGCAGAGATGTGCATAGACCTAGAGGCTTTCATACAGAGTGAAAAAAGTCAGAAAAAAACAAATCTCTTATGATATTACTTACATTGGAATCTAGAAAAATGGTATGAATGAACTTATTTGCAAATGAAAAAAGACAGAGATGTAGAGAACAAACGTGGATACCTAAGGGGTAAGGAGAAGGTGGGATGAATTGGGAGATTGGGATCAACATATATACACTACTAAATATAAAATAGATAACTAATGAGAGACTATGGTATAGCACAGGGAACTTTATTCAAGGGTCTGCAGAGACCTAAATGGGAAGAAAATCTTTAAAAAGAGAAGTTATACATGTATATATATGTATAACTGATTCCCTGGTGGCTCAATGATAATGAATCTGCCTGCCAGTGCAGGAGACATGAGTTCCATCCTTCAGTCTGGAACCCCTGGAGGAGGAAATAGCAACCCATTCCAGTCTTCTCGTCTGGGAAATCCCATAGACAGAGGAGCCTGGCAGGCTACAGTCCATAACATTGCAAAAGGGTTGGACATGACTAGCAACAAAACAACAACAAATAACTGATTTACTTTGTGTGTTAGCAGAAACTAACACAACATTGGGAAATAACTATACTCAAAACATTTTTTTAAAAGAAAACAATTAAGATTTTGCATCATGAAAGATTTTTTTCCCCAAAATAAACACTTTGTGAGGGGAAAAAAAAAATCAGTGTGACTTTTCTCAAACACCATATTTTTACGGTAAACACAAAAGAACATTTTCTAACTTTGTATTCCTAACTTTGTTTCTTAGTTTTGTGATTTAATGCCACTGCTTTCAGCACTCACTGGCTAGCTGAATCTAAACTTGATTTTTTTTTTTTCCTTCTCTCTTAACTATCTACCATCGCACACCAGAGTAGGGTCATGTTCACAGTTATGAATCAAGAGGTATGGACGTCTGAGCATAAATACTAAAGCCACACGAAACTGAAATTAAAAAAAAAAAAAAGACACTGGTGTGTAGGGGGCACGCTATTAAGATGTTTAGATACTGACAACACGATATAACCTAACCAGAAAACTTAGACCAAAGTTCAAGTGCAATTTTGTTCTCCACTAGTGTTTTCCAACCTGCTTTCCTCAAAATATGTGAGACGTTTTAAAGTGCTGTAAAGGTTTATGTTTGAGAATTGTTGCTCACCACATATATCCCTCTCTTGGACATTCATATTATACATCAGCCTACCAAATATGCCAAAGTTATTTAGAAGGCAGTAATTTTCTTTAACTCAGCTTTCCCCAAAATTCTTTAACCAAGGAACACCTTCTATATATTACTTTTTGTGGGAATTAGAGAAGCTCTCAGACCTTCTGACAGAGTTTGGAAACTAATATTCTACATTTTTCAATCCCTTTAATGTGGAACTGAACTTCTGACTTGCCTCTTTCATCAATAATTCCTTCAACATATTCTTACATGTATTTTATATTTAAAATACAAATAACTTCCCTATTAGCAGAGACCTAGTTTAGGTGTGACCTGGGAAAGGATTAACTACAATTCCTTTTTCTTCTGAATCTTCCTTTAGAGAATTTGTGGGCAAGCAGCTTCCTCATTTTGATGGTGAGCAAGCAGAAAGTATTTGTTTAATTGAATCAGAGTATACCAACATCAGAAACTTCGATTTCATACAATAAAAATTATTCCAAAGGATAACAAAAAAGTGAGATTTTTTTTTTCCCCTTCACTTTTACATATTTAAAGAGCATCTGCCAGGACAAAAAATAGACAGTGCGACATTTTATGTGTTAAATCATTTTTATTTGCAAGTCCCTGTACTTTGAATGTAGAACTGTCCCAACACACGGGTTATGCCAAGATGTGAATTGACAGTGAATTTAGGCAGGAGACACTGGAATGTGGTCTAGCCTTTCTCTTAGTGAAAAAAAAAGAGAGAGAAGCACATAAAGTTCATATATACTTTCCTTCATAAATATTAGCATTTTTTCTTTTCCTCTCCCCATCCCTTCCTCCATTCCACCCTCTTCCCTTTTCAAGGTAATTTGAATTTCTCTTTTAGTTTTGCAATTAAGTATAATTTTGCTTTCACTTTTTCAGATAGCATCATAGAATTACAGTCCTTGAAGCTCAACTCCTTCCTTCTAATAATGAATGCACTTCATTACTTGAGTCTCCTGTATCTTGAAATTTTTTTTTTTTTAGTGAGAGACTTTCTCAAGTGTTTCAGTCCCCTTTTTAAAAGTAGAGGACAGAACTTAGAGATTAGGTGACTTACGCATTGTCACATAGTGACTCACCAACTTCCCTGAAAAAGAGAACCATTTTTGCTATCCATTCAGGCAATTTTTTTGTTGTTCTTCTGTTTTTGCCCTGAATCTTGTTTCCACTGTCTAATACATTTAGATGCTTTAGACACACATAACATGTACACACCCTTTTACATCATTGCAGCATTATCCTTGGCTTTTTTTTTTTTTTTTNTCTGAAATTTTACAATTTATGTGGTCTAAACACACAGTCTTATAGGACTAAGAAGGTGAATTTATCCTCAACTTAAACCAACCAAATGATATTTATAAGGAATATATCATAAAGCAATCACCTTTTCTGTACATATGTATGAATTATGAAATTTTCAAATACATACAGTATATTTTCCTACTAGAAATATGGCAAAGTATAAATTAAAAAATGTAAATAATCCCACTTATATCATTGGTATTATAAATTCAGGATCATCATTTCCTGTTGAGCTATTTTTAAAAAATCTTGGTTAAAGCATTTGCTGAAATAGCTCAAGAATTAAGAATAAAAAAGTCTTTTGTACTTTCTGTATATAAAGCATATAATGGAATTATTCATATCACTGATATGAATTTGGCATTTTACTATTAAATTATAGACAATATTCACCTTTTATCTAAGAACAGTTGCCTTCTTAGGCACTCTAAATTTTATTTTACTTTATCTACCAACAATTTATTGTTGTCATATTCCATCCACATTCAAAATATATGCCACTTGGCAGTTATTGCTTACACTAAGGTGAGGTGGAGACAGCAATCATAATGAAAGGCAGGCACTTACTTTCTGAGTACTCTCACTAGCTAAGAATCTGTACTCAAGACCAGGTACCTACTCAAAACAGGTACACTGTTTTAGGATGGTCCATGCTATAGTAACAAAATGATCTCTTGGGACTATCCTGGAATCCACCTTACAGTGCAAGGTATGTGGGTCAAGAATCTGCCTTACAATGCAGAGGATGTGGGTTCGATCCCTGGTCATGGAACTAAGATCCCATAGGCCTGGAGCTTGGAGCTCCTGAGCCTACGTGCCACAACTAGAGTCCATGCAGGGAAGGGAAAGATCCTGTGTGCTGCAACTAAGACCCAATGCAGCTAACTAAATAAATACTAATATTTTAAAAAGGAGAGATTTCCAAATTCAGTGTCTCAGAGAATAAGACATTTATTTCTCTTTCATTTAAAAGATCAGAGTGAGGGCTCCAGGTCAGTGGCAGCCATTCAGTGGACCACGATGACAGAGCTCTATCTTTCAGGGCTTCTCTGGTGACTCAGATGGTAAAGAATTCACCTGCAACGTGGGAGACATGGGTTTGATCCCTGGGTTGGGAAGGTCCCTTGGAGAAGGAAATGGCAACCCACTCCAACATTCTCACCTGGAGAATCCTCATGGGCAGAGGAGCCTGGTAGATTACAGTCCATGGGGTTTCAAAGAGTCGGACATGATTGAGCAACTAAGCACACACACACACACCATCCTTTCGGGGTGGCTGTTGTTGGCTCCATATCCAGAAGACAGATGGTGGGAAGGCATGTTAGAGCACACCTGTGCGAGAATGCGAGCATCTGGTCACACCAGACTGCAAGGGAGACTGGAAAATATAGTTCAGCTGTGTGAGGCTCAGGAGAAAGAGGAGAAGGGGTTTTGTGGGCAGCTTGCCACCTTTACCACGTGCGCCATACAAATTCTGCCTCAGCAAAATAAAAGATACTATATAAAGAGCGATTATGGCTTTTGGGGTTGTCAGAAGCATTCACAGCTATGAACTATAAGAACTGATTCTGCTCAAGAGTCTATTTATGCTTCATCTCAGTAAAGGAAGAGAAAAGGAAAGAAATGTTTTATTTTCTTTGGGGATGATATAGGAGATAAAATTAGCTTGTATAAATTGTCTTAAATGATGTTAATACAGGGCTAAAGGCTTTTTTTAAAGTATATTTTAGTATTATATAGTATATGTTGAGAAGTTTTTCTCTCTTCAGTTCTTCAGTCTATTGAAGAAGGAAATAGGCCAAGGAAGTTAAACTTCTTTTCTCAGGGGGCCTAACTGTTGGCCCAGGCTGGGTTCCAAGAGCTGAAACAAGGGATGGTAACTGGTGGGGCTGTTCTTTTGCTGAATAAAGTAAAGAAAAGAAGAATTCCATGTCTGTTTCCCAGGCTTAAGGAGGACCAGGAAGCAAGGAAATCTCCAATTTTCAAGTCCACTGAGCAGAATACAAGAACAGGATCAAAGACAAAGAGTTCTCCATTGAGAACCAGCAAGATGGAGCAATCAAGTGCTGTGGGCAGCTGAGCCTGGAAAGAAGCCCAGAGGCCACGGCATTCTTGAGAGGGAGGTTTCTCTAAGACCCTTAAGGAGCTGAGGCTTTGACATTCCAACCCTGCCCGTTAGCTTTAGGCTTGTCCACTACCGCCATTTGGAGAAGAGTAATCTGAAGCTAAATCAGACACATTATGAGAATGCAAATCGTGAAAGGAAAACAAGAGTTCACAAACAAAATTAGTCGAACCACCTGTAGGACCTGTGTTGAAAGAGAGATTAGCTTTCATGGAGAAGAGCTGTTATGCCATGGCAATTAAGTAACTGAATTTGCATTTTAAAAGAGTTTGATTTACTGCCTATTCCTGCCATTAACTAGCTTGTGACTTTGGGTAAGTGATCTATACTCTGTAAATCTTGGTTTCCTATTCTGTAAAATGGGAGATAAAAATAATACCTAAAACTCATATGTTTTCTTTGAAATTTAAATGAAAGACTGTTCAACTGTATTTAATAAATTATAGTAACTCAACAAATATTAGCCAAAAATATTTCCAAAAGTGGAGTTTTTCTTTCTTTCTTTCTGGGGTATAAAAACTGTTGCTTATACCTAAAAACCAATCAATCAAACCTCCCCATGACCTCTTAGGCTCTAGTGAATACAAGGGGACGATTAAGTTATGATAACTGACACAGATAGCAAAAATATATGTTAAGATATTTCTTTTCAGACATGAATGTTCTACTACAAATCTAGATATATTTCTAAGATCTTAAGGAAATAAATACTAAAAAACATGACATAGTTCTAGTAATGTAAAAACAAAATTTCCATGGTGATATCTCGACATTCTCTCATATGTCCCATATGCTAAGAATTCATGATTCTCTGCAATTTA